>BNST01002866.1:0-18795 GCA_019650275.1 Xylocarpus granatum
AAAGAACATTATCTTGGTTATGGCTTGCAATCCATGTGATAAGTTAATTGTTAATTAATGAACCCAATGGCTTGGTTATGGCATATTTAAATAATTAAGCAGATTTAGTTGTCCAAATTTGATTTGCTTATATTAATTATGATTAATCTACCCATAAAGTGTGGTTGTATGTGGGCTCATTCCACTAATGTGGAACTATTGCATTAGGTTGACTTTGGACATCTAACATATGTATTTCGTGCTTATTTTATTTTAAGAAATGATATTTATCTTGACTCAGTACATTCTTGACATCGAAAATAGTAAATTTTAAAATTATAAAATATCATTTATATTATTAAAATTTAAAATATTATTTAAATATCTCTCAATTTATTATTTATTATGTATTAAATATAATTTGATATTCATAATATGTTGAATCAATTTATGTATCATTACTCTTTTATTTATGCACAGAGAAAATTATATTTATTTTTGTGGGGAACAAAGTTAGAGGAAATCCTCCTTTAACAAGGAAATCATTGTTTTCTTCTTTTCGGTCTCTCTTTTACTTTCTAGTTTTTTTCTTTAGAAATGAATAAACATATATGCATAATGTAAATGTTTGTGTATGTGTGTATATGTATAGGTCCCATGCATTGCCAAACGTGTCCGAAGCCATTGCTGAGCCTGCGGCGATGTTCTGGTCGGTCCTGCAAGTTCATTCAGCATACTGCCAAACACGCCCGAAGCCTCTGCCACATCCACAGGGATGTCCTGGTTGCTCTCGAAAGTTCGTCAAACGCACTGCTGAATGCTCACAACACCTCTGCCATGCCTGCGGGGATGTTCTGGTCACTCCCAAAAGTTCATGCCATGCACTGCCCAATGCATGTGATGCCTCTGCCTCGTAGAGTAGGAGATTTTACGGTTGCTCCCAAAAGTCCGCCTCGTGCACTACAGAATGTACCCTACACCGTTGCCATGCCTGTGGGGATGTTCCGGTCACACGCACTGCCAAACGTGTCCGACACCTATACTGCACCTGCAGGGATGTTTTCGTTGCCCCTAGAAGTTCATCCAGTGCACTACCGAATGTGTCCAAAAACACTGCTGCACCCGCTGCATGTTCTGGTCGCTTCGGAAGTTTGTCCAGCGCACTACCCAACGTGCCTGAAGCCTCTGCTGTACTCCAGGGATGTTCTGATTGGTCCCAGAAGTTTGTCTCGCACACTGCCAAACACGCCGGATGCCTTGGTCATGCCCACGGGGATGTTCTGGCCACTCCCTAAAGTTCGTCCCGAGCACTGTCGAACGCCTCTGACACCTTTGTCGAGCTTGCGGGTATTTTCCCGTTGCTGCCGGAAGTTCATCCCATGCACTGTCAAACACGCCCAGTGCCTCTGTTGTGCCTGCAGGGATGTTCTGGTCGCTCCTCGAAGTTTGTCCCACGCACTGATGAACATGTCAGATGCCTCTGCCGTGCCCAAGGTGATGTCCTAGCCACTCCCGGAAGTTCGTCCCACACACTGCTGAATGCGTCCGACGCGTCTGCTGCGCCTGCGGGGATGTCAAAGTCACTTCCGAAAGTTCCTCCTGTGCAAGGCCCAACGCGCCTGAAGTCTCTATTGCTCCTGCGGGGATGTTTTGGTCACTCTCGGAAGTTCGTCCCATGCACTGCCCAATTCCCACGAACCCTCTACCGCACCTGTGGGGGTGTTATGGTCGCTCCCAGAAGTTCCTCCAGTGTACTGCCAAATGTGTCCGACTCTACTATGGCGCCCATGGGGATGTTCCAGTTGCTCCTGGAAGTTTGTCCTGAGCACTGACCAATGCATCTGATGCCTCTGAAAAGCCCACGGGGATTTTCGGTCACTCACTGAGATTTGTCCCGCACATTGCCAAACGTGCCTGATGCCACTACCATGCCTGCAGGGATTTTTCGGTAGTTCCCGAAAGTTCATCCAGTGCACTGTCCAACACGCCCGACTGCTCGGCCGTACCCATAGAGATGTTCTGGTCGCTGCCAGAAGTTCATCCCACGCACTGCCCAATGCGTCCGAAGCCTCTGCCACACCTGAGCAGGGATGTTCTGGTCACTCCCAGAAGTTCGTGCACTGCCGAACGTGTCCAACACCACTGCCATGCCCGTGGGGATGTTCTGGTCACTCCCAAAAGTTTGTCCTTTGCACTGCCTAACGTACCTGAAGACTCTACCGAACTCACGGGTATGTTCTGGTCGCTCCTAGAAGTTTGTCTCGTGCACAGTGGAATGCACCCGACCCACTTCCGTTCCTGTAGGGATATTCCGGTCGCTTCTGGAAGTTTGTCCTGAGCACTGTCTAACAAGTCAGACGCTGCTGCCGAGCCCACAGAGATTTTCCGGCTGCACCATAAAATTTCATCCCGCACACTGCCAAACTATTGGGGTCCCGATTTTTTTCCCCAAATTTTCCACACCTTAGGGGTCAGCATGCCTATTGGAATCCTTCCTAGCTTGCTGTCCCGTTTGATTCTTGAGTTCTTTTCTTATATTTACGATCCCCTAAGCTGTCCTTTGGGTTAAGTAATATATATAAGGATATGTTGGATAGGCAAGATAACTCTTAAACCTATCACAACTTGCCTTGGTTGAAGAAGACAACTCTTAACTTCAACCTAAGCTCTTAAGCAAGGAAGACAACTCTTAACCTTGTCTTAAGCCCAAGTTATCTCAAGACAACTCTTACAAGATAACCGAAAATATAAACAAGAAAGTAAGCAAGAATGCTAACCTTGATTCTTGATCATTGAATGAGAAAATAACAAAATTCGAAGCATATGTCCTCCTCACAAATAATGGGCTGTATTTATAGTCCTAAGACAGCCTTATCTTAATTTAACTAGTACTTAGGTTCCTTATCCACTTAGGATATGTTTTCCTAAGTCAACAAGCTTTTCTAAGTCAACCAAAACATTATCAAGATAGACCTTATCTCATTGTTTTCTAATCTCTACTAGGATTCTTGGTCTTTCTTGAATTTCTACCTAGACTAGTATTCTTACCTTATCTTGTATTTTACAGCGGCTGGACTTCCTCTTGGCTTATCCTTCTAGGACTAGGACTCTCAATGAGTATCCTTCTGCCCTTAGAATTCTTCTTGTCGTGACTATCCTATTGCTACTGGAATTCATCATGTGTGTTCTACTGCTGATAGAATTCTCCTTGGCATGGATGTCCTGTTGCTGCTGGAACTCTGCTTGGTGCAGATGTGCTGCTACTGCTGGAACTCTTCTTGACATGGACGTCATGCTGCTGCTGGAGTTCTTCTTGATGCAATTATCCTTCTTCTGCTGGAACTCCTGTTGGTGTGAATGTCCTTCATTGATTAGGATTAAGTCAAATATTGGCCAGGCTTCACTGCTGGGCTGCATACTTGCTGTTGCCATGCTTGTTGTGCACATTTTCTGTCCCATGCTCTCCTTTGCTGCCCCATTTTCTACCCATTGCCTTTCCTGCATACTTAGGTTCTCAACAATCCCCCTTTCTTGAAGACTCACCTTGTCCTCAAGGTGAAATATGGAAAACTGTTGCTGGATGTATTTATTGTCTTCCCAAACTTGTACAGGTAATGGCAAAGGTTGTAGCAATCCCTTGGTCTTGCCATCTTCTGGTTTTATCCATGGGCAAATGTCACAACTGCTGTTTTTCTTCTTACCTTTTGCCTTGAATCCTTCGACCAAAAGTATAGCTTGATCCGCATGTAATGTCCTCCTTCCCATGAGGTTTGGAAGTGATTCAATATCTTTCCTCTCAGTCCTGGTATGTTTGGTACATACACCTGCTGGTTGTGCCAAATATATCCATTCTTTAGGGTGAATTTACTAACCTTAGGGTCAAAATTCTTGATCTTCTTGGCATGCTCTTGTCTTTGAGGATCAATCTCCATTGCCTCTTTGATTTCTGTCCATACATTCCACTTCGCTCTGCTAATGGCAGTAAGGCAAGCGTCATTAGGCTCACATACTGTCCATAACGCTTGACCTCCATTGCTTCTGGACAATGCATTTGCCACCTTGTTTTCCTTGCCAGGTTTGTAGATTATTTCATAATTGTATCCCAGCAACTTGACAAGGAACTTTTGCGGCTCTGATGTGGTAATTTTCTGCTCCATGAGGCTTCTCAACGGTTGTTGATCCGTAATGATCAGGAACTTTCCTCCCAACAAGGTAAAGTCACCATACCTTGACTACATGGATGATGGCCAACATCTCCTTGGCGTATACTGACCATTCCTTCTTCATGGGCCCTAAGACTCTGCTCATGTATGCAATAGGTCTTCTGGCTTGACTGAGGACAGCACCTATTCCCATCTTGACATGCGTCAGTGTGAAGCTCAAAGGTTTGGTTGAAGTCAGGCAGTGCTAACACTGGGGTCTCACACATAGCTTGCTTCAACAACTTAAATGCGTCTTCACTCTTCTCTATCCATAGGAATCCGTCCTTCTTTAGCAAATCCGTTAGTGCTTTTGCTATGGCACCGTATTTGCGAACAAATCAGCGATAGTAGCCTGTCAAACCTAGAAATCCTCTAAGTTCTGTGACATTTTTGGAGTTGGCCATGTTTGCATGGCTCTTATTTTACGTTGGTCTACCTTCACTCCTCCTTCGGATATGATGTGACCGAGGTATTCAAGCTCCTCTTGCATGAATGTGCACTTGGATGGCTTGATGACAAAATGATTTCTTCTTAACACTTCTAGCACTTTTGCTAAGTGTTCTATGTGATCATTATGGTTCCTAGAATAGACCAAAATGTCATCGAAGAAAACTAAAACAAACCTGCGCAAGTAAGGTTTGAAGATGTCGTTCATGGCTGCTTGAAAGGTAGAGGGTGCATTGCATAGTCCAAACGGCATGACTAGGTACTCGTAGTGTCCACTATGAGTTCGAAATGCTGTCTTCTGCACGTCCTCTTCTTTCATGCGTACTTGATGATATCCAGCCTTGAGATCCAGCTTGGTGAACAGCTTTGCTCCATGTAACTCGTCCAGCATATCATCAATTGTTGGGATCGGAAAAATGATCCTTGACAGTTGCTTGGTTGAGTGCCCGATAATTGGGTGCAAAACCTCCAAGTTCCATTTTTCTTTCTAACAAGTAGAATGGGAGAAGAAAAGGGTGAGGTGCTAGGTTGGATAATACCTTGCTGTAGCATCTCTTCCACTTGTCTTTCGATCTCGTTCTTTTGGAAGTGTGCATACCAGTAAGGTGCTACATTAATCGCCTTGGTTTCGTCGATTAATGGGATGGCATGGTCGTAATGTCTTGAGGGTGGTAGTCCTTGTGGCTCTCCTAAGACATCTCTGAATTGCTCCAAAAGATCCCTTACTCCTCTTGGTATGTCTTCGTGTGTATGATGTTTGGCTGTGTTTTCCTCTTTTGTGGCCAATAGAATCGCAAAACATTGTGCCCTTTTTCTGTATAATCGTTCAAGTGTACTTACCTCACAATGATGCGCTGCGTTGGTGGTGGATGCCTCCCATGTGCAGTCCCTTCCCTTCCATTGGAAGTGCATGGCCATGGATTCATAGTCGAACATTATCTTGCCTATGGTTTTAAGCCAAGCATTGCCTAAAACCACATCAAGACCTGCCAGGGCTAACACATGTAGTTTCGCCTCTATTTTGACTCCTTGAATCTGCATGGCTACTGGCTGGATTAATTGTGCGCACTTGAGCTTCTGTCCGCTTGCCACTCTTATCTCAAAGGGTGCAATCTTTTTTCGGACGTAGCTTAAGTGTTTTGACCAATTTTGAGTTGATAAAGTTATGAGTAGCTCCACTATCTATCAACACTCAAAACATTTTTTTCGTTAATGGTTGCGAATAACTAATATATATAAAGATATGTTGTCCCTGTGGGTGCACCAGCGGCATCAGACACGTTGAAGAAGATAACTCTTAACTTCAACCTTAGCTCTTAAGCAAGGAAGACAACTCTTAACCTTAACTTAAGCCCAAGTTGTCTTGAGACAACTCTTAAAAGATAACCGAAAATATAAACAAGAATGTGAGCAAGAATGCTTACCTTTGATTCTTGATTAATGAATGAGAAAATAACAAAATTCATAGCTTATGTCCTCCTCACAAATAATGGGCTGTATTTATAGTCCTAAGACAATCTTATCCTAATTTAACTAGTACTTAGGTTCCTTATCCACTTAGGATATGTTTTCCTAAGTCAACAAGCTTTTTTAAGTCAAATAAAACATTATCAAGATAGACCTTATCCAAATGTTTCCTAATTCTACTAAGATTCTTGGTCTTTCTTGAATTTCTACCTAGACTAGAATTCCTACCTTATCTTGTATTTTACAGCAGTTGCACTTCCTCTTGCCTAATCCTTGTAGGACTAGGACTTTGAATGCATATCTTTCTGCCCTTAGAATTCTTCTTGTTGCGACTATCCTATTGCTATTGGAACTCATGATGAGTGTCCTACTGGTGATAGAACTCTTCTTGGCATGGATGTCCTACTGCTGCTGGAGCTCTGCTTGGCATGGATATCCTGCTGTTGCTAGAACTCTGCTTGGCATAAACGTCTTACTGCTGCTGGAGTTCTTTTTGATGCAAATATCCTTCTTCTGCTGGAACTCTTGTTGGCATGAATGTCTTTCGTTGATTAGGAACAATGCCAGGCCTCACTGCCGGGCTGCACACTTGCTGTTCCCAGGCTTGTTGTGCACATTTTCTGGCCCATGCTCTCCTTTGCTGCCCCATTTTCTACCCATTGCCTTTCCTGCATACTTAGGTTCTTAACACAAATGCTCTTGAAGCCTCTGCCACACCTGCGGAGATGTTCCAGTCACTTTCAAAAGTTCATCCCATGCACTGCCAAACTTGACCAGTGCCGCTACCGCGCCTACAGGGATGTTCGGGTCACTCCTAGAAGCTTGTCCCATGCACTGCTGAACATGCCTGACCCTCCCAGCCCCGGGATGTTCAGGTCGCTCCCGGTAGCTCATCCTGTGCACTGCTGAATGCACCCAAAGCGTATGCTGCGCTCAGAAGTTTGTCCCCAGCACTGCCCAACGTGCTTGACGCCGCTGCCGCCCACGTGGGGATGTTCTGGTTGCTCCTGGAAATTGGTCCTGCACACTGCCGAAAGCACCCGATGCCCCTATTGTGCCTGCGGAGATGTTCTTGTCACTCTCAAAAGTTTGTCCCGTGCACTACTGAATGCGTCCGCCACCGCGGCTGCACCTGCAGGGACATTCATGTTGCTTTGGGAAGTTCATCCCACACACTACTCAACACACCAAAGCCTCTGCCATGCCCGTGGATATGTTCCGGTTGCTCCCGGAATTTTGATCCAAGCAGTGCCAAACACAACCAATGCCTCAGCCGAGCCTGCAGGGATGTTTCTGGTCGCTCCCGGAAGTTCATGCCATGCACTGCCATACATGTCTGATGCCCGCTGATGCACCCACGTGGATATTCGGATTTCTCCCGGAAGTTTGTCCTACGCACTGTCGAACACGCCCGAAGCCTCTGCCACGCTTGTGGGGATGATCTGGTCACTCCAGTAAATTCATCCTGTGCACTGGTGTTGAGAACCTAAGTATGCAGGAAAGGCAATGGATAGAAAAAGGGGCGACAAAGGAGAGCATGGGCCAGAAAATGTGCATAACAAGAATGGCAACAGAAAGTATGCATCCCAGCAGTGAAGCTCAACCAGTATTTGACTTAATCCTAATTAATGAATGAAAACTATGCCAAGCAGAGTTCTAGCAGCAGCAGGACATCTCATGCCAAGGAGAATTCCAGCAGCAGCAGGACATCTATGCCAAGAAGAGTTCTATCAGCAGCAGGACACGCATGATGAATTCCAGTAGCAATAGGATAGTCGCGACAAGAAGAATTCTAAGGACAGAAGGATACTTATTGAGAGTCCTAGTCCTAGAAGGATAAGCCAAGAGGAAGTCCAGCTGCTGTAGAAAACAAGATAAAGTGGGGATTCTAGTCTAAGTAGGAATTCAAGAAAGACCAAGAATCCTAGTAGGATTAGGACACAAAGGATAAGGTCTATCTTGATAATGTTTTATTTGACTTAGAAAAGCTTGTTGAGTTAGGAAAACATATCCTAAGTCGATAAGGAACCTAAGTACTAGTTAAATTAGGATAAGGCTGTCTTAGGACTATAAATACAGCCCATTATTTGTGAGGAGACGATAAGCTACGAATTTTGTTATTTTCTCATTCATTAATCAAGAATCAAAGGTAAGCATTCTTGCTCACATTCTTGTTTATATTTTCGGTTATCTTTTAAGAGTTGTCTTGAGATAACTTGGGCTTAAGTTAAGGTTAAGAGTTGTCTTCCTTGCTTAAGAGCTAAGGTTGAAGTTAAGAGTTGTCTTCTTCAACCAAGGCAAGTTGTGATAGGTTTAAGAGTTGTCTTGCCTATCCAACATATCTTTATATATATTAGTTAACCCAAAGGACAGCTTAGGGGATATAAAATAAGAAAAGAACTCAAGAATCAAATGGGACAGCAAGTTAGGAAGGATTCCAGTAGGCGTGCTGACCCCTAAGGTGTAGAAAAGTTGGGGAAGAAATTGAGACCCCAACAACTGGTCAATGTGTCTGATGCTGCTGGTGCACCCACGGGATTTTTCTGGTCACTCCCGGAAGTTCATCCGCGCACTGCTGAGCACACCCGATGCCTCTGCTGTGCCTGCAGAGATTCCGGTCGCTCTTGGAAGTTCGTCCTGAAAAGTACCAAACATGGGTGACAGGTTGCTCCCAAAAGTTCATACTGCACACTGCCGAACGTGCCCAATACCTCTGCCGTGCCTGGTGGGATGTTCCGGTCGCTCCTGTAAGTTCATCTTGCACACTACCGAATGTGTCTGACACCTCTGCCATGCCTGCAGGGATGTTCGGTCACTCCAAAAAAGTTTATCCTGCACACTGCCCAACATGCTGAAGCCTCTGCCACGCCCGTGAGGATGTTCCCGTCGCTCCCAGAAGTTCATCCAGCTCACTGCCAAATGTGTCCAACGCTGCTGCCGCTCCCGCGGGGATGTTCAGGTTGATCTCAGAAGTTTGTCCTGCACACTGTCGAATACACCCAATGCCTCTCCCATGCCTGTGGTGATGTTCTGGTCGCTACTTGAAGTTCATCTCAACCACTGCAGAACGTGCCCAATGTCGCTGTCACACCCACGGGGATTTCCAGCTTTCATAACTGCAGGGATTTACTGGCCACTGCTGGAAGTTTGTCCCAAGAACTGCCGAACTCATCCGATGCCTCTTCTGAGCCAGCGGGGATTTTTTCGGTCGCTCTCGGAAGTTCATCCTGCACACTGACCCAACATGCCCAAAGCATCTGCCATGCCCAGGGGGATGTTCCAGTTGCTCCCGGAAGTTCATCTTCCGTACTGCCAAATGCAACTGACACCTCTACCGTGCCCGCGGGGATGTTCTGGTCACTCCAGGAAGTTTGACTTGCACACAGCCCAATGAGGCTAACACCTCTGCCATGCCCACAGGATGTTCAGGTCACTCCCACAAGTTCATCCCGTGCACTGCCCAATGCGCTGAAGCCTCTGCCACGCTCGCAAGGATATTCCCGTTGCTCCCAGAAGTTCGCCCCATTCACTGCAAACCTGCCCGACATCGCTGCCGTGCTCGCAAGGATGTTTGGGTTGCTCCCAGAAGTTTGTCCCGCACACTACCGAACTGTTGAGGACCTTAGGAGGTAAATGGAGCATGAGCGGATGCGAGAGAGGCGCCAAGCAGCAAGAGAGACAGAACAGGCCAGAATGTGCACGCAAAAAGCTTGCATGCGGCAGCAGTGAAGCATGGCCAGGTTCTGACTTTGTCCTAATTGACCACGGACATCCAAGCCAAGAAGGACTCCAGCATTGGCAGGATATGCATGGTGCAATCCGAGCAGGAGAAGAAAATGAGCGGCATGAAGAACTCCAGCAGCAGCAAGACGTCATGAAGGGTTTACCTTCAACAAGATGTTCACCTCAAGAAGTCTTGGGATGGAAGGACACGCCATATGGAAGTCCTAATCCTAGAAGGAAACAGCAAGAAGATAAGGACAGAAAGATTTAGTAAAAATAGGATTAGTCAATCAAGAAAGACCAAGAATCCTAGTAGAATTAGGAAACATTTGGATAAGGTCTATCTTGATAAAAATTGAGTTGTCTTAGAAAACCTTGTTGACCTAGGAAAATATATCCAAAGTGTATAAGGAACTTAAGTACTAATTGAATTAGGATAAGGCTGTCTAATACTATAAATACAGCCCATTATTTGTGAGCAGGGAGATATGCTTCGAATTTGTAAGTTTTCATTCATTAATTAAGAATCAAGCTTTAGCATTCTTGCTTATATTCTTGTTTATATTTTGGTTATCTTTTAAGAGTTGTCTTGAGATAACTTGGGCTCAAGACAAGGTGAAGAGTTGTCTTCCTTGCTTAAGAGCTTAGGTTGAAGTCAAGAGTTGTCTTCTTCAACCAAGGCAAGTTGTGATAGGTTTAAGAGTTGTCTTGCCTATCCAACATATCCTTAATTCATTAAGCTATCCCAAAGGACAGCTTAGAGGATGAAATCAAAGAAAAGAACTCAAGGATCAAACGGGACAGTAAGTTAGGAGAGGTTTTAGAATTCATACTAACCCCTAAGGTGTAGAAAAGTTGGGACAAAAAATCGGGACCCCAACACGAATGCGCCTGATGCCTCTCCCATGCCTGCGGGGATGTTCTGGCAGCTCCTGGAAGTTCATCCCAAGCACTCCCAAGCGCACCAGATGCTGCTGACGTGCCCGCGGGGAATTTCTGGTCACTCCCGGAAGTTTGTCCTGTGCACTGCCAAATGCACCCGATGACTCTGCTGCATCCGAAGGGATGTGCTGGTAACTCTGGGAAGTTCATCCCGTGCACTGCCAAGTGCCCCCAACGCCTCTGCTGCGCCTGTGGGGAAGTTCTCGATCACTACCAGAAGTTTATCCCTGTGCACTGCCGAACGCGCCCAATGCCTCTGCCATGCCTGCAGGGATTTTGTGGCTGCTCCTGGAAGTTCATCCCGCACATTGTTAATGTGGCCCATGCCACTGCCACGCCTGCATGGATGTTATAGTTGCTCCCAGAAGTTCATCTCACGCACTGCCGAACTTGCCCCACTGCCTCTGCTGTGCCCGCAGGGACGTTCTGGTCACTCCCAGAAGTTCATCCGTGCACTGCCAAATGTGCCTGATGCCTCTACCGTGCCATCAGAGATGTTCCTGTCGCTACCAGAAGTTCATCCCACACACTGTCCAATGTGCCCAAAGCCTCTGCCGCCCCCACGAAGATGTTTGGGTCGCTTTCAGAAGTTTGTCCCGTGCACTGCCCAATGCACCTGAGGCCTCAGACTCGCTTGAGGGGACGTACTAGTTGCTCCTGGATGTTTGTCCCGCACACTGCCAAACATGCGCACTGCCGAATGTGCCTGATGCATCTGTTGTACCCACAGGGATGTTTTGGTCACTCCAAAAAAGTTTCTTCCCATGCACTGTCCAATCCACCCGACCCACTGCCGCATCCACAGGGATATTCCAGTCACTCCCAGAAGCTCATCCTGTTCACTGGAGAATGTGCCCGACGCCTCTGCCACACCTGCAGGGATTTTCTAGTTGCCCCAAAAAATCGTTCTGCACACTACCGAATGTGCCCGACGCCACTTCCACTCTTGCAAGGATGTTCCAGTCGCTTCCTAAAGTTCATACCATGCACTGCCAAACTGTTGGGGTCCCTATTTTTTTACCCCAACTTTTCTACACCTTAGGGGTCAGCACGCCTACTAGAATCCTTCCTAACTTGCTGTGCTGCTTGATTCTTGAGTTCTTCCTTATATTTATGTCCCCTAAGCTGTCCTTTGGGTTAACTAATATATATAAGGATATGTTGGATAGGCAAGACAACTCTTAAACCTATCACAACTTGCCTTGGTTGAAGAAGACAACTCTTAACTTCAACCTTAGCTCTTAAGCAAGGAAGACAACTCTTAACCTTGTCTTAAGCCCAAGTTATCTCAAGACAACTCTTAAAAGATAACCAAAATATAAACAAGAATGTGAGCAAGAATGCTAACCTTGATTCTTGATTATTGAATGAGAAAATAACAAAATTCGGAGCATATGTCCTCCTCACAAATAATGGGCTGTATTTATAGTCCTAAGACAGCCTTATCCTAATTCAACTAGTACTTAGGTTCCTTATCCACTTAGGATATGTTTTCCTAAGTCAACAAGCTTTTCTAAGTCAACTAAAACATTATCAAGATAGACCTTATCCCATTGTTTCCTAATCCTACTAGGATTCTTGGTCTTTCTTGAATTCCTACTAAGACTAGAATTCCTATTTTGACTAAGTCTTTCTGTCCTTATCTTATCTTCTCTCCTACAGCTGCTGAACTTCTTCTTGCCGTTTCCTTCTTGGATTAGAACTTCTGCTGTGGCATGTCCTTCCTCTACAAGACTTCTCTTTGGCATGGTCCTCTTGCTGAAGTCAAACCTGCCATGACGTCCTGCTGCTGCTGGAGTTCTTCATGCGTCTATGTCCTCCTGCTGGAACTCTTCTTGACTGTTGCTGCTGCTGGAGTTCTTCTTGATGCTTGCCCTTCTGCTGGAACTCCTGTTGGTGTGAATGTCTTTCATTAATTAGGATTAAGTCAAATACTGGCTGGGCTTCACTGCTGGGCTGCACACTTGCTGTTGCCATGTTTGTTGTGCACATTTTTTGGCCCATGCTCTCCTTTGCTGCCTCATTTTCTGCCCATTGCATTTCCCTGCATACTTAGGTTCTCAACACGAATGCACATGAAGCATCTGCGTGCTTGCAAGGGTGTTCTGGTTGCTCCCTGAAGTTTGTTCCACACCCTGTTGAATGTGCCCGACGGCCCTGCCATGCGGGTGGGAATATTCTTGTCGCTCCCAAAAGTTTGTCCTATGCCCTGCCGAATGCACCAAATGCCCCTGCTATGCCCCCGGGAATATTTCGATCACTCCCAGAAATTCTTCCCAGCACTTCCAAACCTTCTGGTGCCTCTGCGAGCCCATGAGGCTTTTCCAGTTGCTCCCCAAAGTTCGTCTGGTGCACTTCTGTACGAGCCCGACACCTATGCCCCAGTCATGTTGATGTTCATGTCGCTCTTGGAGTTCATCCTGTGCATGGCCAAGTGACCAAAGCCCCTGACACGCCTGCGGGGATGTTCAGGTCTTTCCAGGAAGAATGTCCTGTACACTGCCAAGAGCGCCCGAAGCCGCTGCCGCACCTGCAGGGATGTTCCAGTCGCTTCCGGAAGTTCGTCCCGCACACAGCCAATGCGTCCAACACCGCTGCCATGCCCACGGGTGATGTTCCTGTCGATCTCAGAAGTTTGTCCCGTGCACTGCCAAATGGGTCCGACACCACTGCTGCGCCCTGCACAGATGTTCCGGTCGCTCGCCATAGTTCGTCCTGCACATTGCTGATTACGTCCAATGCATCTGCCGAGCCTGCAGGAGTTTTCCGGTCACTATCGAAAGTTTGTCCTGTGCACTGCTGAATGCGCCGAACTCCTTTGCCGCACCCACAGGGATGTTCCGGTCGCTCCCAGAAGTTCCTCCCGCACATTGCAGAATGCACCTGATGCCTCAGCCGTACCTGCAGGGATGTTCCGGTGCCTCCCAGAAGTTCGTACCATGCTTTGCCTAATGCAACCAAAGCTTCCCGCCTGTGGGGATGTTCTTGTCGCTGCCGGTAGTTCGTACCATGCACTGCCTAATGCAACTAAAGCTTCCGCCACTGCCTGCAGGATGTTTTGGCTGCTCCCGGTAGTTCGTCCCATGCACTGCTGAACATGTCCGACGATGCTGCCGCACCCGGGGGAATGTTGAGGTCGCTCCCGGAAGGTTGTCCCATGCGCTGCCAAACGTGCCCGATGCCTCTGCCAGCACCCGCTGCAATGTTCCGGTCACTCTCGGAAGTTTGTTCCGTGCGCTGCTGAATGCGCCTGATGCCTCTGCTGTGCCCGCTGGGATGTTCTAGTTGCTCCAGGAAGTTTGCCCCTGCGCTGGCAGATCACGGCCGACACCTCAGCCACGCCCGTTGGGGATGTTCCGGTCACTCCCGGAAGTTTGTCCTGCACACTGCCCAGTAAGCCCAATGCCTCTGCCGTGCCCACTGCAATGTTCCGGTCACTCCCGGAAGTTCGTCCTGTGCACTGTTCAATGTGCCCGAAGCCTCTGCTGCTGCACCCGTGGGGATGTTCAGGTGACTCCCAGAAGATCGTCCTGTGTAGTGCTGAACGGGCCCGACACCTCTGCCATGCCTGCAAGGATGTTCCGGTCGCTTCCCAGTAGTTCATCCCGAGCACTGCCGTGCGCATCCCGACGCCGCTGCTGCACCCGTCAGGATATTCCAGTCACTCCCGGATGTTCATCCTGCGCACTCGTGAATGAGCCCGACTGCCTCTGCCATGCCAGCAGGGTTGTTCCAGTCACTCCCAGAAGTTCATCCCACACACTGCTGAACGTGTCCGATGCCTCAGCCACACCTGCAGGCATGTTCTGGTCACTCCCGGAAGTTTGTCCCACGCACTGTCAAACCCGCCCGAAGCCTTTGCCATGCCCACGGGAATGTTCTGGTTGTTCCTGAAGTTTGTCCCTCGCACTGCCGAAAGCGCCCAATGCCTCAGCAGCGCCCGCAGGCATGTTCCGGTCGCTCACAGAAGTTCGTCCCGTGCACTGCCAACGAAGCCTCTGTTGTGCCACGCGGATGTTCTGATCTCTCCCAGAAGTTCGTCCCGCACACTTCCGAATGTGTCCAATGCTGCTGCCATGCCCACAGCGATGTTCCGGTGGCTCCCGGAAGTTCGTCCCATATACTGCCTAACACGAATGACACTGCCGCTGCACCCTCGGGGATGTTCGAGTCACTCCTAGAAGTTCGTCCCGCGCACTGCTGAACGTGCCCGACTCCGCTGCCGCACCCACGGGGATGTTCCGGTCGCTCCCGGAAGTTCATCCCACGCACTGCCAAATGCGCTCAAAGCATCTGCCGTGCCCACGGAGATGTTCTGATCGCTCCTGGAAGTTTGTCCTGTGCACTACAAAATGCAGCCGAAGCTGCTGTTGCGCCCATGGGGATGTTTCTGGTAACTCCCGGAAGTTCGTCCAGTGTACTGCCAAATGTGCCCAATGCCTCTACCGTGCCTGCAGGGGCTGTTTGGGTTGCTCCTGGAAGTTCCTCCCACATACTGCTTAATGCACTCGAAGCCTCTGCTGCACCCATGGGGATTTTCCAGTAGCTCCCAGAAGTTTGTCCAGTGCACTGCCAAATGTGCCTGACGCCTTTACCATGCCCTCGGGGATGTTTCGGTTGTTCCCGATGTTCGTGCGGTGCAATGCCCAACGTGCTCGAAGCCTCTGCCATGCCTGCAGGGATGTTCCGGTGGCTCCCGAAAGTTTGTCCCATGTGTTGCCCAACACACCCAAAGCCTCTGCTGTGCCCATGGGGATGCTTCGGTCGCTCCCCGGAAGTTCATCCCATATGCTGCCCAATGCACCCGAAGCCTCTGCCGTGCCCGCGGGGATGCTCTGGTCGCTCTCGGAAGTTCGTGCTGTGCACTGCCAAATGTGTCCAATGCCGCTACTGTGCCGTGGGGATGTTCAGGTCGGTCTCCTTAGTTTGTCTCGCATGCTGCCCAATGTGCCCTGAAGCCTCTGCTGCGCCCTGCGGGGATGTTCCGGTCACTCCCGAAAGTTCATCCCTGCACACTGCCAGTGAGGACCTTAGGAGGCAAAGGGAGCGTGAGCGAATGCGCGCAAGGCGCCAGGCAGCAAGAGAGACAGCAACAGGCCAGAGTGTGTGCACAACAACCCTGCACGCAGCAAGCAGTGAAGCACGGCCAGGTTCTGACTCAGTCCTAATCAATTGCAGAAATCCAAGCCAAGAAGAAGACCAGCATTGGCAGGACACGCATGAAGCAATCCGAGCAGGAGAAGGAGAGTGACGGCGTGAAGAACTCCAGCAGCAGCAGGATGTCTTGGCAGGTTTACTTCAGCAAGAGGACCACGCCAAAGAGAAGTCTTGGAGAGGAAGGACATGCCACAGCAGAAGTTCTAATCCAAGAAGGAAATGGCAAGAAGAAGTTCAGCAGCTGTAGGAGAGAAGATAAGATAAGGATAGAAAGACTTAGTCAAAATAGGAATTCTAGTCTTAGTAGGAATTCAAGAAAGACCAAGAATCCTAGTAGGATTAGGAAACAATGGGATAAGGTCTATCTTGATAATGTTTTAGTTGACTTAGAAAAGCTTGTTGACTTAGGAAAACATATCCTAAGTGGATAAGGAACCTAAGTACTAGTTGAAATTAGGATAAGGCTGTCTTAGGACTATAAATACAGCCCATTATTTGTGAGGAGGACATATGCTACGAATTTTGTTATTTTCTCATTCATTAATCAAGAATCAAGGTTAGCATTCTTGCTTACATTCTTGTTTATATTTTCGTTATCTTTTAAGAGTTGTCTTGAGATAACTTGGGCTTAAGACAAGGTTAAGAGTTGTCTTCCTTGCTTAAGAGCTTAGGTTGAAGTTAAGAGTTGTCTTCTTCAACCAAGGCAAGTTGTGATAGGTTTAAGAGTTGTCTTGCCTATCCAACATATCCTTATATATATATTAGTTAACCCGAAATGACAACTTAGGGGATGTAAATATAAGAAAAGAACTCAAGAATCAAACG
Organism: Xylocarpus granatum; assembly: GCA_019650275.1. Lineage (NCBI taxonomy): Eukaryota > Viridiplantae > Streptophyta > Magnoliopsida > Sapindales > Meliaceae > Xylocarpus > Xylocarpus granatum. The sequence goes on from BNST01002866.1 coordinate 16,743, forward strand.
GGACAGCAAGTTAGGAAGGATTTCAGTAGGCGTGCTGACCCCTAAGGTGTATAAAAGTTGGGGAAAAAAATCAGGACCCCAACAGTTTGGCAGTGCATGGGACGAACTTCTGGGAGCAACTGGAACATCCCCCCAGGCATGGAAGAGCTTCCAGCACCTTCGGCAATGTGCAGGACGAACTTCCTGAAGCTGGCGTAACATCCCCCCAGGAGGGGCAGAGGCTTTCAGTGGGTTAAGCTGTGTGTGGGACAAACTTCCAAGAGCGACCAGAACATCCCCGTGGCCACAGCAGTGGCATTTGACACATCTGGCAGTGCATGGTACGAAAGTTCCTGGAGCGACCAGAAAATCCCTGCAGGCTTGGTAGTAGCATTGGATGCTGTTCAGCAGTGCTCGGGATGAATTTCTGGGAGCGACCAGATCATCCCTGCAGGTGCGGCAGAAGCATCAGGCATGTACGGCGAATGCGCCCGACACCTATGCTGCACCCACTATGATCTTCTGTTTGCTCCCCGGAGTTAATCCTGAGCACTGCCTAATACATCTGATGCCTCTACTGAGCCCACAGGGATTTTTCGGTCATCTCAAAAGTTCATCCTGTGCATTATTGAATGACCGCAATGCCACTGCCGTGCCTGCGGGGATAATCTAGTTGTTTTTGGAAGTTCCTGCTGTGCACCACACAACGTCACCGACGACTCTGCTGTGCCCACAGGGATGTTCTAGTTGCTGTCGGAAATTTGTCCCGCACACTGCCCAACTTGCCCGAAGCCTCAAACGTGCCTGCGGCGATGTTTTGGTCACTAGAGGAAGTTCATTCCGTCAACTGCCAAACGTGTCCGATGCCTCAGATGTGCCCATGGGGATGTTATAGCCACTACTGGAAGTTTGTCCCATGCACTGCCGAACGTGTGTGATGCTGCTGCCGCACACATGGGGATCTTCTTGTTGCTTGCAGAAGTTCATCCAGCACATTGCCAAACATGCCCGATGCCTCCGTGTCAACCCTGGGGATGTTTCATTTACTCCCAGGAGTTCATCCCAAACACTGCTGAATGCATCCAATGCCTCTGTCAAGCCTACAGGGATTTTTTGGCCACTCCCGAAAGTTCATCCTGTTCATTGCCGAATGTGCCTGACTCTGCTGCTGTGCCCACAGGGATGTTCCGGTTACTCCCGAAAGTTCGTCCCGTGCACTACTGAACATGCCCGATGCCTTTACTGCATTTACAGGGATGTTCCAGTCACTGCCAAAAGTTCATCCCACACACTACTGAACACGTCCAATGCCTCAGATGCACCGGTGGGGATGTTCTAGCCACTACCAGAAGCTCATCTTGTGCCCTGCCCAACTCACTTGAAGGCTTAGATGCATCCGTGGGGATGTTTCGGTTGCTACTAGAAGTTCATCCTACGCACTGTCAAACATTTCTGATGCCTCAGATGTGTGCACGGGGATGTCTTGGTCGCTACTGGAAGTTTGTCCCGTGCACTACTGAACGCATATGACGTAGCTGCCATGCCTGCGGGGTTCTTCGTGAGCACTGCTGAACGTGTCCGACACCTCTGCTGAGCCTGCAGGGATATTCCAGTCGCTCCCCTAACTTTATCCCGTGCACTGCCAAACAGTTGTGGTCCCATTTTTTTCCCCAACTTTTCTACACCTTAGGGATTAGCACAACTTCCAAAACCTCTCCTAACTTGCTGTCCCATTTGATTCTTGAGTTCATTTCTTAGATTTGTGTCCCCTAAGCTGTCCTTTGAGTTAACTAATATATAAAAGGATATGTTGGATAGGCAAGACAACTCTTAAACCTATCTCAACTTGCCTTGGTTGAAGAAGACAACTCTTAACTTCAACCTAAGCTCTTAAGCAAGGAAGATAACTCTTCACCTTGTCTTAAGCCCAAGTTATCTCAAGACAACTCTTAAAAGCTAACTGAAAGTATAAACAAGAATAGAAGCAAGAATGCTAACCTTGATTCTTGATTGATAAATGAAAATATACAAAATTTGGAGCATATGTTTCTGCTCACAAATAATGGGTTGTATT
>BNST01002867.1:0-52264 GCA_019650275.1 Xylocarpus granatum
GGCACGTTCAGTAGTGCGGAGGATGAACTTCAAGGAGCGACCAGAACATTGCCACTGGCACAGCAGAGGAATCGGACACATTTGGCACTACTCGGGTTGAACTTCTGGGAGCAGCCATAATATCCCCGCAGGCATGGAAGAGGCATCAGGTGCATTCGACCATGCGCGGATGCAGGCAGGGCAGTGGCATCAGGTGCACTAGGCGGTGCACCGAAACATCATCATGGGTGTGGCAGAGGTGTTGCTCACGTTCGGCCTTGAGCTGGATGAACTGCCAGGAGCAACCGGAACATCCCCACGGGCGTGGCAACGACATCAGGTGCACTCAGCAGTGCACCAAAACATCAGTGCAGGTGTGACAGAAGTGTCGGGCGCATTAGTCCGTGCTCAGGACAATCTTCCGGGGGCAACTGGAACATCCCTGCAGGCGCGGCAGCAGCGTTGGGCATTCTCAGCAGTGTGAGGGACAAAACTTCCGGGATTGACCGGAACATCAACATAGCACGGCAGTTGTGTTGGACGCATTCTGCAGTGTGCAGGATGAACTTCCAGGAGCGATCGGAACATCACCGCAGGCATGGCAGCAGCATTGGGTACATTTGGCAGTTTGCAGGATGAACTTTTGGGAATGACAGGAACATCACTGCTGGCGTGGCAGAGGCATTGGACATGTTCGGTACTGCTCGGGACGAGCATCCGGGAGTGACCAGAACAATGCCACGGGCATGGTAGAGGCTACGGGTGCGTTGGGCAGTGTGCGGGACGAACTTCTGGGAGCAACCGGATCATCCACGAGGGTGCGGCAGAGGTGTTGGGCACATTCATCAGTGTGCGGGACAAACTTTCAGAGTGACTGGAACATCCCCGTGTGCAAGACAGAGGCATCGAGTGCACAGGTTGAACTTCTGGGAGCGACCAGAACATCCCCATGGGCACTGTAGTGGCATTGGATGCATTCGGTAGTGCACAGGACAAACTTCTAGGAGCAAACAGAATATCCCTGTGGGTGTGGTAGAGGTGTAGGACGCATTTGGCAGTGCCCAAGGTGAACTTTCGGGAGTGACCGGAACATCCCTTTGGGTGCGGCAATTGCATTGGACATGTTTAGCAGTGCATCGGATGAATTTTCCAGGAGCAACTAGAACATTCCCACAGGCATGGGAGAGGCGTTGGGTACGAGGGGTAATCCCCACAGGCTCCATAGAGGTGTCGAACACATTTGTCAGTGCTCGAGATGAACTTCTGGTAGCAACCACAACATCTCCACGGGCATGGCAGATGGTCGGACGCATTCGGCAGTGTGCGGGACAAGCTACCTGAAGAGGCCAGAACATCCCTGCAGATGCGACAAAGGCGACGGGCGTGTTAGGATGTGAGCGGGATGAATTTCCGGCAGTGACTGGAATATCCTCGCGGGTGCAACAGAGGCATCAGGTGCATTCGGTTGTGCACAAAAGGAATTTCTGGGAGCGACCGGAACATCGATGCGGGCATAGTAGAGGCATTGGTTGCCTTTGGCAGTGCTCAGGACGAACTTCCAGGAGCGACCAGAACATCCCCATGGGTGTGGTGAGGTGTTGGGCAAGTTTGGCAGTGTGAAGGATGAACTTCAGGGAGCGACCAGAACATCGCCACAGGCGCAGCAGCAGTGTCAGCCACATTCAGCAGTGCACAGGACAAACTTCCTAGAGCAACCGGAACATCTCCATGGGTGCAGCAGTGGCATGAGGTGCGTTCAGCAGCGCATGGGACAAACTTCTGGGAGTGTCCAGAACATCCCCGTGGATGCAGTAGAGGCTTTGGGCTTGTTGGGCAGCACACGGGATGAACTTCCAGGAGCGACTGGAACATCCCCGCAGGTGGGACAGAGGTATTGGTGGCATTTGGCAGTGCGCAGGATGAACTTCTGAGAGTGATCAAAAAATCCACAGGAGATCGGCAGAGGCTTCGGGCGCATTCAGCAGTGCACGGGACAAGCTTCTGGGTGCAACCCAAAAATCCCTGCGGTTGTGGCAGTGGCGCAAGGCGTGTACGTGTTGGGGTCCCAATTTTTTTCCTCAACTTTTCTACACCTTAGGGGTCAGCACACCTACTAAAAACCTTCCTAACTTGCTGTCCCGTTTGATTCATGAGGTCTTTTCTTATATTTACATCCCCTAAGCTGTCATTTGGGTTAACTAATATATGAAAGGATATGTTGGATAGGCAAGACAACTCTCAAACCTATCACAACTTGCCTTGGTTGAAGAAGACAACTCTTAACTTCAACCTAAGCTCTTAAGCAAAGAAGACAACTCTTTACCTTGACTTAAGCCCAAGTTATCTGAAGATAACTCTTAAAAGATAACCAAAATATAAACAAAATGTAAGCAAGAATGCTAACCTTTGATTCTTGATTAATGAATGAGAAATAACAAAATTCGGAGCATATATCCTCTCACAAATAATGGGTTGTATTTATAGTTCTAAGACAGCCTTTCTATTTAACTAGTACTTAGGTTCCTTATCCACTTAGGATATGTTTTCCTAAGTCAACAAACTTTTCTAAGTCAACTACAACATTATCAAGATAGACCTTATCCCATTGTTTTATAATCCTACTAGGATTCTTGGTCTTTCTTGAAGTCTGACTTAGACTAGAATTCCTACTTTGACTAAGTCTTTCCATCCTTATCTTATCTCCTCTCCTACAGCTGCTGAATGTCTTCTTCTCATTTTCCTCTAAGATTAGGACTTCCATATGGCATGTCCTTCCATTCCAAGACTCCTCCTTGATGTGATCATCTTGTTGAAGTCAAACCTACCATGACTTCCTGCTTCTGTTAGAGTTCTTCATGCCGTCTATGTCCCTCTCTTGCTGGAACTCTTCTTGACATGGACGTGTTACTGCTGCTGGAGTTCTTCTTGATGCAATTGTCCTTCTTCTTCTGGAACTCCTGTTGGTGTGAATGCATTTCATTAATTAGGATTAAGTCAAATACTGGCTGGGCTTCATTGCCAGGCTGCACACTTACTGTTGCCATGCTTGTTGTACACATTTTCTGGCCCATGTTCACCTTTGCCGCCCCATTTTCTGCCCATTGCCTTTCCTGTACACTTAGGTTCTCAACAGTATGGCAGTGTGCGGGATGAACTTCAGGGAGCAACTGGAACATCCCCATGGGCAAAGCAGTGGCATGAGGCATGTTTGGCAGTGCATATGACGAACTTTTGGGAGTGACCAGAAAATCACCATGGGCTCGGCAGGGGCAACGGACTTGTTCTGCAGTGCTTGGGATGAACTTTTGGGATCAATTGGAACATCCTGCAGGCGCGGCAGAGGCTTCGGGCCCATTAGGCAGTGCACGAGAAAAACTTCCGGCAGCAACTGTAACATCCATGTGGATGCAGCAATGGCGTCAGACACATTCATGTTGAGAACCTAAGTATGAAGGAAAGGCAATGGGCAGAAAATGGGGCGACAAAGGAGAGCATGGGCCAGAAAATGTGCATAACAAGAGTGGCAACAGAAAGTATGCAGCCCAGCAGTGAAGCCCAACCAGTATTTGACTTAATCCTAATTAATGTAGGACACTCATGATGAGTTCCAGTAGCAATAGGATAGTCGCGACAAGAAGAATTCTAAGGGCAGAAGGATATGCATTCAAAGTCCTAGTCCTAGAAGGATAAGCCAAGAGGAAGTCCAGCTGCTGTAGAAAACAAGATAAAGTAGGAATTCTAGTCTAGGTAGGAATTCAAGAAAGACCAACAATCCTAGTAGGATTAGGACACAAAGGATATGGTCTATCTTAATAATGTTTTATTTGACTTAGAAAAGCTTGTTGACTTAGGAAAACGTATCCTAAGTGGATAAGGAACCTAAGTACTAGTTAAATTAGGATAAGGCTGTCTAGGACTATAAATACAGCCCATTATTTGTGAGGAGGGGATAAGCTAAGAATTTTGTTATTTTCTCATTCAATAATCAAGAATCAAAGGTAAGCATTCTTGCTTCTATTCTTGTTTATTTTTCGGTTATCTTTTAAGAGTTGTCTTGAGATAACTTGGGCTTAAGTTAAGGTTAAGAGTTGTCTTCCTTGCTTAAGAGCTAAGGTTGAAGTTAAGAGTTGTCTTCTTCAACCAAGGCAAGTTGTGATAGGTTTAAGAGTTGTCTTGCCTATCCAACATATCTTTATATATATTAGTTAACCCGAAGGACAACTTAGGGGATATAAAATAAGAAAGGAACTCAAGAATCAAACGGGACAGTAAGTTAGGAAGGATTTCAGTAGGCGTGCTGACCCCTAAGGTGTAGAAAAGTTGGGGAAAAAATCGGGACCCCAACAATTCAACAGTGTACGGGTCAAACTTTTGGGAGAACCTGGAACATTCCTGTGGAGGCAGGAGGGGCATCAGGCATGCTTAGCAGTGCAGGGGACTATCTTCTTGGAGTGACCGGAACATCCTTGCAGGTGTGGCAGAGGCATCGGGTGCGCTTGGCAATGCACAGGATGAACTTCCGAAAGTGACTGGAACATCCCCGTGGGTGCAGCAGCGGCATGGGGCGTGTTTGGCAGTGCATGTGATGAACTTTTTGGAGTGACCAGAAAATCACCACAGGCTTGGCAGAGGCATCGGACATGTTCTACAGTGCTTGGGATGAACTTCCGGGAGCAACTGGAACATTACTGTGGGCGCGGCAGAGGCATTGGGCACATTGTGCAGTGTGTGGGACAAACTTCCAGGAGGGACCAGAAGCTCCCCGCGCGCGTGTGTTGAGAACCTAAGTATGCAAGAAATGCAATGTGCAGAAACTAAGGCAGCAAAGGAGAGCATGGGCAAGAAAATGTGCACAACAAGCATGGCAACAGCAAGAGTGCAGCCCAGCAGTGAGGCCCGGCTATTATTTGATGTAATCCTAATCAATAAAGGACATTCACACCAACAGGAGTTCCAGCAGAAGAAGGATAATCGCATCAAGAAGAGTTCCAGCAGTAGGAGGACATCTACACCAAGCAGAGTTCTATCAGCAGCAGGACATCCATGCCAAGGAGAATTCCAGTAGCAGGAGGACATCTATGCCAAGCAGAGTTCCAGCAGCAGCAGGACATCCATGCCAAGGAGAATTCCAACAGCAGCAGGAGATCTATGCCAAGAAGAGTTCTATCAGCAGCAGGACACGCATGATGAATTCCAGTAGCAATAGGATAGTCACGACAAGAAGAATTCTAAGGGTAGAAGGATTTGCATTGAGAGTCCTAGTCCTAGAAGGATAAGCCAAGAGAAAGTCCAGCTGCTGTAGAATACGAGATAAGGTAGGAATTCTAGTCTAAGTATGAATTCAAGAAAGACCAAGAATCCTAGTAGGATTAGGAAACAGTGGGATAAGGTCTATCTTGATAATGTTTTATTAGACTTAGAAAAGCTTGTTAACTTAGGGAAAGATATCCTAAGTGGATAAGGAACCTAAGTACTAGTTAAATTAGGATAAGACCGTCTGAGGACTATAAATACAGCCCATTATTTGTGAGGAGGAGATATGCTCGGAATTTTTGTTATTTTCTCATTCAATAATCAAGAATCAAGGTTATAATTTTTGGTTACTTTCTTGTTTATGTTTTTGGTTATCTTTTAAGAGTTGTCTTGAGATAACTTGGGCTTAAGACAAGGTTAAGAGTTGTCTTTCTTGCTTAAGAGCTAAGGTTGAAGTCAAGAGTTGTCTTCTTCAACCAAGGCAAGTTGTGATAGGTTTAAGAATTGTCTTGCCTATCCAACATATCTTTATATATATTAGTTAACCCGAAGGACAGCTTAGGGAATGTAAATATAAGAAAAGAACTGAAGAATCAAACAGGACAGCAAGTTAGGAAGGTTTTCAGTAGGCGTGCTGACCCCTAATGTGTAGAAAAGTTGGGAAAAAAATCGGGACCCCAACAGCGCGGCAGTGGCATTGAATGTGTTTGCAGTGCATGGGCCGAACTTCTAGGAGCGACCAAAACATCCCCACGGGCTTGGCAGATGCATTGGATGTGATCTGCAGTGCTCGGGACAAACTTTTGGGAGTGACTGGAAAATCCCTATGGGCGCTGCTGAGGCTTCAGGCCCATTGGGCAGTGCACGCGAAAAACTTCTGACAGCAACTGTAACATCCATATGGATGTGGCAATGGCGTCGGACACATTCGACAGTGCATGTGGCAAACTTTTGGGAGCAACCAGAACATTCTCCTAGAGTCGGGATGGGCGTCAGGTGTGTTTAGCAGTGCAGAGGATGATCTTCCGGGAACATCCCCGTGGGTGCAGCAGCGGTGTGAGGCATGTTTGGCAGTGCATGCGATGAACTTTCTGGAGCGATTGGAAAATCCACACAGTTTGTCCCGAGGTGTCGGACATATTTATCAGTGCTCGGGATGAACATCCAGGAGAGACTGGAACATCCTTGTGGGCACGGCAGAGCCTTCGGGCGTGTTGGGCAGAGCACAGGAAAAACTTCCGACAGAGACTGGAACATCCACGCGGATACGGAAATGGTGTTGGATGCATTCAGCAGTGTGTGGGATGAACTTTTTGGAGCAACTGGAACATCCCCGTGGAGGCAGGAGAAGTATTGAGCGCATTCGGCAGTATGGGGAAGGAACTTCTGGGAGCGACCAAAATATCCCTGTGGGCGAGGCAGAGGCGTTGGACGCATTCTGCAGTGTTCAGGATTAACTTCCCAGAGCGACTGGAACAATAACGCAGGCGCGGCAGTGACGTCATTTGTATTCATGTTGGGGTCCCGATTTTTTCCCCAACTTTTCTACACCTTAGGGGTCAGCACGCCTACTGAAATCCTTCCTAACTTACTGTCCCGTTTGATTCTTGAGTTCCTTTCTTATTTTATATCCCCTAAGCTGTCCTTCGGGTTAGCTAATATATATAAAGATATGTTGGATAGGCAAGACAACTCTTAAACCTATCACAACTTGCCTTGGTTGAAGAAGACAACTCTTAACTTCAACCTTAGCTCTTAAGCAAGGAAGACAACTCTTAACCTTAACTTAAGCCCAAGTTATCTCAAGACAACTCTTAAAAGATAACCGAAATATAAACAAGAATAGAAGCAAGAATGCTTACCTTTGATTCTTGATTATTGAATGAGAAAATAACAAAATTCGTAGCTTATCCCCTCCTCACAAATAATGGGCTGTATTTATAGTCCTAAGACAGCCTTATCCTAATTTAACTAGTACTTAGGTTCCTTATCCACTTAAGATATGTTTTCCTAAGTCAACAAGCTTTTCTAAGTCAAATAAAACATTATCAAGATAGACCTTATCCTTTGTGTCCTAATCCTACTAGGATTCTTGGTCTTTCTTGAATTCCTACTTAGACTAGAATTCCTACTTTATCTTGTTTTCTACAGCAGCTGGACTTCCTCTTGACTTATCCTTCTAGGGCTAGGACTCTCAATAATTATCCTTCTGCCCTTAGAATTCTTCTTGTCGCAACTATCCTATTGTTACAGGAATTCATCATGCGTTTCCTGCTGCTGCCTATCTTGCTGCCTGGCGCCTTGCGCGCATTCTCTCATGCTCCCTTTGCCTTCTAAGGTCCTCAACAATCCCCCTTTCTTGGAGACTCACCTTGTCCTCAAGGTGGAAATTAGGGAAACATTGCTGGATATCGTCATAGTCTTCCCATGTTGCTTCATCCTTGGGCGAATGACTCCACCATATAAGTACTCTCCATACTGGCCTTCTATTGCGCCCATAACTTACTATGCGAAATCCCAATGCTTCCTTTGGGTGTTGCCCCAGGTGATCTTCTTTAAAAACGTCGGGCAGTCCCTCATTCACTTGTCTCATATCTCCTATCCTTTTTTTCAATAATGAAATGTGAAACACTGGATGCAATTTGGAGTTTAATGGTAGTCTTAGGCGATAAGCTACTGCTCCAATTCGCTCTACCACCTCATATGGTCCAAAGTACTTCCTAGCCAGCTTCGCTGTAGTTGGGCTTTCCAGCCTTGATTTTCCTCCTAGGGTGGATCTTAAGATAGACATAGTCACCTACCTCAAATTCCACTTCCTTCCTCTTTTTATCCGCTTGTTTCTTCATTCGGTCCCTTGCCTTCTCAAGCTCGTGCTTGAGTTTCTTCAGGACCTCATCTCTTGATTGAAGTGCGATATCTACTTCATGTATGTGGCTGTTCCCCATGTTATAACTTGACATTCCCGGGGGTGGTCTTCCATATACTGCTTGATAAGGTGACATCTTGATTGCTGTGTGATAGGTAGTATTGTACCACAATTCTGCCCATGGTATGTACTCCTCCCACTTGTTTTGCTGATCATGGCAAAAACACTGTAAATACTGTTCTAAAGTTCGATTGGTTACCTCACTTTGACCATCTGTTTGTGGATGAAAGGCGGATGAGGCGACCAAGTTGCTGCCGAGCTGTGTGAAGTGCTCTTTCCAGAATTTGCTCATAAAGACAGTGTCTCTATCGGACAGCATTGTTTGTGGTATGCCATGAAGTCTTACCACGTTCTTGATGAACTCTTGGGCTACTTCTTTTGCCGTGTAGGGCTGCTTGAGTGGCACAAAGTGTGCACTCTTGCTGAGTCTGTCCACTACGGTTAATATCACCGTATAACCCTTGCTGTTCGGCATTCTCGTTATGAAGTCCATTGTCAAATCTTCCCAAACTTGTTCTGGTACTGGCAAAGGTTGTAATAACCCCTTTATCTTACCGCCTTCTGGTTTGGTGCACTGACACACATCACATTCTTGGACTAGCTTTTTGATCTCAGCTTTAAGTCCTTCCCACCAAAAGAATAACTTAATTCGTATGTAAGTACGAAACCATCCTGAATGTCCTCCTTCTCGTGAGTTGTGGAAGTGATTCAAGATCTTTTCTCTTAGTCCTGGTATGTTTGGTACATATACTTGCTGCTTGTGCCAAATATATCCGTTTTTAAGGGTGAATTTACTAACCTCAGGGTCGAAATTCTTGACCTTCTCAGTGAGCTCTTGGCTTTGCGGGTCAATTTCTAGTGCCTCCTTGATTTCTGTCCATACATTCCACTCCGCTCCGCTAATGGCAGTGAGGCATGCATCATTAGGCTCATATGCTGTCCAAAGCGCTTGACCTCCATTGCTTCTAGACAATGCATCTGCCACTTTATTTTCCTTGCCTGGTTTGTAGATTATTTCATACTCGTAACCCAGCAATTTGACAAGGAACTTTTGCTGCTCCGGGGTGGTAATTTTCTGCTCCATGAGGCTTCTCAAGGGTTGTTGATCTGTAATGATCAGGAATTTCCTCCCAAGAAGGTAAGGTCGCCATACCTTGACTGCATGGATGATGGCTAACATCTCCTTCGCGTATACTGACCATTCCTTTTTCATGGGCCCTAAGACTCTGCTCATGTATGCAATAGGTCTTCCAGCTTGACTCAGGACAGCACCTATTCCATCTTGACATGTGTCAGTGTGAAGCTCGAAAGTTTGGTTGAAGTCAGGCAGTGCTAACACTGGCGTCTCACACATAGCTTGCTTCAACAACTTTTTGGGGTCCCGATTTTTTCCCCAACTTTTCTACACCTTAGGGGTCAACACGCCTACTGAAATCCTTCCTAACTTACTGTCCTGTTTGATTCTTGAGTTCCTTTCTTATTTTATATCCCCTAAGCTGTCCTTCGGGTTAGCTAATATATATAAAGATATGTTGGATAGGCAAGACAACTCTTAAACCTATCACAACTTGCCTTGGTTGAAGAAGACAACTCTTAACTTCAACCTTAGCTCTTAAGCAAGGAAGACAACTCTTAACCTTAACTTAAGCCCAAGTTATCTCAAGACAACTCTTAAAAGATAACCGAAAAATAAACAAGAATAGAAGCAAGAATGCTTACCTTTGATTCTTGATTATTGAATGAGAAAATAACAAAATTCGTAGCTTATCCCCTCCTCACAAATAATGGGCTGTATTTATAGTCCTAAGACAGCCTTATCCTAATTTAACTAGTACTTAGGTTCCTTATCCACTTAGGATATGTTTTCCTAAGTCAACAAGCTTTTCTAAGTCAAATAAAACATTATCAAGATAGACCTTATCCTTTGTGTCCTAATCCTACTAGGATTCTTGGTCTTTCTTGAATTCCTACTTAGACTAGAATTCCTACTTTATTTTGTTTTCTACAGCAGCTGGACTTCCTCTTGAATTCTTCTTGTCACAACTATCCTATTGTTACAGGAATTCATCATGTGTTTCCTGCTGCTGCCTCTCTTGCTGCCTGGCGCCTTGCATGCATTCGCTCACGCTCCTTTTACCTTCGTAGCATCTCTTCCACTTGTCTTTCGATCTCATTCTTTTGGAAGTGTGCATACCGGTAAGGTGCTACATTAATCGCCTTGGTTTCGTCGATTAATGGGATGGCATGGTCATAATGTCTTGAGGGTGGTAGTCCTTGTGGCTCTCCTAAGACATCTCTGAATTGCTCCAAAAGATCCCTTACTCCTCTTGGTATGTCTTCGTGTGTAAGATGTTCGGCTATGTTTTCCTCTTTTGTGTTCAATAGAATTGCAAAACATTGTGCCCTTTTTCTGTATAATCGTTCAAGGGTACTTACCTCACAATGATGCGCTGCATTAGTGGTGGATGCCTCCCATGTGCAGTCCCTTCCCTTCCATTGGAAGTGCATGGCCATGGATTCATAGTCGAACATTATCTTGCCTATGGTTTTAAGCCAAGCATTGCCTAAAACCACATCAAGACCTGCCAGGGCTAACACATGCAGTTCCGCCTCTATTTTGACTCCTTGAATCTGCATAGCTACTGGCTGGATTAATTGTGCGCACTTGAGCTTCTGTCCGCTTGCCACTCTTACCTCAAAGGGTGCAATCTTTTTCGGACGTAGCTGAAGTGTTTTGACCAATTTTGAATTGATAAAGTTATGAGTAGCTCCACTATCTATCAACACTAAAACATTTTTTCCGTTAATGGTTGCGAATAACCTCATGGCAGTAGGCTTGGTGGTTGCCCCTACTGCATGCAAATTGATTTCGCCTTCTTCCGCATGATCTAGGGGAGTGTTCTGACTCTGCTTCCTCCTCGCTGTCCATGCGGCTGTCTTGTTCTTCCTCGCTGTTTTCCTCATGTTCTTCATCACTTACTACTTCAATGATGTTGAACAATCCTTTCTTGCACTTGTGGCCAACTTGCCACTTATCGTTGCACCTAAAACATAGGCCTCTTTTGATCCTCCTGTTGATTTCTTCGGTGGATAGTTTGAGAGGGTCCTTTGTTTTTGGGGCCTCTGTCCTACTTGATGAGGGTGCTTTACTTAGTTTGTCCGAGGGTTTGATGACCTTGGTTGTGCTGCGGGTGATGCTTCTCCCATCGTTGATGAGTCTTGCCAATCGAATGCACTGAGTGAGAGAGTTTGGATCCCTCATCTTCACTTCTCGGCTTAGCCAAGGTACAAGGCCATCTAGAAAAGTGCCAATTAGTGCACTATCTGGCCAATGTCCTACCAATTTGGCTAACCTTTCGAATTCTTCAAGGTAACTTTCTAGAGATCCTTCTTGCCTTATCTTGGCAAGCTGTCCCTCATAGTTTGTCATGCTGGATGGGCCAAATCTGTTCACTAACTCTTGTGTGAACCTTGTCCAGCCTATCCTTCTCCCTTCTCGGCCATAGGTGGCCTTAAGCCAACGCCACCATTGGTTGGCTCTCCCACATAGGTGATAGGATGCAAACTCAACCCTTTCACCTCTTTCAATACCTTGTTTTTCAAAGTAAAATTCAGCCTTGGAGATCCATTCAGTTGGATCTCCCTTTCTCAAAGGTAGGGAACTCGATTTTTACCTTAGGCCGTGTGTAATGGCTTGGGCTGTCGTAGTGCCAATCTTCCCTCCTTGTGGTGTGCCATGATTCTGCCTCAGGGTGATTTCGTACCCTTCTTGGTTGCCATGATGCAGGCCTTCTGTCCAGCACCTCCTCATTGTCGCTATAATCATTGTAGTGATCATGGGGCAGGTGTTCGTTTGGTGAAGTCTCCCTCCTGCTTCCCAAACTTGTGCGCCTTTTTCCCCCTTTCTTGAGAGGGAAACTGCTCCTGGTCAGAATCTTCCTCATGCACTTGGTGCCGTGTGATTTTAGATTGAAGCCTCCTAGACGTTTGTAGTAGGTGGCTGTTTCTGCTTGACTCGGTTTGGACTTGTTTTCCGGCCATTCGGGGTGTGTCTCTTTTCAATTGTTCAAGAGAATGAATGATAGATGATAGTTGGTGTTTGATATCACCTACCTGGTCATTGATCGCATTCTGGTTTCTCTCCAAGGCAAGGATTCTTCCGCGGTTGGTGGCTGAGAAATCTTCTCCAGTTTGTTCCTGTGGTGCGGGTGAATGCTGCCGAGATGACATGGTAACCTCGATGCCTTGCAATTGACTGATGTCTGTGCTGCTGTCTCTACTAGAGCACTAATTTGTAGAGGTGTTTGTGCTGATCTCTCAATGAAGCACCAATTTGTTGGGGTCCCGATTTTTTTCCCCAACTTTTCTACACCTTAGGGGTCAGCACGCCTACTGGAATCCTTCCTAACTTGCTGTCCCATTTGATTCTTGAGTTCTTTTCTTATTTTATATCCCCTAAGCTGTCCTTCGGGTTAACTAATATATATAAAGATATGTTGGATAGGCAAGACAACTCTTAAACCTATCACAACTTGCCTTGGTTGAAGAAGACAACTCTTAACTTCAACCTTAGCTCTTAAGCAAGGAAGACAACTCTTAACCTTAACTTAAGCCCAAGTTATCTCAAGACAACTCTTAAAAGATAACCGAAATATAAACAAGAATGTGAGCAAGAATGCTTACCTTTGATTCTTGATTAATGAATGAGAAAATAACAAAATTTGTAGCTTATGAGCTCCTCACAAATAATGGGCTGTATTTATAGTCCTAAGACAGCCTTATCCTAATTTAACTAGTACTTAGGTTCCTTATCCACTTAGGATATGTTTTCCTAAGTCAACAAGCTTTTCTAAGTCAAATAAAACATTATCAAGATAGACCTTATCCTTTGTGTCCTAATCCTACTAGGATTTTTGGTCTTTCTTGAATTCCTACTTAGACTAGAATTCCTACTTTATCTTGTTTTCTACAGCAGCTGGACTTCCTCTTGACTTATCCTTCTAGGGCTAGGACTCTCAATAATTATCCTTCTGCCCTTAGAATTCTTCTTGTCGCAACTATCCTATTGTTACAGGAATTCATCATGCGTTTCCTGCTGCTGCCTCTCTTGCTGCCTGGCGCCTTGTGCGCATTCTCTCATGCTCCCTTTGCCTCTAAGGTCCTCAACAATTCGGCAGTGTGCGGGACAAACTTTTGGGAGCGACCAGAACAACCCTACGGGCGTGGTAGGAGGGTTGGGTGCATTCTGCAGTGTTCAGGATGAACTTTCAAGAGTGACTGGAATATCCTGTGGGCACGGTAGCATCATTGGACACATTCAGAAGTAGGCAGGACAAGTTCTGGGAGCAACCTGAACATCCCTGTGGGCGCGGTGGTGGAGTCGGGCACGTATGGATGTCTGCATGATGAACTTCCTGGTGTGACCGGGTCTTTCTTGCAGGCTCAGTAGAGGCAGTGGCCATGTTTGGCAGTGCACTGTACAAACTTCCAAGAGTGCGAGAGGTGTGTACATTCAGCCAGAACGTCCCTGCAAGCACGGTAGAGGTGTCGGGTGCATTTGGCAATGTGCAGGAGGAACTTCACAAAGCGACCTGAATATCACCAAGAGCACGGCAACGGTGTCAGGTGTGTTTTGCAGTGTGTGGGATGAACTTTTGGGAGCAACCGTAACATGCCCACAGGTGTGGCAGAGATGTCAGGCGCGTTCAGCAGTACATCCCCCCAGGCATGGCAGGGACTTCCAGCGTATTGGGCAGCGTGAAGGATGAGCTTCCAGGAGCAGCCAGAACATTCCCGCTGGCATGTCAGCGGCATTGGGTGCATTCGGCAGTATGCGAGACCAACTTCTGGGAGCGACCAGAATTTTCCTGTGGGTACTGCAGCAGCATCGGACATATTCGACAGTGTGCAGGATGAACTTCAAGGGGTGACCAGAATAACCTTGCAGGTGCGGCAGAGGCTTCGGGCACATTGGGCAGTGCACGGTACAAACTTTTGGGAGTGACCGGAACATCCCCACAGCCATGGCAGAGACGTTAGACACATTCGGCAGTGCTCAAGATGAACTTCTGGAAGCAATGGGAACATCCCACGGATGCGGCAGAGGCTTCAGGTGCATTCAGCAGTGTGCGAGATGATTTTCTGGGAGCAACCACCAGTGCAGCAGCATCGTCAGGTGTGTTTGGCAATGAGCAGAACAAACTTTCGGAAGTGAGCAGAACAGGCCCACAGGCACGCAACGCTGTCGGGCGCGTACAGCAGTGTGTAGGACGAACTTCCGGGAGCAACCAGAACATCCCCGCAGGTGCAGTGGAGGCTTTCGGGTGCATTAGGCAGTGTGTGGGATAAACGTCCCTAAGCAACTGGAACATCCCAGCAGGTGTGGTCAGCATTGCACGGGACAAACTTCTAGGAGTGACTGAAAAATCCCTACAGGTGTGGCAGATCCATCAGGTGCGTTTGGTAGTGTGCAGGACAAACTTCTGGGATTGACCCAAACATCCCCGCGGGTGTGTTGAACAGTGTGCAGGACAAACTTCCGTGAGCAACAAGATCATCCCATGGGCTCGTTGAACAGTGCACAGCATGAACTTCTAGTAGCGACCAGAGCATCCTGACAGGCACGGCAAGAGGCATTGGGCATGTTTGGCAGTGCACGGGACAAACTTCTGGGAGTGACCGGAACGTCCCAGTGGTTGCGGTAGACGCTTCAAGTGTGCTCAGCAGCACATAGGACGAACTTCCAGGAGTGACCAGAACATTCCCGAGGGCACAGCAGTGGCATCAGACACATTGGCAGTGCATGAACTTCCAGGAGCGACTAGAACAACCCTGCAGGTGCAACAGAGGCTTCAGGCACACTGGGCAGTGCGCGGGAGGAACTTCACGGAGGCTTCAGGCACATTGGGCAGTGCATGGGATGAACTTCTGGGAGCAACCGGAAAATCGCTGCAGGCATGTCAGTGCCATTGGGCGTGTTCATCAGTGCATGGGACGAACTTCCAGGAGTGACCAGAAAATTCCCGTGCGCGCAGCAGCATCATCGGGTATGTTCAGCAGTGCGTGGGACAAACTTTCGGGAGCGACCAGAACATTCTCGTGAGCGTGACAGCGGCATCAGACACGTTCTACAATGCATGAGATGAACTTTCAGATGTGACCAGAACATTCATGCAGGCAGGCCAGCTGCATTGGATGCAGGCATTGCACGGGATGAACTTCCAGGAGCAACAGGAACATCCCCACAGGCACAGCAGAGGCTTCAGGCATGTTAGGGCAATGCATGGCACGAACATTTGAGAGTGGCCAGAACATCTTCGCATGCCCGGCAGAGGTGTTGGATGCATTCAGCAGTGCTCGGGATGAACTTCCATGAGTGGTCGGAACATCCCTACAGGCTTGACAGAGGCATCGAGCATGTTTGGCAGTGCGCAGGATGTACTTCCGGGAAGTGACCTGAGCATCACCATGGGCACGGAAGCGGTGCTGGACATCTTCAACAGTACATGGGATGAACTTCTAGCAGTGACCAAAACAACCCCGCGGGCGTGGCATAGGTGCCAGGCACGTTCGGCAGTACATAGGACGAACATCTGACAAGCATCTAGGAGTGATCGAAACATCCCTGCAGGTGCAGATCCCAATATGGGATTGGATTGGTTCCAAAAAGGATATTAAAATGCTTGATTTGAAGCCCCAGGGATTGACGGCTTGAATTTGACTTTCTTTAATTTCAATTAAAGTTTGGGTACTCTCTTCAAGGGAGCAGCCTCACCCCTTTCTTAGTTTCATCAGCGAAATCCTCTATTCCCTGCCAGTGAATCTCTTGTTTGATCCATGATTCCTGGCTTTGAATGAAAGAGAAAGCCTCCGTGCATAGGACGAACTTCCAGGAGCGACCAGAACATCCCCACAGGTGGAGCAGCAGCATCGGACATCTTTGGCAGTGCATGGCATGAACTTCTGGTAGTGGCCGGAACATCTCCCGTGGGTGTGACAGAGGCTTTGGGCGTGTTCGACAGTGTGTGGGATGAACTCCCAGGAATGACCAAAATATACCCGTGGGCATGGCAGAGGCTTGGGCACATTCGGCCGTCTGCGGGATGAACTTCTGGGAGCAAACTAAGCATCACTGCAGGTGCAGCAGTGGCATTGGGCATGTTTGGCAATGTGCAGGATGAACTTCCGGGTGCGTGGGACGAACTTTTGAGAGGGACTAGAACATCCCCACAGGTGCGGCTGAGGCATCGGCCATGTTCGGCAGTGCATGGGACAAGCTTCTAGGAGCGACGAGAACATTCTAGTATGCATGGCAGCAGTATCAGACACATTCAGAAGTGTGCTGGACAAACTTCTAGGAGTGACCGAAACATCCCCATGGGCTCAGTAGAGGAATCAGGCATATTCAGTAGTGCACAAGATGAACTTCCAGGAGTGACAGAAAAATTTCCATGGGCCCGGCAGAGTCATCAGACAAGTTCGAAAGTGCTCGGGAATAACTTCTGGGAGTGACAAGAACAACTCCGGGGCACGGCAGCAGCATTGGACATGTTCAGCAATGCACGGATGAACTTCTGGGAGCAACCAAAACATCCCCGTGGGTGCAGCAGCAGCGTCAGACGCATTCAGCAGTGCACAAGACTAACTTCCTGGAGTGACCGTAACATCCCTGTGGGCCTGCCAGAGGCGTCAGGGCATGCTCGGCTATGTGTGGGACGAACTTCTGGAAGCGACTGGAACATCCCCGCTGGCCCCGTAGAGGGTTGGGCATGTTGGGCTGTGTGTGGGACAAACTTCTGGGAGCAACTAGAACATTCCAGTGGGCATGGCAGTGGCGTCAGACACATTCAGAAGTGTGCTGGACAAACTTCTAAGAGCAACCAGGGACATCCCCGCCAGTGCGACTGAGGATTTGAGCGTATTGGGAAGTGCATGGGATGAATTTATGAGAGTGTCAGAACATGCCTGCGGGTGCAGTAGAGGCACTGAGCACGTTCGGCAGTGCATGGGACAACTTCGGGGAGCAGCTGGAACATCCCGCGGGGGTGGCAGCAGTGTCAGGCGCACTCGGCAGTGTGCACGACGAACTTCCGGGAATGACTGGAACATCCCCCTGGGCATGGCAGTGGCATGGGGTGCATTGGGCAGTGCATGGGACAATCTTCTGGGAGCAATCAGAAAATCCCATGGGCTCTGTAGAGGCGTCGGATGCATTTGGCAGTACTCGGAGCGAACTTTTGGGAGTGAGCAGAATATCCCCTTTGGTGCGGCAAAGGTGTCAGGCATGTTAGGCCGTGCATAGGACGAACTTCCAAGAGCGACTGAAACATCCTCGTGGGCTCAGTAGAGGAATCGGATGTGTTCAACAGTGAACGGGATGAACTTCCGGGAGCGACAGGAAAATTCCCATGGCCCCAGCAGAGTCGTCAGATGAGTTCAGAAGTGCCTAGGAATAACTTCCAGGAGCGACCATAACAACCCCCGGGCACGGCAGCAGCATTGGACATGTTCAGCAGTGCATGGGACAAACTTCCGGGAGCAACAGGAACATCCCCGCGGGCGTGGCAGCGGCATTGGATAAGTTCAGCAGTGAGCAAATCCCCATGGGCCCAACAAAGGAGTTGGCCATGTTCAGCAGTGTGTGGGATGAACTTCCAGGAGTGACCAGAACATCGCAGGCCTGGCAGAGTTGTCAGATGAGTTCGGCAGTGCTCAGTGCAAAGTTTTGAGAGCTACTGGAACAACCCTGCGGGCACAGCAGTGGTGTCCAACACATTATGCAGTGCACAGGACAAACTTCTGGGAGTGACCAAAACATCTCCGCGGGCGTGGAACAATCAAAAGTGTGCAGGACAAACTTCCGGGATTGACCAAAACATCCCGTGGGCGCAGCAGCAGTGTCGGGTGTGTTTGGCAGTGCGCTGGATGACTTTTCTGGAGCAAACCGAACATCCCTGCAGGTGCAGCAGCTGTGTCGTACACGTTCAACAGTGAGTGGGATGAACTTCCGGGAGTGACTGGAACATCAATGCAAGGGCAGCACAGGCATCGGGCACATTTGGCAGTGCATGGGACAAATTTTCGGGAAAGAACTGAACATCCACATGGGCATGGCAGTAGCGTCGGTTGAATTTGGCAGTGTGCGGAACAAACTTCTGGGATCGATCAGAACATCCCTGTATGCACCAAAGAGTCTTCTGATGCATTTAGTGGTGTGCGAGATAAACTTCCAGGAGCAACTGGAACATCCCCACAGGCGCGGCAAAGGCGTTGGGCGCATTTGGCAGTGCACAAGATGAACTTCCGGGAGGGACCGGACATCCCCATGGGAATGACACAGCTTCGTACATGTTTGGCAGTGTGTGGGACAAACTTCCAAGAGCAACTGGAACATCCCCAAGTTAACGGCAGTGGCATTGGGTGCATTTGGTAGTTGCAGGAGGAATTTCTAGGAGCGACCGGAATATCCGTGAAGGTGTGGCAGAGGCATCGAGCACTTTCAGCCGTGTGTGGGACAAACTTCCAGAAGCAACTGGAACATCCCCACGAGTGCAGAAGTGGCGTCAGACATCTTCGGCACTGCACGGGACCAACTTTTAGCAGCAACCAGAACATCCCCACAGGTGTGGCAGAAGCTTTGGGCGTGTTTGGCAGTGCATGGGACAAATGGCTGGGAGAAACTAGAACATCCCTGCGGGAATGACAGATTCATCAAACATGTTCGGAAGTGCTCGGGACGAGCATCTGGAAGTGACCAAAACATCCCTGCAGGTGCGGAAGAGGCATTGGCTGCGTTCGGCTGTGCACGGGACGAATTTCCAGGAGTGACTGGAACATCCCCATGGGCGCAGCAATGCTGTCTGGCATGCTTGGCAGTGTGTGGGATAAACTTCCGGGAGCAACTGGAAAGTCCCTGTGAGCTCGCCAGAAGCATTGGACGCGTTTGGCAGTGCACGGGACAAACTTCCAAGAGCAACCAGAACATCACTGAGAGCATGGCAGAGGCTTCGGGCACACTTAGAAGTGCATGGGATGAACTTCCAAGAGCGACTGGAATATTCCTGTGTGCGCAGCAGAGGCATCAGGCTCAATCAGTAGTGCACTGGACGAACTTACAGGAATGACCGGGACATCCCTGCAGGCACGTCAGCAGTGTTGGTTGCGTTGGGCAGTGCACTGGACAAACTTTTGGGAGCGACCTGAACATCCCCGTGGGCGGATCAGTGGCATCGGGCACATTGGGCAGTGCATGGGATGAACTTCCAAGAGCAACTAGAACATCCATACGGGCGCAGTTTAATTGTCCAGCACATTCGGGAGTCATGGGACGAACTTCCGAGAGTCACCAGAACATCCCTACGAGAGCGGCAAAGGTGTCGGACACGTTCATCAGTGCTCGGGAGAAACTTCTGGGAGAGACTGAAAAGTCCCCTTCGACACAGCAGAGGCTTCAGACACGTTGAGCAGTCAACGGGATAAACTTCTGAGAGTGACTGGAAAATCCCTACAGGCTCAACAGTGGCATCAGATGTGTTCAGCAGTGCTCAGGACGAACTTCCGAGAGCGACCAGAACATCCCTGCAGGCACAGCAGAGGGTTGGGTGCATTCGTCAGTGTGCTGGACAAACTTCCGGAGGTGACTAGAACATTCCTACGGGTGCTGCAGTGCTGCTGGACACATTCGGCATTGCACAGGAGAAACTGCCAGAAGCGACTGGAACATCCCTGCAGGTGCAGTGGAGGCTTTGGGCACGTTGGGCAGTGCATGGTTTGAACTTCTGTCAGTGACCAGAAACATCTGGGCTCGGCAGTGGTGTCATACGTGCTTGGCAGTGCTTAGGATGAACTTTCGGGGAGTGACCGGAACATCCCCACGGGCATGGCAGAGGTGTCGGACGCCATTGGTAGTGCTTGGGACAAACTTCCAGGACCAATGGGAAAATCCCCGCGGGCTCAGTAGAGGCATCGAACGTGTAACTTCTGGGAGTGACAGGAAAATCCCTGCATGATTGGCAGAGGCGTAGGTCGCATTGGACAGTGCTTGGGACGAACTTTCGGACCGACCGGAACATCCCCGAGGGTGCGGTAGCAGCGTCAGACACTTCCAGCACTGTGTGGGAGGAACTTTTGGGAGCAACTGGAAAGTACTCTCGGGCTCAGCATAAGCATTGCACGCATTCATCAATGCTTGGGATGAACTTCTGGGAGTGAATGGAACATCGCCAGGGCATGGAAAAGGCTTTGAACGCATTTGGCCGTGCATGGGATGAACTTCTAGGGGCGACCAAAACATCCCCACGGGCATAGCAGCGGTGTCGGGCATGTTCATGTTGAGGACCTTAGGAGGCAAAGGGTGTGTGAGTAAATGCACAAGAGGTGCCAAGCAGCAAGAGAGGCAGCAACAGGCCAGAATGTGCTCGCAACAAGCTGTACACGCAGCATGCAGTGAAGCACGGCCAGGTTCTGACTCTGTCCTAATTGACCACGGACATCCAAGCCAAGAAGGACACCAGCATTGGCAGGATATGCATGGTGCAATCTGAGCAGGAGAAGGACATGGACGTCATGAAGAACTCCAGCAGCAGCAGGACGTCATGGCAGGTTTGGCTTCAACAAGATGATCATGTCAAAGAGAAGTCTTGGAATGGAAGGACATGCCATATGGAAGTCCTAATCCTAGAAGGAAACAGCAAGATGGTCAGCAGCTGTAGAAGAGGAGATAAGATAAGGATAGAAAGTTTAGTCAAAGTAAGAATTCTAGTCTAAGTAGAAATTCAAAAAAGACCAAGAATTCTAGTAGGATTAGGAAACATTGGGATAAGGTCTATCTTCATAATGTTTTAGTTGTCTTAGAAAACCTTGTTGACTTAGGAAAACATATCCTAAGTGGATAAGGAACTGAAGTACTAGTTGAATTAGGATAAGGCTGTCTTAGGACTATAAATACAGCCCATTATTTGTGAGGAGGAGATATGCTCCGAATTTTTATTTTTCTCATTCATTAATCAAGAATCAAGGTTAACATTCTTGCTTCTATTCTTATTTATATTTCGGTTGTCTTTTAAGAGTTGTCTTGAGATAACTTGGGCTTAAGACAAGGTGAAGAGTTGTCTTCCTTGCTTAAGAGCTTAGGTTGAAGTCAAGAGTTGTCTTCTTCAACCAAGGCAAGTTATGATAGGTTTAAGAGTTGTCTTGCCTATCCAACATATCTTTTATTCATTACCTAATCCCAAAGGATAGCTTAGGGGACATAATTCTAAGAAAAGAACTCAAGAATCAACCCAAACATCCCATCGGGTGGGACTTCGGCATTGGGTGCATTCATGTTGAGAACCTAAGTATGCAGGAAAGGTAGTGGGCAGAAAACTGGGCACCAAAGGAGAGCATGGGCCAGAAAATGTGCACAACAAGCATGGCAATAGCAAGTGTGCAGCCCAGCAGTGAGGCTCAACCAGTATTTGACTTAATCCTAATCAATGAAGGATCATTCACGCCAACAGGAGTTCCAGCAGAAGAAGATAATTACATCAAGAAGAACTTCAGCAGCAGGAGGAGGACATCTACACCAAGCAGAGTTCTAGCAGCAGCAGGACATCCATGCCATGGAGAATTCCAGCAGCAGCAGGACATCTATGCCAAGAAGAGTTCTATCAGCAGGAGGACACGCATGATGAGTTCTAGTAGTAATAGGATATTCATGCCAAGGAGAATCCTAAGGGCAGAAGGATATGCATTGAGAGTCCTAGTCCTAGAAGGAAAAGCAAATATAAAGTCCAGCCGCTGTAGAATACAAGATAAGGACAGAAAGATTTAGTCAAAGTAGAAACTCTAGTCTAAGTAGGAATTCAAGAAAGACCAAGAATCCTAGTAGGATTAGGAAATAATTGGGATAAGGTCTATCTTGATAATGTTTTAGTTGACTTAGAAAAGCTTGTTGACTTAGGAAAACATATCCTAAGTGGATAAGGAACCTAAGTACTAGTTGAATTAGGATAAGGCTATCTTAGGACTATAAATACAGCCCATTATTTGTGAGGAGGAGATATGCTCCGAATTTTGTATATTTCTCATTCATTAATCAAGAATCAAGGTTAGCATTCTTGCTTTCCATTCTTGTTTATATTTTCGGTTATCTTTTAAGAGTTGTCTTGAGATAACTTGGGCTTAAGACAAGGTTAAGAGTTGTCTTCCTTGCTTAAGAGCTTAGGTTGAAGTTAAGAGTTGTCTTCTTCAACCAAGGCAAGTTGTGATAGGTTTAAGAGTTGTCTTGCCTATCCAACATATCCTTTATATATTAGTTAATCCCGAAGGGTAGCTTAGGGGACATAAATTAAGAAAAGAACTCAAGAATCAAACAGGACAGCAAGTTTAGGAAGGCTTTTTAGTAGGCGTGCTGACCCCTTAAGGTGTAGAAAAGTTGGGGAAAAAAATTGAGACCCCAACAATTCGGCAATGTGCGGGACGAACTTTAGGGAGCAACCAGATAATCCACGCGGGCTCAGCAGAGGCATGAAACACATATGGCAGTGTGCGGTACTAATTTCTGGGAGCTACCGGAACATCCCCACGGGCATGGCAGAGGTGTCGGATACATTAGGCAGTGTGTGGGCATCTGATACGTTAGGCAGTGTCAGGCATTGGATATATTAGGCAGTGCATGGGATGAACTTCCAGGAGTGACCAGAACATTCCTGCAGGCATGGCACCGGCATCAGGCATGTTTGGTAGTGCTGGGGACAACCTTCCAGGAGTAACTGGTGCATATCCACGGGATTTGGTAGATGCATCAGGAACGATTGGCAGCACACAAGACAAACTTTCAGGAGCGATTGGAACATCCCCGCGGGTGCTGCAGTGGCATCAGGCGTGTTTGACTGTGCATGGGACAAACTTCTAGGAGTGACCCAAACATCCCCACAGGTGAGGCAGCGGCATCGACACCTTCGGCAGTGCGTGCAACGAACTTCTGGGAGCAATTGGAACATCCCTACTGGCACAGCAACAGTGTCGGGTGTGTTGGGCAGTGCGTGGGATGAACTTCTGGGGGTGACCAGCACATCTCCATGGGCACGGCAGAGGCTTCGGGTGCGTTGGGCAGTGTGCAGGATGAACTTCAGGGACCGACTCGAATATCCCCGCAGGTGTGGCAGAGGCATCAGGCGCTTTCAGTTGCATGCGTGACAAACTTCCAGGAGCAGCCCTGAACATCTCCACAGGTGCTGCAGAGGCTTCGGACACGTTTGGACGAACTTCCGAGAGTGACTGGAACATCCCCGTGAGCATGACAGCAGCGTCGGTTGCATTCGTCAGTGCATGGAACGAACTTTGGGGGCGACAGAAGCATCCTCGTAGGCGCGCAGAGGCTTCAGGCACATTTGGTAGTGTGCGAAACGAACTTCCGGGAGCGACCAGGATATTCCCATGGTCGTAGCAGCGGCGTCGAGCACATTCAGCATTGCGCGGGATGAACTTCCGGGAGCGACCGGATCATCTCTACGGGCACGGCAGAGGCTTCATGTGCATTGGGCAGTGCTCAAGATGAACATCCAGGGGTGACTGGAATATCTTCGTAGGCGGGGCAGAGGCATTGAGCGTGTTTGGCAGTGCGCGGAATGAACTTCTAGGAGCGACTAGAACATCCTCGCTGGTGCAGCAGAGGCATCGGGCTCGTTGGGCAGTGCACGGGACAAACTTCCAAGAGCAACTGGAACATCCTTGTAGGTGTGGCGGAGGCGTTGAGCGCATTTGGTGGTGCATGGGACGAACATCCAGGAGAGACCAGAACATTCCTTCAGGCGCAGCAGCGGTATCAGATACATTTGGCAGTGTGTGGGACGAACTTCCTGGAGTAACTGGAACATCCCTGCGGGTGATGTAAAAGCTTAAGGTGCATTGGGCAGTGAATGGGAGGAACTTCTGGGATCGACAGGAACATCCCCGTGGGTGCGACAGAGGCTTTGGGTGCATTTGGCAGTGTAAGGGATGAATTTCCAGGAGCGACCAAAAAATCACCGCAGGCGGGGCAGCAGCATCGAGCGTGTTTGGCAGTGCACGGGGCAAAACTTCCAGGAGCGACCAGAACATCCCTGCTGGTGCAGTAGAGGCATCGGGCACATTGGCCAGTGTGCAGGACGAACTTCCGGGAGCGACCGAAACATCCGTGTGGGCGCAGCAGAGGCGTTGGGCACGTTTGACAGTGCACGAGATAAACTTCCGAGAGCAACTGGAGCATCCCTGTCAGTGAGGCAGCATGTTGAGAACCTAAGTATGCAGGAAATGGAACGGGCAGAATATGAGGCAGCAAAGGAGAGCATGGGCCAGAAAATGTGCACAACAAGCATGGCAACAGCAAGTATGCAGCCCAGCAGTGAAGCCCAGCCAGTATTTAACTTAATCCTAATCAATGAAGGACATTCCTGCCAACAGGAGTTCCAGCAGAAAAAGGATATTCGCATCAAGAAGAACTCCAGCAGCAGTAGAATGTCCATGTCAAGAAGAGTTCCACCAGTAGGAGGACATCTACGCCAAGCAGAGTTCCAGCAGCAGCAGGACATCCATGCCAAGGAGAATTCCAGCAGCAGCAGGACATCTATGCCAAGCAGAGTTCCAGCAGCAGCAGGACATCCATGCCAAGAAGAGTTCTATCAGCAGCAGGACACTCATGATGAGTTCCAGTAGCAATAGGATAGTCAGGACAAGAAGAATTCTAAGTGCAGAAGGATACACATTTAGAGTCCTAGTCCTAAAAGGATTAGGCAAGAGGAAGTGCAGCCGCTGTAAAATACAAGATAAGGTAGGAATTCTAGTCTAGGTAGAAATTCAAGAAAGACCAAGAATCCTAGTAGAATTAGGAAACATTTGGATAAGGTCTATCTTGATAATGTTTTAGTTGTCTTAGAAAATCTTGTTGACTTAGGAAAAACATATCCTAAGTGGATAAGGAACGTAAGTACTAGTTGAATTATGATAAGGCTGTCCAATACTATAAATACAGCTCATTATTTGTGAGAGAGAGATATGCTCCGAATTTTGTATATTTCTCATTCATTAATCAAGAATCAAGGTTAGCATTCTTGCTTTCATTCTTGTTTATATTTCGGTTATCTTTTAATAGTTGTCTTGAGATAACTTGGGCTTGAGACAAGGTTAAAAGTTGTCTTCCTTGCTTAAGAGCTTAGGTTGAAGTCAAGAGTTGTCTTCTTCAACCAAGGCAAGTTGTGATAGGTTTAAGAGTTGTCTTGCCTATCTAACATATCTTTTATATATTAGTCAAATGGGACAGCAAGTTAGGAAGATTTTTAGTAGGCGTGCTGACCCCTAAGGTATAGAAAGTTGGGGAAAAAATTGGGACCCCGACACAATGCCACCGGGCGTCGGTAGTGCACGGGATGAACTTTCAGTTGCAACCCAAACATCCCTACAGGCACACACAGAAGAGGTGTTGGGTGTGTTCGGTAGTGCATGGGATGAATTTCTGGGAGTGACTAGAACATGCCCGCAGGCTTGGCAACACCATCGGACACATTTGGCACTGCATGGGACAAACTTTAGAGAGTGACCAGAAATTCCTCGCGTGCTCGGCAGAGGCATTGGACGCATTTGGAAGTGCTTGGGACAAATTTCCAGGAGCAACCGGAACATCTCCACAGCATGCAGAGGCATCGGGCACATTTGGCAATGCATGAGATGAACTTCTAGGAGTGACCAAAACATCCTCGAGGGCACTACAGAGGCTTCGGACGCTTTAGGCAGTGCATGGGATGAACTTCCAGTAGTGACCAAAACATCCTCTAGGGCACGGTAGAGGCATCTAGCATGTTTGTCAGTGTAAGGGACAAACTTCTGGGAGCAGCTGGAACATCCCTGTGGGCGTGGCAGAGGCATGGGGTGCTTTAGGCAGTACGCAGGACAAACTTTTGGGACCGACCTAAACTTACCCAGGGGCACAGCGGCACCGGACATGTTCAGCAGTGCGCTAGACGAACTTCCTAGAGCAACTGAACATCCCCGTGGGAGTGGAAGAGGCTTCGGATGCGTTGTTCAGTGCTGGAAATGGACTTTCAGGAACGACCGGAATATCATTGAAGCTGCGGCGGAGGCATTGGACGCATTGGATAGTGTGCAGGAAGAACTTTCGGGAGTGACAAGAACATCTCCAAAGACGCAACAGAGGCGTCAAGTGTGGAAGAGGCGTCGGGTGCATTTGGCAGTGTATGGGATGAACTTCATGGAGCAATTGGAAAAACCCCGCGGGCATGGCAGGAGCGTCAGTGTGAAGGATGAGCTTCTTAGAGTGACAAGATCATCCCTGCTGGCATAGTAGAGGCATCAGACGTGTTGGCCAGTGAGCGGGATGAACTCCGGGAGTGACCGGAGCATCCTTGTGGGTGCAGCAGAGGCTTTGGGCACATTTGGCAGTGCACGCGATGAACTTTGTGGAGCAACCGGAACATCCTCGTGGGTGCGGCAGCGGCATCAGGTGCAACTGGCAGTGTGCGGGACAAACTTCTGGGATCAATGCGAACATCC
Source organism: Xylocarpus granatum (assembly GCA_019650275.1). Taxonomy (NCBI): domain Eukaryota; kingdom Viridiplantae; phylum Streptophyta; class Magnoliopsida; order Sapindales; family Meliaceae; genus Xylocarpus; species Xylocarpus granatum. Next base: position 26,687 of record BNST01002867.1, read on the forward strand.
CTGCAGGCATGGCAGAGGCATCGGGCGCGATCGGTAAAGTGTGAGATGAACTTTGGGGAGTGACCGGAACAACCCCGTGCACTGCCCAATGTTCCCTCAGGGATGTTCTGGTCACTCCTACAAGTTCATCCCATAAACTGGTGAACTTGTGCACTGCAGAGGCATTGACCACATTTGGCAGTGCATGGGACAAACTTTCAGTAGCAACAGGAAAATCCTAGCGGGCTCGGCAGAGGTGTTGGACGCATTTGGCAGTGCATGAACTGAACTTCCTGGAGCAACTGGAACGTCACCGTGGGCATGGCAGCGGTGTTGGACATGTTCAGCAGTGTGTGAGATGAATTTCCGGGGGTGGCCAGAACATCCCTACAAAGCAGTAGAGGCTTTAGACACGTTTGGCAGTGAACAGGATGAACATCTGGGACCGACCAGAGCACCCCCGCGGGTGCAGCAAAGGCATTGAGTGCGTTCAGCAGTGCATAGGAGGAACTTTGGGGAACAACTAGAACATCTCGGCGGGAGTCGCAGCTGTGTCGGATGCATTCAGAAGTGCATGGACTGAACTTCCAGGAGTGACTGGAAGATCCCTGTGGGCACGAAAGAGTCGTCAGGCACATTCAGTAGTGCACGGGACAGACTTCCGGGAGGCGCGACAGCAGCATCAGGCATGTTCTGCAGTTCACAGAACGAACTTTTGGGAGTGACCGGAACATCCCTGCAGGCACGACAAAGGCGTCAGGCACATTCGTGTTGAGAACCTAAGTATGCAAGAAAGGCAATGGGCAGAAAATGGGGCAGCAAAGGAGAGAATGGGCCAGAAAATGTGCACAACAAGCATGGCAACAGCAAGTATGCAGCCCAGCAGTGAGGCCTGGCCAGTATTTAACTTAGTCCTAATCAATGGACATTCACACCAACAGGAGTTCCAGCAAAAGAAAGATATTTGCATCAAGAAGAACTCCAGCAGCAGTAAGACGTTTATCTCAAGGAGAGTTCCAAAAATAGCAAGACATCCAAGCCAAGAAGGACTCCAGCATCAGCAGGATATGCATGGTGCAATTCGAGCAGGATAAGGGTGTGTACGGCATGAAGAACTCCATCAGCAGCAGGACGTCAAGAAGGGTTTAGCTTCAACAAGTTGTTCATGTCAAGGAGAAGTCTTGGGATAGAAGGACATGCCATAAGGAAGTCCTAATCTTAGAAGGAAACAGCAAGATAAAGACAAGCAGCTGTAGGTGATAAGATAAGATAAGGATAAAGAAGTTTAGTCAAAATAGGATTAGTCAATCAAGAAGACCAAGAATCCTAGTAGAATTAGCAAACATTTAGATAAGGTCTATCTTGATAAGATTCTAGTTGTCTTATCAAGGTAGAAATAGGAAACCTTGTTGACTTAGGAAAACTTGTCCTAAGTGGATAAGGAACTTAACTACTAGTTAAATTAGGAAAAGGCTGTCCAATACTATAAATACAGCCCATTATTTGTTAGCATGGATATATGCTCCGAAATTTGTAAGTTTTCATTCATTAATCAAGAATCAAGCTTTAGCATTCTTGCTTATATTTTTGTTTATATTTTGGTTATCTTTTAGGAGTTGTCTTGAGATAACTTGGGCTTAAGACAAGGTGAAGAGTTGTTTTCCTTGCTTAAGAGCTTAGGTTGAAGTCAAGAGTTGTCTTCTTCAACCAAGGCAAGTTGTGATAGGTTTAAGAGTTCTCTTGCCTATCCAACATATCCTTTTATCATTAATCTATCCCAAAGGATAAATTAGGGGATGTGAAACAAAGAAAAGAACTCAAGAATCAAATGGGACACAAGTTAGGAGAGGTTTTAGAAGTTGTGCTAACCCTTAAGGTGTAGAAAAGTTGGGACAAGAAATCGGAACGCCAACAGTTTGGTAGTGCATGAGACGAACTTTCGGGAGCTATCGGAACATCCCTGCAGGCGCGGCAGAGGCGTGGGCAATGGGAAAGGCAATGGGCAAAAAATGGGGAAGCAAAGGAGAGCATGGGCCAGAAAATGTGCACAACAAGCATGGCAACAGCAAGTGTGCAGCCCAGCAGTGAAGCCTGGCCAGTATTTGACTTAATCTTAATTAAGGACAGACATTCAAACCAGCAGGGGTTCCAGCAGAAGAAGGATAATCGCATCAATAAGAACTCCAGCAGCAGCAGGACATCCATGTCAAAAAGAGTTCCAGCAGCAGGAGGACATCTATGCCACGCAGAGTTCCAGCAGCAGCAGGACATCCATGCCAAGGAAAATTCTATCAGCAGCAGACACGCATGATGAATTCCAGTAGCAATATGATAATTACAACAAGAAGAATTCTAAGGGCAAAAGGATATGCATTGAGAGTCCTAGTCGTAGAAGGATAAACCAATAGAAAGTCCAGCTGCTGTAGAATACAAGATAAGGTAGGAATTCTAGTCTAGGTAGAAAATCAGAAAGACCAAGAATCCTAGTAGAATTAGGAAACAATGGGATAAGGTCTATCTTGATAATGTTTTAGTTGACTTAGAATACCTTGTTGACTTAGGAAAACATATCCTAAGTGGATAAGGAACCTAAGTACTAGTTAAATTAGGATAAGGCTGTCTTAGGACTATAAATACAGCCCATTATTTGTGAGGAGAATATATGCTCCGAATTTTGTTATTTTCTCATTCAATAATCAATAATCAAGGTTAGCATTCTTGCTTACTTTCTTGTTTATATTTTGGTTGTCTTTTAAGAGTTGTCTTGAGATAACTTGGGCTTAAGTCAAGGTGAAGAGTTGTCTTCCTTGCTTAAGAGCTAAGGTTGAAGTCAAGAGTTGTCTTCTTCAACCAAGGCAAGTTGTGATAGGTTTAAGAGTTGTCTTGCCTATCCAACATATCCTTTATATATATTAGTTAATCCCGAAGGACAGCTTAGGGGACGTAAATATAAGAAAAGAACTCAAGAATCAAATGGGACAGCAAGTTTGGATGGATTCCAGTAGGCGTGCTGACCCTAAGGTGTAGAAAAGTTGGGGAAAAAAAATCGGGACCCCAACAGTTTGGCAGTGTGCGGGACAACTTCCAAAAGTGACCGTGAAATTATCGTGGGCTTGGAAGAGGCATTGGACGCATTTGGAAGTACCTGGGATGAACTTTCGAGAGCGACCGGAACATCCCCCTAGTCATGGCAAAGGTTTCTGGCACTTTGGGCAGTGTGTAAGACGAACTTCTGGGATCAACTGGAACATCCCATGCACGGGGCAGAGGCTTTGGACGTCAAGCAATGCATAGGATGAACTTCCGGGAGCGATCGAAATTTATGTGCGAGTGCAGCAGTAGTGTCGAGCGTCTTTGGCTGTGCACAGGGCAAACTTCTGGGAACAACTGGAACATCCCTGTGCATGTGGCACCAGCATTGGGCGCATTTGGCAGTGCGCAGCACAAGCTTTCAGGAGGGACTGAAATATCCCCGTAGGTATGGCAAAGGCTTAAGGGGCGTTGGGCAGTGCGCAGGATGAACATCTAGGAGCAACTAGAACATTGCCGAATGCATCGGACACCTATGCCAAGTCTGTGGGGATTTTCTGGTCGCTCCAAAAAGTTTGTCCCGAGCACTGCCAAACGCATCTGATGACTCTACCAAGTCCATGGGGATTTTTCAGTTGCTCTCGGAAGTTTATTCCATGCACTGTCGAATGTTACCAAAGCCACTGGCAAGCTCGCGGGAATGTTCCGGTCGCTTCCGGAAGTTCATCCCATGAATGGTTAACTGTGCCTGATGCCTCTGCTGGTCTTGTAGGGATGTTTCTGTTGCTCCCAGAAGTTCGTCCCGTGCACTGCCCAACTCGCCTGAAGCATCTGCTGCTCCCACGGGGATGTTTCGGTCTCTCTCGGAAGTTCATCCCACGTATGATCGAATGTGGATGACACCTCTTCCTCGCCTGCGGGGATGTTCTGGTTGCTCCTGTAAGTTCATCCTGAGCACTGCCGAATGCATCCGACACCTCTGTCGAGCCTGCGGGGATTTTCCAGTCACTCCTGGAAGTTCGTCCTGTGCATAGCTGAACTGTTGGGTCCCGATTTTTTTCCCCAACATTTCTACACCTTAGGGGTCAGCATGCCTACCAAAATCCTTCCTAACTTGATGTTCCATTTGATTATTGAGTTCTTTCGGTTATCTTTTAAGAGTTTCCTTGAGATAACTTGGGCCTAAGTCAAGGTGAAGAGTTGTCTTCCTTGCTTAAGAGCTAAGGTTGAAGTTAAGAGTTGTCTTCTTCAACCAAGGCAAGTTGTGATAGGTTTAAGAGTTGTCTTGCCTATCCAACATATCCTTTTATATATTAGTGAATCCCAAAGGACAGTTTAGGGGACATAAATCTAAGAAAAGAACTCAAGAATCAAATGGGACAGTAAGTTAGAAAGGCTTATTGTAGGTGTGCTGACCCCTAAGGTGTAGAAAAGTTGGGGAAAAAATCAAGACCCCAACATGAATCACCTGACGCCTCTGCTGCGCCTGTAGATATGTTCTAGTCACTCTTGGAAGTCCATCCCATGCACTACCGAACCCGCCCGACACTTCTGCCGCTGCCACGGAAATGTTCTGGTCGCTCCTGAAAGTTCTTCTAGCGCACTGCCAAATGCGCCCATGGGGATGTTCTGGTCACTCTTAGAAGTTTGTTCCAAGCACTGCCAAATGCATCTGATGCCTCTGCTGAGCTTGTGAGGATTTTCAGGTCACCACTGGAAGTTCATCCTGCACACTGCCGAATGCGTCCAATGCCACTGCCATGCCTGCAGGGATGTTCCGGTCGCTCCCAGAAGTTCGTCCCATGCACTCCCTAACGCGAACAAAGCCTCTGCTATGCCAGTGGGGATGTTTTGTTTGCTCCTTGAAGTTTGTCCCGTGCACTGCTCAACGTGCCCAAAGCCTCTGCCGGGCCCATAGGGATGTTCCGGTCTCTCCCGGAATTTTGTCACACACTCTACCCAACGAGCCTGAGCTGCCGCCGATCCTGCTGGGATTTTTCGGTCACTCATGGAAGTTCATCCCTTGCACTGCCGAAACACACACCACACTGCTGCCATGACTGCACGGATGTTCTAGTTGCTCCAGGAAGTTCACCTCACACATTGCTCAACATGCCCAACACTACTTCCACGCCCACGGTGATATTCCGGTATCTCCCCAAAGTTAGTACCGTGCATTGCTGAACACGTCGTATGCCTCTGCCACACCAGTGGGGATGTTCCGGTCACTTCCGGAAGTTCATCTCGTGCACTGCCCAACGTGCCTGAAGCCTTTGCTGTGCCTGCAAGGATTTTCTGGTTGCTCCAGGAAGTTCATCCCGTGCACTGCCAAAAGTGTCCAATGCCGCTGCCATGCTGCAAGGATGTTCTGGTTGCTCTCAGAAGTTTGTCCCGTGCACTGTAAAACATCTCTGACACCACTACCGCGCCTGCGGGGATGTTCCAGTTGCTCCTGGAAGTTATTCCCTGTGGACTGCCCAAAGCACCAGAAGCCTCTGCCGCACCTGAGGGTATGTTCTGGTAGCTCTCAGAAGTTCATTCCGTGCACTGCTTAACGTGCTTGATACGCTGCCGCACCAATGGTGATGTTCCAGTAGCTCCTGGAAGTCCATCCCAAGCACTGTCGAGCGTGTCTGATGCCTTTGCTGAAACCACAGGGATGTTCCAGTTGCTCCCGGAAGTTCGTCCCACGCATTGCCGAATGCACTCAATGCCATTGCCGTGCTCAGGAGGATGTTCAGGTCGCTCCCGTAAGTTCATCCCGCACACTACCCAATGCGTTCGACACCTCTGCCTCACCCTGCTGAGATGTGCCGAACGTTCCCAGAAGTTCATGTTGTGCACTGCCCAACCGTTAGAAGCATCCGATGCGCCCAAGGGGATGTTCTGGTCACTCTTGGAAGTTCGTCTCATGCACAGCCGGATGCGCTCCACGCATCTGCCATGCCCATGGGGATGTTATGGTCGCTCCCAGAAGTTCATCCCGCACACTACCGAATGCACCCGACCAGATGGCACGGCCACGGGGATGTTCTAGTTGCTCCCAAAAGTTTGTCTCGAACACTGCCCAACGTAACCAAAGCCTCTGCCACACATATGGGGATGTTCCAGCCACTCATGGAAGTTCATCCCACACACTGTCAAATGTGTCTGACGCAGCGGTTGTGCCTGTGGGGATGTTACGGTTGCCCCCAAAAGTTTGTCCTGTGCACTGCCCGAAGTATCGGAAGCCTCTGCAACACTTGGGGATGTTCTAGTTGCTTTTGGAAGTTCATCCCATGCAGTCTCGAATGTGTCCGACACCATTGCCATGATCACATGAATGTTTTGGTTGCTCCCAGAAGCTTGTCCTGCAGGGCATGCTCCGGTCGCCCCCAAAAGTTTGTCCCATGCACTGCCCAAAGTACCGGAAGCCTCTGCCACACTGGGGGATGTTCTGGTTGCTTTTGGAAATTTGTCCCATGCAGTGCTGAATGTGTTCGACGCCGTTGCCATGCCCACATGAATGTTCTGGTCACTCCCGGAAGTTTGTCCTGTGCACTGCTGAATGCGCCCGACACCTATGCTGCTCCCACTATGATCTTCTGTTTGCTCCCTGGAGTTAATCCTGAGCACTGCCTAATGCATCTGATGCCTCTGCTGAGCCCGCGGGGATTTTTTGGTCGCTCTCAAAAGTTCATCCTATGTATTATTGAATGACTGCAGTGCCACTGCCGTGCCCACGGGGATAATTTGGTTGTTTTTGGAAGTTCCTGCCGTGCACCACCCAACATCCCCGACGCCTCTGCTATGCCCGCAGGGATGTTCTGGTTGCTGTCGAAATTTGTCCCGCGCACTGCCCAACTTGCTTGAAGCCTCAAACATGCCTGTGGCGATGTTTTGGTCACTAGAGGAAGTTTGTCCCGGCAACTGCCAAACATGTCCGATGCCTCAGATGTGCCCATGGGGATGTTCAGACACTACCGGAAGTTCATCCCATGCACTGCCAAACATGTGTGATGCTGCTGCCGCACACGTGGGGATCTTGTTGTTGCTTGCAGAAGTTCGTCCAGCACATTTCCGAATGTGCCTGATGCCTCCGCGTCACCCCTGGGGATGTTTCATTCACTCCCAAGAGTTCATCCCAAACACTGCCGAATGCATCCAATGCCTCTGTCAAGCCTACAGGGATTTTTTAGCCACTCCCGAAAGTCCATCCTGTTCATTGCCGAATGTGCCCAACTCTGCTGCTGTGCCTGCAGGGATGTTCCGATTAATCCCGAAAGTTCGTGCCGTGCACTACCCAACATGCCCGATTCCTCTGCTGCATTTGCGGGGATGAAGTTCATCCCACACACTACTGAACATGTACGATGCCTCAAATGCGCCCATTGGGATGTTCTAGCCACTATTGGAAGCTCGTCCTATGCCCTGCCCAACTTGCTCGAAGGCTTAGATGCATCCATGGGGATGTTTCAGTTGCTACCAGAAGTTCATCCTCCACACTGTCAAACGTTTCTGATGCCTCAGGTGTGTGCGCGGGGATGTTCTGGTTGCTACTGGAAGTTTGTCCCACGCACTGCTGAACGCATATGACGTAGCTGTCATGCCCGCAGGGTTCTTCGTGAGCACTGCTGAACATGTCTGACACCTCTGCCAAGCCTACAGGGATATTCCGGTCACTCCCTTAACTTTATCCCACGCACTGCCAAACTGTTGGGGTCCCATTTTTTTCCCCAACTTTTCTACACCTTAAGGATCAGCACAACTTCTAAAACCTCTCCAAACTTGCTGTCCCCTTTGATTCTTGAGTTCTTTTCTTAGATTTATGTCCCCTAAGCTGTCCTTTGGGTTAACTAATATATAAAAGGATATGTTGGATAGGCAAGACAACTCTTAAACCTATCACAACTTGCCTTGGTTGAAGAAGACAACTCTTAACTTCAACCTAAGCTCTTAAGCAAGGAAGACAACTCTTCACCTTGTCTTAAGCCCAAGTTATCTCAAGACAACTCTTAAAAGATAACGAAAATATAAACAAGAATAGAAGCAAGAATGCTAACCTTGATTCTTGATTAATGAATGAAAATATACAAAATTCGGAGCATATGTTTCTGCTCACAAATAATGGGCTGTATTTATAGTATTAGACAACCTTATCCTAATTCAACTAGTACTTAAGTTCCTTATCCACTTAGGATATGTTTTCCCAAGTCAACAAGGTTTTCTAAGATAACTAAAACATTATCAAGATAGACCTTATCCCAATGTTTCCTAATCCTACTAGGATTCTTGGTCTTTCTTGAATTTCTACTTAGACTAAAATTGTTACTTTGACTAAAACCTTTCTGTCCTTATCTTATCTCCTCTCCTACAGCTGCTGACCTTCATCTTGCAGTTTCCTTCTAGGGATTAGGACTTCCATAAGGCGTGTCCTTCCATTCCAAGACTTCTCTTTGACATGATCATCTTGTTGGAGCCAAACCTACCATGCTGTCCTGCTGCTGCGGGAGTTCTTCATGCCGTCCATGTCCTTCTCCTGCTCGAATTGCACCATGCGTATCCTGCCAATGCTGGTGTCCTTCTTGGCTTGGATGTCTGTGGTCAATTAGGACAGAGTCAGAACCTGGCTGTGCTTCACTGCATGCCGTGTGTATGCTTGTTGCACACACATTCTGGCCTGTTGCTGCCTCTCTTGCTGCTTGGCGCCTCGCGCGCATTTGTTCATGTTGCCTTTGCCTCTAAGGTCCTCAACAATCCCCCTTTCTTGGAGACTCACCTTGTCCTCAAGGTGGAAGTTAGGGAAACGTTGCTGGATATCATCATAGTCTTCCCATGTTGCTTCATCCTTGGGCGAATGACTCCACCATATGAATACTCTCCATACTGGCCTTCTATTGTACCCATAGCTTACTATGCGAAATCCTAATGCTTCCTTTGGGTGCTGCCCCAGGTGATCTTCCCTGAAAACATGTGGGCAGTCCCTCATTCACTTGTCTCACATCTCCTATCTTTTTCTCAAAAATGAAATGTGAAACACTGGATGTAATTTGGAGTTTAATGGTAGTCTTAGGCGATAAGCTACTGCTCCAATTCGCTCTACTACCTCATATGGTCCAAAAGTACTTCCTAGCCAGCTTTGCCATAGTTGGCTTTCCAGCCTTGATTTTCCTCCTAGGGTGGATCTTAAGATAGACATAGTCACCTACCTTAAATTCCACTTCCTTCCTCTCTTTATCCGCTTGTTTCTTCATTCGGTCCCTTGCTTTCTCAAGCTCATGCTTGAGTTTCTTCAAGACCTCTTCTCTTGATTGAAGTGTGACATCCACTTCATGTATGCTGCTGTTCCCCATGGTATAACTTGTCATTCCCGGGAGCAACCTTCCATATACGGCTTGGTATGGTGTCATCTTGATTGCCGCATGATCGGTAGTATTATACCACAGTTCTGCCTATGGTATGTACTCTTCCTAATCGTTTTGATGATCATGGCAAAAACACCTTAAGTACTGCTCTAGGGTTTCGATTGGTTACCTCACTTTGTCCATCTGTTTGTGGATGAAAGGCAGATGAGGTGACCAAGTTGCTGCTGAGCTTTGTGAAAAGCTCCTTCCAGAACTTGCTCATGAAAATGGTATCTCTATCGAACAGCATTGTCCATGGTATGCTATGAAGTCTTACCACATTTTTGATTAACTCTTGGGCTGCTTCTTTTGCCGTGTATGGTTGCTTGAGTGGCACAAAGTGTGCACTCTTGCTGAGTCTGTCAACTATGGTTAATATCACCATGTAACCCTTGCTATTGGGCATTCCTGTGATGAAGTCCATTGTTAAGTCTTCCCAAACCTGTCCTGGTACTGGAAAAGGCTGCAACAACCCCTTTGTCTTGCCACCTTCTGATTTGGTGCGCTGACAAACATCACATTCTCAGACTAACTTTTTAATCTCAGCCTTAAGTCCTTCCCACCAAAAGAATAGCTTGATCCACATGTAAGTACGAAACCATCCTGAATGTCCTCCTTCCCATGAGTTGTGGAAGTGATTCAAGATCTTTCCTCTTAGTCCCAGTATGTTTTGGTACATACACCTGCTGGTTGTGCCAAATATATCCATTCTTTAGGGTGAATTTACTAACCTTAGGGTCAAAATTCTTGATCTTCTCCATGAGTTCTTGGCTTTGAGGGTCAATTTCTATTGCCTCCTTGATTTTTGTCCATACATTCCACTCCATTCAGCTAATGGCAGCAAGGCATGTGTCATTAGGCTCACGCTTTCCACATGTTTGACCTCATTGCTTCTGGACAATGCTTGCCACCTTGTTTTCCTTGCAGTTTTAGTTTTTCATCTCGTATCCAGCACTGACAGAACTTTTGCTGCTCGTGTGGTAATTTTCTGCTCCATGAGGCTTCTCAAGGGTTGTTGATCCGTAATGATCAGGAATTTTCTCCCAAAAAGGTAAGGTCGCCATACCTTCACTGCATGGATGATGGCCAACATCTCCTTGGTGTATACTAACATTCCTTCTTCATGGGCCCTAAGACTCTGCTCATGTATGCAATAGGTCTTCCGGCTTGACTGAGGACAGCACCTATGCCATCTTGACATGAATCAGTGTGAAACTCAAAGGTTTGGTTGAAGTTGGGCAGTGCTAACACTGGGGTCTCACACATAGCTTGCTTCAACAACTTGAATGCATCTTCACTCTTCTCTGTCCATAGGAATCTGTCCTTCTTCAGTAAATCCATTAATGGTTTTGCTGTGGCACCATATTTGTGAACAAATCAGCAGTAGTAGCCTGTCAAGCCTAGAAATCCTCTAAGTTCTGTGACATTCTTAGGAGTTGGCCATGTTTGCATGGCTCCTATTTTCCATTGGTCTACCTTCACTCCATCTTCAGATATGATGTGACCGAGGTATTCAAGCTCCTCTTGCATGAATGTGCACTTGGATGGCTTGATGACAAACGATTTCTTCTTAACACCTCTAGCACTTTTGCTAAGTGTTTTATGTGATCATCATGGTTCCTAGAATAGACCAAAATGTCATCAAAGAAAACTAAGACAAACCTGCTCAAATAAGGTTTGAAGATCTCGTTCATAGCTGCTTGAAAGGTGGAGGGTGCTTTGCATAGTCCAAAGGGCATGACTAGGTACTCGTAGTGTCCACTATGAGTCCAAAATGCTGTCTTTTGCACATCCTCTTCTTTCATGCATATTTGATGATATCCAGCCTTGAGATTCAGCTTCGTAAACAGCTTTGCTCCATGTAACTCATCCAGCATATCATTAGTTGTTGGGATCAGGAAACAATCCTTGACAGTCACTTGGTTGAGTGCTCAGTAATCAGTGCAAAACCTCCAAGTTCGTCTTTCTTTTTAACCAGTAAAACGGGAGAAGAAAAAGGTGAAGTGCTAGGTTGGATAATACCTTGCTGCAGCATCTCTTCCACTTGTCTTTCGATCTCGTTCTTTGGAAGTGTGCATACCAGTAAGGTGCTACATTAATCACCTTGGTCTCATCGATTAATGGGATGGCATGGTTGTAATGTCTTGAGGGTGGTAGCCCTTATGGCTCTCCTAAGATATCTCTGAATTGCTTTAGTAGGTTCCTTACTATTGATGGTATGTCTTTGTGCTTGTTCTGCCCTTCATGATGTTCGGCTGTGTTTTCCTCCTTTGTGGCCAAGAGAACCGCAAAACATTGTGCCCTTTTTCTGTATAGTCATTCAAGGGTACTTACCTCACAATGATGCGCTGCATTGGTGGTGGATGCCTCCCACGTGCAGTCCCTTCCCTTCCATTGGAAGCGCATGGCCATGGATTCGTAGTCAAACATTATCTTGCCTATGGTTTTAAGCCAGCATTGCCTAAAACCACATCAAGGCCTGCCAAGGCTAACACATGCAGTTCTGCCTCTATTTTGACTCCTTGAATCTGCATTGCTACTGCCTGGATAACTTGTGCACACTTGAGCTTCTGTCTGCTTGCCACTCTTACCTCAAAGGGTGCAATCCTTTTTGGATGTAGCTGAAGTGTTTTGACCAATTTTGTGTTGATGAAGGTATGGGTAGCTCCACTATCTATCAACTCCAAAATGTTCTTCCCGTTAATGGTTGCAAACAACCTCATGGCAGTAGGCTTAGTGGTTGCCCCTACTGCATGCAAGTTGATTTTGCCTTCTTCCGCATGATCCGGGGAGTGTTCTGCCTCTGCTTCCTACTCGCTGTCCATGCAGCTTTCTTGTTCTTCCTCACTGCTTTCCTCATGTTCTTCATCACTTACCACTTCAATGATGTTGAACAGCCCTTTTTTGCACTTGTGGCCAACTTGCCACTTATCGTTGCACCTAAAACATAGGTGTCTTTTGGTGGATTGTTTGAGAGGGTCCTTTGTTTTTGAGGGTGCTGTCTTACTTGATGAGGATGCCTTACCTAATTTCTCCGAGGGTTTGATGACCTTGGTTGTGCTGCGGGTGATGCTTCTCCCACCATTGATGAGTCTCGCTGACTGAATGCACTAAGTGAGAGAGTTTGGATCCCTTATCTTTACTTCTCAGCTTAGCCAAGGTACAAGGCCATCTAGAAAAGTGCCAATTAATGCACTATCTGGCCAATGTCCTACCAATTCGGCCAACCTCTCAAATTCTTCAAGGTAACTTTCTAGAGATCCCTCTTGCCTAATCTTGGCAAGCTGTCCCTCATAGTTTGTCATGCTAGATGGGCCAAATCTGTTCACTAACTCTTGTGTGAACCTTGTCCAGCCTATCCTTCTACCTTCTCGGCCATAGGTGGCCTTAAGCTAATGCCACCATTGATTGGCTCTCCCACATAGGTGATAGGATGCAAAATCAACCCTTTCACCTCTCTCAACACCTTGTTTCTCAAAGTAAAATTCAGCCTTGGAGATCCATTCGGTTGGATCTCCCTTCTCAAAGGTAGGGAACTCAATTTTTACCTTAGGGCGTGTGTAATGGCTTGGGCTGTCATAGTGCCAATCCTTCCCTCCTTGTGGTGCGCCATGGTTCTGCCTCAGGGTGATTCTGCACCCTTCTTGGTTGCCATGATGCAGGCCTTCTGTCCAGCACTTCCTCATCATTGCTATAATCATTGTAGCGATCATGGGGCAGGTGTTCGTTTGGTGAAGTCTCCCTCCTGCTTCCCAAACTCATGCGTCTTTTCCCTCTTTCTTGAGAGGGAAGCTGCTCCTGGTCAGATTCATCCTCATGCACTTGGTGCCATGTAATTTTCTGATTGAAGCCTCCTAGACATTTGTGGTAGGTGGCTGTTTCTGCCTTGCTCGGTTTGGACTTCTTTTCTGGCCACTCGGGGTGTATCTCTTTTTAATTGTTCAGAGAATGAATGATAGATGATAGTTGGTGTTTGATATCACCTACCTAGTCATTGATCGCATTCTGGTTCCTCTCCAAGCAAGGATCTTCGCGTAGTGACTGAGAAGTCTTCCCCAGTCTGTTCTTGTGGTGCAGGGTGAATGCTGCCTAGATGACATGGTAACCGTGATGCCTTTCAATTGAATGGTGTCTGTGCTGATCTCTCAATGAAAGCACCAATTTGTTGGGGTCCCATTCTTTTTCCCCAACTTTTCTACACCTTAGGGGTCAGCACAACTTTTGAAACCTCTCCTAACTTGTTGTCCCTGTTTGATTCTTGAGTTCTTTTCTTAGATTTATATCCCCTAAGCTGTCCTTTGCGATTAACTAATGAATAAAAGATATGTTGGATAGGCAAGACAACTCTTAAACCTATCACAACTTGCCTTGGTTGAAGAAGACAACTCTTGACTTCAACCTATGCTCTTAAGCAAGGAAGACAACTCTTCACCTTGACTTAAGCCCAAGTTATCTCAAGACAACTCTTAAAAGATAACTGAAATATAAACAAGAATGGAAGCAAGAATGCTAACCTTGATTCTTGATTAATGAATGAGAAATATACAAAATTCGGAGCATATCTCTCTGCTCACAAATAATGGGCTGTATTTATAGTATTAGACAGCCTTATCCTAATTCAACTACTACTTAAGTTCCTTATCCACTTAGGACATGTTTTCCTAAGTCAACAAGGTTTTCTAAGACAACTAAAACTTTATCAAGATAGACCTTATCCAAATGTTTCCTAATTCTACTAGGATTCTTGGTCTTTCTTGAATTTCTACCTAGACTAGAATTCCTACCTTATCTTGTATTTTACAGCGGCTGCACTTCCTCTTGCCTAATCCTTCTAGGACTAGGACTCTGAATGTGTATCCTTCTGCCCTTAGAATTCTTCTTGTCAATACTATCCTATTGCTACTGGAACTCATCATGAGTGTCCTACTGCTGATAGAACTCTTCTTGGCATGGATGTCCTTCTGCTGCTGGAACTCTACTTGGCATGGATGTCCTGCTGCTGCTGGAACTCTTCTTGACATGGACGTTCTTACTGCTGCTGGAGTTCTTCTTGATGCAAATATACTTTTTCTGCTGGAACTCCTGTTGGCAGGAATGTCCTTCATTGATTAGGATTAAGTCAAATACTGGCCAGGCCTCATTGCTAGGCTGCACACTTGCTGTTGCCATGCTTGTTGTGCACATTTTCTAGACCATGCTCTCCTTTGCCCATTTTCTGCCCGTTGCATTTCCTGCATACTTAGGTTCTCAATATGAACACGCTCGATGCTGCTGTCATGCCCTGCAGAGATGTTCTGGTCGCTCTCAGAAGTTCATCCCGCGCACTGTCCCAACATGCCCAAAGCCTAAGATGTGCCTGTGGGGATTTTTCGGTCTCTCGCAGAAGTTCGTCCCACACACTGCCGAATGTGCCTGACGTTGCTGCCGCACCCACGGAGATGTTCTGGTTGTTCCTGGAAGTTTGTGCTGCACACTGCCGAATGCGCCCGATGACTCTGTCATGCCCACAGGGATGTTCTGATTGCTCGCAGAAGTTAGTCCCGTGCATGGCCAAACGCACCTGATGCTGCTGCTGCATCAGCGGAGATGCTCGGGTCAATCCTAGAAGTTCCTCTCATAACTTCCAAACGCACTTGATGCCTTTTTCTGCACCTGCAGGGATGTTCCAGTCGCTCCCAGAAGTTTGTTTCACGTACTGCCGAACGCTCTTACTGCCACAGCCATGCCCATGGGAATGTTCTGGCCGCTCTGGATGTTCGTCTTGCACACTGCTGAATGCCCCCGATGTCTGTGCCATGCCTGTGGGATCTTTTGGTCGGTCTTGGAAGTTTGTCCTGAGCACTACTAAACGCATCCGATGCCTTTGTTGAGCCTGCAGGGATTTTCTGGTCGCTCTAAGAAGTTCATCTCAAGCACTGTCGAATGTGTCCAACATCTCTGCCGAGGTCACGGGGATTTTCTGGTTGCCCCCGAAAGTTCATCCTGCGAACTGCTGAATGTGCCCAATGCTTCTGCTGCTTCTGCAGGGATGTTCCAGTCACTACCACAAGTTCATCCTGCCCACTGCCAAATGCTCTCAACGCTGCAGCTACGCCCACAGGGATGTTCCTGTCACTACTGGAACTTCATCTGCTGCACTACTGAACATGCCTGACACCTCTGCTGTGAGCACGGGGATGTTTTGGTCGCTCCC
This sequence comes from Xylocarpus granatum, assembly GCA_019650275.1. NCBI lineage: Eukaryota > Viridiplantae > Streptophyta > Magnoliopsida > Sapindales > Meliaceae > Xylocarpus > Xylocarpus granatum. The sequence goes on from BNST01002867.1 coordinate 42,272, forward strand.
AAAAGTTATCCAGCACACTGCCCAATGCAACTGAAGCCTATGCCGCAGCCGTGGTGATGTTTTGGTCGCTCCCAGAAATTTGTCCCGTGCACTGCCAAACGCACTGGATGCCGCCACCAGACCCGTGGGGATTTTTTGGTCAGTCCCAAAAGTTCATCCTCTGCACTGACCAATGGGCCCAGCACAGGGATTTTTTAGTCACTTTCGGAAGTTAGTCTGGTGCACTGCCAAATGCACCAGATGCCGCCGTCATGCCAGTGTGGATTTTCCAGTTGCTGCCGGAAGTTTGTCCCACGCACTGCCGAATGTGTCCAACGCGGCTACACCACCTGCGGGGATGTTCAGGTTGCTCCCAGAAGTTTGACCTATGCATTGCTGAACATGCCCAATGCCACCACCACACCCACGGGGATGTTCCGGTTACTCCCGGAAGCTCATCCCCTGCACTAAACAATGGGCTTGAAGCCTCTGCCACGCCCGCGGGGATGTTCCGGTTGCACCCAGAAGTTCATCTCATGCGCTAATGAACACACCCAATGCCACTGTTGCGCCCGCAGGGAGTTTCAAGTTGCTCCTAGAACTTCATCCTGCGCATACCGAAAGTGCTGGAAGCCACTGCCGCGCCCATGGGGATGTTCCGGGACTCCCAGAAGTTTGTCCCGCACACTGCCAAACGCACTCGACGCCGCTGTCATGCCTGCAGAGATGTTCTGGTCACTCTTTAAAGTTCATCCCGCACACTGCCCAACGCACCCAAAGCTGAAGACATGCCTGTGGGGATTTTCGGTCTCTCATGGAAGTTCGTCCCACGCACTGCTGAGCATGTCTAATGTTGCTGCACACTGCCAAATGCACCCGATGCTTCTGTTGTGCCCACTGGGATGTTCTGATTGCTCCCAGAAGTTAGTCCCATGCACAGGCAAACACGCCTGATGCCGCTGCTGCACCAGCGGAGATGTTCAGGTCAATCCTAGAAGTTCTTCTCGTGACTGCCAACATGCTCGATGCCATTTGTCTGCGCCTGCGGGGATGTTCTAGTCACTTCCGGAAGTTTATTTCGGTTATCTTTGAAGAGTTGTCTTGAGATAACTTGGGCTTAAGACAAGGTGAAGACTTGTCTTCCTTGCTTTAGAGCTTAGGTTGAAGTCAAGAGTTGTCTTCTTCAACCAAGGAAAGTTGAAATAGGTTTGAGAGTTGTCTTGCCTATCCAACATATCCTTTTATCATTAATTTATCCCGAAGGACAGCTTAAGGGGATGAGAATAAAAAAAAGAACTCAAGGGTCAAATGGACAGTAAGTTAGGAAAGGTTTAGAAGTCGTGCTAACTCCTAAGGTGTAGAAAAGTTGGGACAAGAAATCAGGACAGCAACACGAACATGTCTGATGCCTCTGCCACGCCTGTGAGGGATTGCTCCTGGATGTTCTGCACACACACTGCCCAAAGCATCTGATGCCTTATGCATGCTCTGCGGGGATTTTCCAATCGATCCCAAGAGTTTGTCTCCTGCACTGCCTAATGTGCCCGAAGCCTCTGCTGCACATACAGGGATGTTCTGGTTGCTCCTGGAAGTTCTTCCCATGCACTGCCCAATGTGCCCTGAAGCCTTTGCCGTTCACGTGGGGGTTGCGCCTGCTCCCGGAAGTTCGTCCCGTGCACTGCCAAATGCATCCCAAAGCCTCTGCCACGCCCAGCGGGGATGTTTCTGTCACTTGCGGAAGTTCGTCCTGTGCACTGACAAATGCACCCGATGCCTATGCTGCTCCACCGGGGGATGTTCGGGTCTCTCCTAGAAGTTCGTCCCGCACACTACCTAACGTGGCCAATGCTTCTGTTGCACCCATGAGGTTGTTTTGGTCACTCATGGAAGTTATTCCCATGCACTGCCCAACACACCAGATGCCTCTGCTACGCTTGGCAGGATTTTCTGGTCGCTCCTGTAAGCTCATCCCATGCACTGCCGAATGCATCTGATGCATCTGCCAGCCCGAGGGTGATATTCCCGTCACTCCTGAAAGATTATCCCATGCACCACTGAACATGCTGAATGCCACAGCCATGCCCACGGGAATGTTTCGTCGCTCCGAGAAGTTGGTCCCCATGCACTGCAAACGCACCCGATTCAGCTGCCGTGCATGTGGGGATGTTCCAGTCACTCGTTGAAAGTTCATCTTGTGCACTGCCAAATGCATCACGAAGCCTGTGTCAGCCCAGCGGGGACGTTCCAGTTGATCTCATAAGTTTGCCCCGAGCACTGCCGAATGTGTCTGACGCCTCTGCCAAGCCTACGGGGATTTTCCGGTTGTCTCAGAAGTTTGTCCCGTGCACCGCTGAATGCTGCTGCCATGCCTGCAGGGATATTCTGGTTGCTCCCAGAAGTTCATCTCTGTGTAGTGCTGAACGCGACCGACGCCTCTGCAGCACCCGTTGGGATGTGTGGGTTGCTCCCTGGAAGTTCATTCCATGCACTACCGAGCATGCCTGGTGCCTCAACCGTGCCAGTAGGGATGTTCTTGTTGCTCCTGGATGTCCATCCTGTGCACTGCCGAACACATCCGATACCTCTGCCAAGCCCATGGGGATTTTCTGGTCGCTCCCGGAAGTTTGTCGTGCACACTACCAAACGTGCACGAAGCCTCCGCTGTACCCACTGCGATGCTCCGGTCGCTCCTGAAGTTTGTCCCATGCGCTTTCAAACGTGTCCAATGCCACTGCCGCTCTTCAGGGATGTTCCAGTTGATTTCGGGAGTTCATCCCGCACTGCCCAATGCGCCCAAAGCCGCTGCCACACCCGCGGGGATGTTCTGGTCGCTCCCGGAAGTTTAGCCTACGAACTGGCAAACACGCCCAATGCCTCTGCCGTGCCCGCAGGAATGCTCTGGTTGCTCCCAGAAATTCGTCCCGTGAACTACCCAACATGCCCTGAAGCCTATTTTGCGCCCACAGTGATGTTCTGGTCGCTCCCCAGAAGTTCGTCCCACACACTGCTGATCATACTAAACACAGCTGCTGTGCCTGCGGGGATGTTCTGGTCACTCCCAAAAGTTCATCCCACTCACTGCTGAACCGTTGGGGTGCCGATTACTTGTCCCAACTTTTCTACACCTTAGGGGTCAGCACAACTTCTAAAATCTCTCCTAACTTGCTGTACTGTTTGATCCTTGAGTTCCTTTCTTTAATTTACATCCTTAAGCTGTCCTTCAGATTATTTAATGACAAATAGATATGTTGGATAGGCAAGACAACTCTTAAACCTATCACAACTTGCCTTGGTTGAAGAAGACAACTCTTGACTTCAACCTAAGCTCTTAAGCAAGGAAGACAACTCTTCACCTTGTCTTAAGCCCAAGTTATCTCAAGACAACTCTTAAAAGATAACCGAAATATAAACAAGAATAGAAGCAAGAATGCTAACCTTGATTCTTGATTAATGAATGAAAATATACAAATTCGGAGCATATATCCCTGCTCACAAATAATGGGCTGTATTTATAGTATTAGACAGCCTTATCCTAATTCAACGAGTACTTAAGTTGCTTATCCACTTAGGATATGTTTTCCTAAGTCAACAAGATTTTCTCTAAGACAACTAAATGTTTTCGGATTCTTGGTGTTTCTAAGGATGCAGGAAAGGCAATGGGCAGAAAAGGGGCAGCCATAGGTTGCCTTAAGCCAACGCCACCATTGGTTGGCTCTCCCTCATAGGTGATAGGATGTAAAATCAACCCTTTCACCTCTTTCAATCCCTTGTTTTTCAACGTAAATTTTAGACTTGGGGATCCATTCAGTTGGATCTCCCTTTTCAAAGGTAGGGAACTCAATTTTTACCTTAGGCCGTGCGTAATGGCTGGGCTGTTGCAGTGCCAATCTTCCCTCCTTGTGGTGTGCCATGGTTCTACCTAAGGGTGATTTCGTACCCTTCTTGGGTTCCATGATGCTGGCTTTTTTTCCAGCACCTCCTCATTGTCACTATAATCATTGTAGTGATCATGGGGCAGGTGTTCGTTTGGTGAAGTCTCCCTTCTGCTCCCTAGATGTCATGGTAACCTTGATGCCTTTCAATTGACTGGTGTTTGTGCTGCTGTCTCAACTAGAACACTAATTTGTTTGGATGGGCGTGCTACTATCAACTGGTGATTGCGCTGATTTCTCAATGAAAGCACCAATTGGTTGGGGTTCTGATTTTTTTTCCCCCACTTTTCTACACCTTAGGGGTCAGCACGCCTACTGAAATCCTTCCTAACTTGCTGTCCCATTTGATTCTTGAGTTCTTTTCTTATTTTTAAGTCCCCTAAGCTGTCCTTTGGGTTAACTAATATATATAAAGGATATGTTGGATAGGCAAGACAACTCTTAAACCTATCACAACTTGCCTTGGTTGAAGAAGACAACTCTTGACTTCAACCTAAGCTCTTAAGCAAGGAAGACAACTCTTAACCTTGTCTTAAGCCCAAGTTATCTCAAGACAACTCTTAAAAGATAACCAAAAATATAAACAAGAAAGTAAGCAAGAATGCTAACCTTGATTCTTGATTAATGAATGAGAAAATAACAAAATTCAGAGCTATGTCCTACTCACAAATAATGGGCTGTATTTATAGTCCTAAGATAGCCTTATCCTAATCTAACTAGTACTTAGGTTCCTTATCCACTTAGGATATGTTTTCCTAAGTCAACAAGCTTTTCTAAGTCAACTAAAACATTATCAAGATAGACCTTATCACATTGTTTCCTAATCCTACTAGGATTCTTGGTCTTTCTTGAATTTCTAGCTAGACTAGAATTCCTACTTTGACTAAATCTTTCTGTCCTTATCTTATCTTGTATTCTATAGCAGCTGGACTTTATCTTTGCTTTTCCTTCTAGGATTAGGACTCTCAATGCATATCCTTCTACCCTTAGAATTCTTCTTGTTGTAACTATCCTATTGCTACTGGAATTCATCATGTGTGTTCTGATGCTAATAGAACTCTTCTTTGCATAGATGTCCTGCTGCTGTTGGAATTCTCCTTGGCATGGATGTCCTGCTGCAGCTGAAACTTTGCTTGTCGTAGATGTCCTTCATTAATTAGGATTAAGTCAAATACTGGTCGAGCCTCACTGTTGGGCTGCACACTTGCTGTTGCCATGTTTGTTGTGCACATTTTCTGCCCATTGCATTTCTTGTGTACTTAGGTTCTCAACACGTGCCCACGGGAATGTTTTGGTTGCTCCAAGAACTTCGTCCTGAGCACTGTCGTACTCGTCTGATGCCTCTACCAAGCCTGCGGGGATTTTTCGGATGCCCCAGGAAGTTCGTCCTGTGCACCAAACAGTGCACCGAAGCCTCTGCCACACCTGGGGGAATGTTCTGGTCATTGTCAGAAGTTTGACCTGCGTACTACCAAACGTGTTTGACGCCTCCGCCGCTCTTGCAGGGATGTTCTGGTCACTCTTGGAATTTCGTCCCACACACTATCGAATGTATCTGAAGCCACTGCTGCGCCCATTGGAATGTTCTTGGTTGCTCCATGAGTTTGTCCCATGCAATGCTAAACGCACCCGACACCTCCGCTGCACCAGTGGGGACGCTCTAGTCGCACTGCCCAATGCTCCCAAACCCACTGACATGCCTGTGGGGATGTTTCAATTGCACCTGGAAGTTCGTCCTGTGCACTGCCCAAAATGCCAAAAACCTCTACCACACCTGCAAGGATGTTCCTGTCGCTCCTAGAAATTTGTCCAAGACACTGCCGAATGCACCTGATGCCTCTACCGTGCCCGCTTGGATTTTCCAGTTTCTCCCGAAAATTCATCCCTCACACTGCCTAACGCACCTGACGCCACTTCTGCGTCCCCGGGGATGCTCTGGATGCTCCCAAATGTTCGTCCCGTGCACTGTTGAATGTGTCCGATGCTGCTGCCATGCCCACGGGAATGTTCTTTGGCACTCTAGGAAGTTTGTTCTGTGCACTGCAAATGCACCAGACACCTCTGTTGCACTAGTGGGGATGTTCCAATCACTCCCAGAAGTTCGTCCTGCACGCTACTGAACTGTTGGGGTCCCGATTTTTTTCCCCAACTTTTCTACACCTTAGGGGTCAGCACGCCTACTGGAATCCTTCCTAACTTGCTGTCCCGTTTGATTCTTGAGTTCTTTTCTTATATTTACATCCCCTAAGCTGTCCTTCGGGTTAACTAATATATATATAAGGATATGTTGGATAGGCAAGACAACTCTTAAACCTATCACAACTTGCCTTGGTTGAAGAAGACAACTCTTGACTTCAACCTAAGCTCTTAAGCAAGGAAGACAACTCTTAACCTTGTCTTAAGCCCAAGTTATCTCAAGACAACTCTTAAAAGATAACCAAAAATATAAACAAGAAAGTAAGCAAGAATGCTAACCTTGATTCTTGATTATTGAATGAGAAAATAACAAAATTCGGAGCATATGTCCTCCTCACAAATAATGGGCTGTATTTATAGTCCTAAGACAGTCTTATCCTAATTTAACTAGTACTTAGGTTCCTTATCCACTTAGGATATCTTTTCCTAAGTTAACAAGCTTTTCTAAGTCAACTAAAACATTATCAAGATAGACCTTATCCCACTGTTTCCTAATCCTACTAGGATTCTTGGTCTTTCTTGAATTCATACTTAGACTAGAATTCCTACCTTATCTCATATTCTACAGCGGCTGGACTTTCTCTTGGCTTATCCTTCTAGGACTAGGACTCTCAATGCAAATCCTTCTGCTCTTAGAATTCTTCTTGTCGTGACTATCCTATTGCTACTGGAATTCATCATGCGTGTCCTGCTGCTGATAGAACTCTTCTTGGTGTAGATCTCCTGCTGTTGTTGGAATTCTCCTTGGCATGGATGTCCTGCTGCTGCTGGAACTCTGCTTGGCATAGATGTCCTGCTGCTGCTGGAATTCTCCTTGGCATGGATGTCCTGCTGCTGCTAGAACTCTGCTTGGCGTAGATGTCCTCCTACTGCTGGAACTCTTCTTGATGCATTATCCTTCTTCTGCTGGAACTCCTGTTGGTGTGAATGTCCTTTATTGATTAGGATTAAGTCAAATAATAGCCGGGCCTCACTGCTGGGCTGCACACTTGCTGTTGCCATGCTTGTTGTGCACATTTTCTGGCCCATGCTCTCCTTTGCTGCCTCATTTTCTGCCCATTGCATTTCCTGCATACTTAGGTTCTCAAAATGAACGTGTTCGACGCCACTGCTGTGCCAATGGGAAAGTTCTTGGTCGCTTCCAGAAGTTTGTCACGCACACTGCCAAACGCACCTGACACCTCTACACACCAATGGGGATGTTCTGGTCACTCTCGGTAGTTTGTCTCATGCACTGCCCAATGTGTCCAAAGCCTCTGCTGTGCCTGCAGGGATGTTTTGGTTGCTCCAAGAAGTTTATCCCAAGTACTACCGGATGCGCCTGACAATGCTGCCACACCCATGGGGATTTTCCAGTTGTTATTGTCGCGGGTACTGGCCAGTGGCTGCGGGGATGTTGCGGTTGGGCCAGGAAGTTTCTCCACTGCACTGTTGAACATGTCATATGCCACTGCCATGCCTGCTGGAATGTTCTGGTTGCTCCCCAAAGATCATCCCGCGCACAGCCAAACACGTCAATGCCTCTGCTGCACTTGTGGCAATGTACCAGTCACTCCCAGAAGTTTGCCTTGTGCACTGCCCAACACCCCTGAAGCCTCAGCATGCCTGCAGGGATGCTTCTGTTGCTCTCGGAAGTTTGTCCCGCAAACTACCTAACTGTTGCGGCCCCGATTTTTTTCCCCAACTTTTCTACACCTTAGGTGTAGCACACCTACTAAAAAAACCTTCCTAACTTGCTGTTCCATTTGATTCTTTAGTTCTTTTCTTGGATTTTTGTCTCCTAAGCTGTCCTTCAGGGATTAACTAATGTATAAAGGATATGTTGGATAGGCAAGACAACTCTTTAAACTTATCACAACTTGCTTTGGTTGAAGAAGACAACTCTTGACATCAACCTTAGCTCTTAAGCAAGGAAGACAGCTCTTCACCTTGTCCTAAGCCCAAGTTATCTCAAGACAACTCTTAAAAGATAACAAAATATAAATAAGAATGGAAGCAAGAATGCTAACATTGATTCTTGATTAATGAATGCAAATATACAAAATTCGGAGCATATCTTTTTGCTCACAAATAATGGGCTGTATTTATAGTATTAGACAGCCTTATCCTAATTCAACTAGTACTTAGGTTCCTTATCCACTTAGGATATGTTTTCCTAAGTCAACAAGGTTTTCTAACACAACTAAAACATTATCAAGATAGACCTTATCCCAATGTTTCCTAATCCTACTAGGATTCTTGGTCTTTCTTGAATTCCTACTTAGACTAGAATTCCTACTCTGACTAGATCTTTCTGTCCTTATCTTATCTCCTCTCCTACGGCTACTGACCTTCATCTTGCTGTTTCCTTCTAGGATTAGGACTTCCATATGGTGTGTCCTTCCATTCCAAGACATCTCCTTGACATGAACATCTTGCTGAAGTCAAACCTACCATGACGTCCTGCTGCTGCTGGAGTTCTTCATGCCGTCCATGTCCTTCTCCTGCTCGGATTGCTTCATGCGTGTCCTGCCAATGCTAGTGTTCTTCTTGGCTTGGATTTCTGCAGTCAATTAGGACTGAGTCAGAACCTGGCCGTGCTTCACTGCTTGCTGCATGCATGCTTGTTGCATGAACATTCTGGCCTGTTTCTGCCTCTCTTGCTGCTTGGCGACTTGCACGCATCCACTCACGCTCCCTTTGCCTCCTAAGGTCCTCAACAATTCGCAGTGCATGGTACAAACTCTTGGGAGCGACCGGAACATCCCTGTGAATATGGCAGCAGGTTGGGCGCATCCAGCTGTGCACGGGACCAACTTCCGGGAGACAACATCCCGCGGCATGGCAGAGGTGTTGGGTGCATTTGGCAGTGCACAGGACAAACTTCCAGAAGCAACCAGAACATTCCTGCTTGCATGGCAGCAGTGTCAGACACATTCGGCAGTGCGCCGGACAAACTTCTGGGTGTGACCGGAACATCCCCGTGGTGCGGCATGAGGCTTCGGACACATCAGGCAGTGCATGAAATGAACTTTTGGGCGCTACCAGAACATCTCCATGGGTGCAACAAAGGAACGAGCCACATTGGGAAGTGCGCGAGGCAAGCTTTCAGGGGCAAACGGAACATCCCCGTGGGCACGGAAGCAGCATCGGTCACGTTCAGTAGTGCATGGGATGAACTTTTGGAAGCAACTGGAACATCCCCATGGGTGCGGCACAGGCTTTCCGAAGCAGCCTATAGGGATGTTTTGGTCAATCCAGGAAGTTTGTCTTGCACACTGCCATATGTGCCCAACACCTCTGCCATGTCCGCATGGATGTTGCGATCGCTCCCAAAGTTTGTACCATGCACTAGCAAATGCACCGATGCCTCTGCCACAACCGTGAGAATGTTCCTATCACTTTCAGAAGTTTGTCACACTCACTATTGAACGTGCCCAACATTGGTGCCATGCCTGCAGGGATGTTCGTTTGTGTTGGGGTCTCGATTTTTTCCCCAACTTTTCTACACCTTAGGGGTCAGCACTGCCACTAAAAACCTTCTTAACTTGCTGTCCTATTTGATTCTTGAGTTCCTCTCATAGATTTTCATCCCCTAAGCTATCCTTCAGGATTATCTAATCTATAAAGGTTATGTTGGATAGGTAAGACAACTCTTAAACCTATCACAACTTACCTTGGTTGAAGAAGACAACTCTTGACTTCAACCTAAGCTCGTAAGCAAGGAAGACAACTCTTCACCTTGACTTAAGCCCAAGTTATCTCAAGACAACTCTTAAAAGATAACCAAAATATAAACAAGAATAGAAGCAAGAATGCTCACCTTGATTCTTGATTAATGAATGAAAATATACAAATTTGGAGCATATCTCCCTACTCACAAATAATGGGCTTATTTATAGTATTG
>BNST01002868.1:0-32523 GCA_019650275.1 Xylocarpus granatum
TTTCATCAATACTTTCTTTCACACTTCTTTGTTTCTTCAATATTTTTCACAACCTTGTCCTTTGTGTCCAAATCCTACTAGGATTCTTGGTCTTTCTTGAATTCCTACTTAGACTAGAATTCCTACTTTATCTTGTTTTCTACAGCAGCTGGACTTCCTCTTGACTTATCTTTCTAGGACTAGGACTTTCAATAAGTATCCTTCTGCCCTTAGAATTCTTCTTGTCGCAACTATCCTATTGCTACTGGAATTCATCATGCATTTCCTGCTGCTGCTGGAATTCTCCTTAGCTTTCATTTCTGCCATTATTAGGACTGAGTCCGAACCTGGCCATGCTTCATTGCTTGCTGTGTGCATGCTGCTTGTGCACACTTGCTGGTTGGTTGATGCCTCTCTTGCTGCCTGGTGCCTTGCACGCATTCTCTCACGCTCCCTTTGCCTCCTAAGGTCCTCAACATACTCCCATGCCTGTGAAGAGGTTCCCTTTTCTTCCGGAAGTTCGTTCTGCACACAGCCACAACCGCCGAACTCCTCACCCATGCCCGTGGGGAACTTCTTGTCTTTTCTGGAAGTTTGTCTCACACACTACCACAAGCGCTAGACATTGCTCCCACATCTGTGAGGAGGTTCTTGTCCCTGCTGTGAGTTTGCCTTGTGCACACCTGGAAGTGCCGGACCCCACTCCCACTCCTGCGAGGAGGTTCTTGTCGCTTCAGATGTTCGTCCCATGCACTCTTGCAAGTGCCGAATGCTGCTGCCACACCCGCATGGAGGCTTCCCTCACTTTTAAAACTTCATCCTAACCACTGTTACAAGCATTAGATGCTGGTCCCACACCATTGCAGATATTCTTGTCACTTCTTGTGGCTCACCCTATGCTTTGCCATAAGAACCAAATACTGCTTCCACATCTGTTCAGAGGTTCCCGTCGCTTCCAAAAGTTTGTCCCGTGCACTGCTGCAAGTGCTAGATGTCGCTACCACACCAACGGGGAGGTTTCTATATCTTTCAAAAGTTCATCCTGCACACTACCATAAGCGTTGGACGCCACTCCTATGCCATTGTCGCAAGAGCCTAACATAACACCCACGCCCGCATGGACGTTTTTGTCACTTTCTTAAGTTCATCCCATGCATTGGCACAAACGTCAGAGATCGCTTCCATGCTTGCGCGAAGTTTTTCATCTCTTCCACAAGATTGTCCCGCACACTACTGCAAACACAGGACAATGCTCCTACACCCGTGTAGAGGTTTTTATTGCTTCTAGAAGTTTGTCCTGCACACTACTGCAATGTTGAGGACCTTAGAAGGTAGGGAGAATGGGAGTGGCATAGAAGAATGCAAGAGAGGCGGCAGGCAGCAAGGGAGGCGACAGAACCACGTATGGGCCAGAATGTGAACTCATTAAGATTAGACACAGCAGGTGTCCAGCTTAGCAGGGAAGCTCAACTAAGTTCTGACCTATCTTAATTGAACAAGGAAATCCATACCAAGGTGGATTCAAGCCACAACAGGACATGCATGGTGGAATTCTGGGTAAGGAAGGATGTTCACGTCAAGAAGAATTCCAACAGCAGCAGGACATCCATTAAAGTTCAACATTAGCAAGATATCCACTCCAAGGAGAAGTCTAGAGGCAGTAGGAAATGCCATGATAAAGTCCTATCCTTGGTAGTATATGCCAAGAGGAAATCTAACAGTTGTAGGAGATAGGATAAGATAAGAATTCTAGTCTAGGAGGAATTCTACAATCAAGAAAGACTAAAAATCCTAGTAAGATTAGGACACCATTGGATAAGGACAATCTTGATAGAATTCTAATTGTTTTAGGAATCCTTGTCCTAAGTGAATAACAAACTTTAGTGCTAGTTGAAGTAGGACAAGGCTGTCATAAGTATAAATACAGCCTCATAATTTGTAACCATAACCTTTAGTCGAATCGTTAAACCTTTACTCATTAATCAAGAATCAAAGCCTTCAGCATTATTGTGTAACTATCTTTTCAATTATTTTTGAAGAGTTGTCTTGAGATAACTTGGGCTTAAGTCAAGGTTAAAAAGTTGTCTTCCTTGCTTAATAGTTAACGTTGAAGTTATGAGTTGTCTTCTTCAACCAAGGCAAGTTATGACAGGTTTAAGAGTTGTCTTGCTTGTCTAGCATATCCTTGATCATTAGTTAACCTCGAAGGATAGTTTAAGGGATGTTAATCAAATGAAGAACTCAAGGATCAAATGGGATAGCAAGTCAAGGAGTAGTTTTGAGGTCATGCTAACCCTTAAAGTGTAGAAAAGTTGGGACAAGAAATTTAGACCCCAATACGTAAGGGCCAGATTATGCTACCATGCCCACGTGGAGTTTCCTTTCAATTCCACAATTTTGTCCATTGTACTGCTGCAAGCATTGGACGCCACTCCCACAAACTGCCGCAAGCACTGGATACTACTCCCACACCCGCAGGGGGGTTTTCTCGTTGCTTCTAGAAGTTCATATCATGCACTGCCACAAGTGCCGGATGTCGTTCCCATGCCTGAACAGAGGTTCTCGTTGCTCCTGTAAATTTGTCCCGCGCACTATCACAAGTGCCAAATGCCACTCCAATGCCCGCATGGAGGTTCCCATCACTTCTGGATGTTTGTCCTGTGCACTGCCGCAAGTGCCAGGTGCTGCACTAATGCCCTCGCAGAGGTTACCATCCCTTCTAAAGTTCATCCCATACACTGCTGCAAGCACCAGATTCTGCTACCATGCCAGTGAGGAGGTTTTTGTCACTTTCAGAAGTTCATCCTGTGCATTGCTGCAAGTGTCCAATGTCTCTGTCATAACTTTGTCCCCTGCTTTGCCACAAGCACCCGACGTTGCTCCCATGCTCAAACAAAGGTTCCCATCCCTTCTACAAGGTTGCCCTACATACTGCTGCAAGCCCCTTGATGCTGTTTCTATGCCCATGCAAAGTTTCCCATCATTTTTGAAAGTTCACCTTGTTCACTGCCACAAATGCAGGATGCCCTTCCCACGCCTGCATGAAGGTTCCTGTCACTTCCATAATTTTATCCCATGCGCTGCTGCAAGGGCCAGATGCCACTCAAACATCTCCGGGAAGGTTCTCCTTGCTACTACAAGTTCATCCCAAGCATTGCCACAAGTGTTGGACGTTGCTCCCATGCCGACGCAAAGGTTTCAGTCGCTTTTGCGGTTTGTCCCATGCACTGCTGCAAGTGCCGGACTAAGGGGAAGGATTTTGAATCACTTCCACAACTCATGGTAAGGAGGACATTCAGGTTTGTTCCGTACATACATACAGATCAAACTATTCTTTTGATGGGAAAGACTGAAGGCAGAAATCAAGAAGATAATCCATGAATGTGATACTTGTCAATGAACTAAACTAGAAGGTGGCAGGATCAAGGGTTTGTTACAGCCTTTACTAGTACTTGAACAAGTTTGGGAGGACTTAAGCATGGATTTCATCATGGTGATTCCCAATTGCAAAGGGTACATGGTCATCATAATCATGGTGGACAGACTTAGAAAGAGTGCACACTTTGTGCCACTCAAGCAACCTTACATGACAAAAGAAGTAGCACAAGAGTTCATCAAGCACGTGGTAAAACTTCATGGCATACCTCGCACAATGTTGTCTGATAGAGATATGGTTTCATGAGCAAGTTTTAGAAGGAACTTTTCACATAGCTAGGTAGTAACTTGGTTGCTTCATCAACCTTTCATCCATAAGCAGATAGCCAAAGTGTGGTAACTAACCAAACTCTAGAGTAATATCTGAGATGTTTCTGCCGTGATCATCAAAATGAGTAGAGGAGTATAAACCATAGGCAAAACTATGGTATAATACGGTTAAAGATGAAGAGATTGAGGGTGAAGATGAAAAGCCCAAATAACTCTTGGATTGATCTATGGATACCCATATCAAGCCCAAAGCCCAATTCAAGCTAACTACTAAAGGACGAAATAACGGCTAGTTTTTTAAATTGAAAGATATGCTGTTATGTGTTGTACCTAGCTGTTAGAAAAGTAAAGTAAGCTTGTACCTAGCCGTTAGGATGTTGTATATATAAACCCAAGATGTGTAAATATTTTGAGATAGAATAAAAAGCTATTCATTTTTCTCTCTTCATGCATTTTCTCTCTACTTGCATTTTTACTTGGTTTATGTTTAATCTTTGAAATTGTGAGCTAAACACATTCAGATTCTATTTATCAACATGGTATCAGAGCAAGGTTGCATCTAGAGAGTTCCTTTCATCATCTCTCTTTTATTTTTACTCTCTCTTGGTTGTGTGATCAATCTCCATTGTGCAAGGCCAGGTTGCTGAAATTAAAATGGCAGCACAAGTGGGAAGTAGTTCTGCCAAGAGAGAGAATTTTTTCAATGTTGATTCCGACTACAAAATCACCACTAAGCTTACCACCTTTCCTCTAAATGGAAGGAATTACTCTACATGGGTGACGAATGCGACAAGGGCCTTACTGGGCATGAGAGTTCTGGGATTTGTTGATGGAGAAATTAATCAACCTAAGGTGGGAGATAAAGAATATGCTGAATGGAGATATGTTGATAATCTTGTCATTACTTGGATTATCAACTCCATTGATCAATCCTTGGTTGGTGCCTTCAACAAAGCCAAAACTGCCAAAGACCTTTGGAATGCACTTGCTAGAAGGTTCAGAAATCAAGGAAATCTCTTAAAAGTCTATGAGTTGAGGGAAATCATCACAAATGCCAAGATGAATGGGAGCGATTTCCTTTCCTACTCCAACAAAATCAAGGAAGCATGGGATGAATTGGAGTGTTTGAGGCCGATTACTACCAATGAGGAAGAATTGGAGAAAAGGGCCAATGAAGATCTTGTTTGTTTCCTCTTGGCAGGATTGAGGGCCTAGTTTTGGGGACCTTAGGAATCAAATTCTAAGGAATAAGGAGATGCCACCATATGATGATGTGGTGAATATTGTGGATAGGGAATTGATGGCTAGAGAAGCGTTTGATAGAGATGAGCCTAAAATTGAGAAAGGTGCATTTGTGGAGGCAAAAGAAGTAGCAATGGTAACACAAGGGTTGAAAGAAAGCAAAACCATCAAATGTGAAAGATGTGGAAGACTAGGACACATCAAAAGAAATTGTAGGTTTTGTGATCATTGTGGAAAGTTTGGGCATAACAAGGATAAATGTTTTGAGCTTCATCCTCACTTGAAGAAGGAGAATAAAGCCAAAATTTCAGAAGAATTAAGCCACAAATCAGAGGCAAACTTGTCCACAAATCTCATTGAGCAATTTGCAAAGTTCCTTCAATGTCAAAGGCCAAACGCCTCTCAAGGTTTGATCTCTAATTTATCTTTAAATATTGATCCTTGGGTTATAGACTCGGGTGCTACAAATCACATGTTTAGAAGTAAAAATTTAGCTTCTAAAATTGAGTCTATAGGAAAGGATAAAAGGGTGAGTATAGCTAATGGAAAAGATATACCAATTAGTGGTTTAGGACACTTGAATATTTTGTCTAAGCATACTAAAGGTCTTTATATGCCATGTTTTTCTTCAAATTTGTTGTCCGTAAGTAGAATTACTAAAGATTTAGATTGTTATGTTATATTTGAACCTAATAAAGTAACATTTCAGGACATCAAGACCGGACAATTGATTGGTGAGGGAAGAGAGAAAAATGGGCTGTATGTTTTGGAAGATTCAAGCAAAGCCTTTAAAGTAGATAGCAGCAAAATCCAAGAACTTTGGCATGCTAGATTAGGGCATCCTCCCAGTCATATTTTGCAAAAATTAGTTCCTAACTTGAAATTTGATAAGATCAAAGATTGTAGTTCTTGTATTTTAGGAAAACAAACTAAGATACCTTTTGTGCAATCTCATCATGAATATAATGATTTATTTGCTTTGGTACATTCTGATTTGTGGACTTCTCCCACTCTATCTCATAAGGGCTTCAAATATTTTGTAACTTTTATAGATCATAAATCTAGGTATACATGGATTTATCTTATTAAAAGGAAATCTGAGGTTTTTGGTTGTTTCAGAGAGTTTGTAATATTGATTGAAAACCAATTTGATAAGAAAGTTAAGGTGTTGAGAACTGATAATGGAGGAGAGTATGTGAACAACTTGTTTAAAGAGTTTTTAGTTAGCAAAGGAATTGTTCATCAAACTACTTGTCCTTACACTCCAAACAAAATGGAGTGGCTGAACGTAAGAATAGGCATATTTTAGAGGTGGCAAGAACTATGATGTTCTATCACAATGTACCTAGAGAGTTTTGGGGGGAAGCTATTCTCACAGCGACACATCTTATTAACCGAACACCATCCATGGTACTGAAAGGAAAGACACCAATTGAGATTGCTTATAGTACCCAGCCAAACTTGTCCTATCTTAGAATTTTTGGATGTGTATGTTATGTACATATGCCAAGTCATTCAAGAGATAAATTAAGTGAAAGAAGCATTAAATGCATCTTTTTAGGTTATTGTGTAGATACTAAGGGTTATAGGTGCTATAATCCCTTAACTAAGAACAAGTATATTTTTAGAAATGTTACTTTTGTAGAAAATGACTCATATTTTCATAGCAATGGTAATGGAAAAGGTGAAGTTGATGATCCACTTCCTTTAGCCATAATACACAAGTATATACCACTATCTAGTGACGTACTAGGCAACCATGACCAACACTTGAGTAGTGATAACATAGAATCACAAGATCAAGAGTCTAATGAGGGTGAAACCAGCAATGAAAGTCTAGATGCACATTCACCTAGTGAAGTAAGTGAAGATTTACAGTTATCGTCCTATAGACTTAGAGACGAGGGAGAGCAAAATGAAATACATAGGGATGAACATTCGAATGTTCAAATAGAATCACTATCTAGTAACCAAGATGGGCCATCTATTAGTATACGAAGTGAGGGGGAGAATGTTGCACCTATGCAAGGCCCGAATCCCCCACTTAGGAGATCTCAAAGAATTTCGACAATCTTCATCGGATTGGATGAAGAAAAGAGTGTTTTTCCATGGTAACAAAGTAATCACACACCCTCTTGACCACTACTACACCTTAGGAAATGTAAAAGAGAGTTTTAGAGCCTTTTTAACTAAAGTAGACACCATTAAAGATCCTAATAACTTTAAGGAAGCTAGGGAATTATCAGTTTGGAGACAAGCCATGCAAGAGGAATTGGATGCTTTAGTTAAAAATAATACATGGGAATTAGTACCTTTACCTTTGGGAAAGAAGGTTGTAGGATGCAAATGGGTGTATAAGACTAAGTTAAATAGTGATGGAACCTTGGACAAACATAAGGCTAGGTTAGTGGCCAAAGGCTTCACTCAAACCTATGGCTTAGACTATACAGAAACTTTTGTACCAGTTACAAAAATGAACACCATTAGGGTGCTTCTCTCCTTAGCGGCTAATTATAATTAGGATTACATGAGTTTACCTCAAGGATATGATGTTATGGTTCCAAATACACATGTTTGCAAATTGAAGAAAGCCATATATGGATTAAAGCAATCACCAAGAGCATGGTATAATAAGTTGCATAATACATTGTGTTCTCAAAATTTTAAAGTGAGTGATGCTGATCATTCCTTATTTATTAAGCACTCAAGTGAGGGATCTACCATTATTCTTATTTATGTGGATGATATTATCATCACTGGTTGTGACATTAATGGCATTAAGAGCATTAAAACATATTTGAAGTCAGCATTTGATGTTAAAGATTTGGGAAACTTACGATATTTTCTAGGTATAGAAATTGCTTATTCCAATGAAGGGCTATTTCTATCCCAAAGAAAATATGTTCTTGATTTGTTAAGTGAGACAGGAAAACTTGGAGCAAAGCCAGCTGTGACACCTATGGAGGCACTAAGAAGGAAGAAAGAGGATAACAAGCATGAAAACGAACATGACAAGGAGGAGCCATACAAGGACATCAAGCTTTATCAAAGACTTGTAGGTAAGCTTATATATTTAACTATTACACGACCTGATATTGTTTTTTCTGTGCAACAGGTAAGTCAACACATGTCATGCCCAAAGAATATACACATGGAAATGGTGAATAGAATTTTAAGGTACATAAAACAAGCACCGGGGCAAGGAATCTTGATGAGAAG
Source organism: Xylocarpus granatum (assembly GCA_019650275.1). Lineage (NCBI taxonomy): Eukaryota > Viridiplantae > Streptophyta > Magnoliopsida > Sapindales > Meliaceae > Xylocarpus > Xylocarpus granatum. The sequence goes on from BNST01002868.1 coordinate 8,146, forward strand.
AAATGGCCACCACAAGATATGTGCTTACACAGATGCAGATTGGGCCGGTAACTTCGAGGACAGAAGATCAACCACTGGTTATTGCACATTCGTGGGAGGTAATTTGGTGACTTGGAAAAGCAAGAAGCAAAGTGTAGTTGCAAGATCGAGTGCAGAAGCTGAATATAGAGCTATGGCATCTACTACGAGTGAATTGGTTTGGATAAAATCATTAGTGGAAGACTTAGGATTTTCAGTTGAAACACCTATGGACATGTACTGTGATAACAAGGCAGCAACACACATTGCATCTAATCCAATGTTCCATGAGAGGACCAAGCACATCGAAGTTGATTGTCACTTCACAAGAGAAAAGTACTTGAGCAAAGTGATCAACATGCCTTATGTGAAGAGTGAAGATCAACTTGCGGATATATTCACCAAACCATGTACTCATCAACAACTTCTTAAGGTGAGTTCCAAGTTGAACTTATTCAATTTGTACAAGTCCAACTTGAGGGGGAGTGTTAAAGATGAAGAGATTGAGGGTGATGATGAAAAGCCCAAATAACTCTTGGATTGATCTATGAATACCCATATCAAGCCTAAAGCCCAAATTCAAGCTAACTACTAAAGGACGAAATAACGGCTAGTTTTTTAAATTGAAAGATATGCTGTTATGTGTTGTACCTAGCTGTTAGAAAAGTAAAGTAAGCTTGTACCTAGCCGTTAGGATGTTGTATATATAAACCCAAGATGTGTAAATATTTTGAGATAGAAAAAAAAGCTATTCATTTTTCTCTCTTCATGCATTTTCTCTCTATTTGCATTTTTACTTGGTTTATGTTTAATCTTTGAAATTGTGAGCTAAACACATTCAGATTCTATTTATCAACATAATACTACCTATCATGTGGCCATCAAGATGTTGCCATATCAAGTCATTTATGGTAGGTTACCACAGAGATTGTCAAGTCATACCATGGGAAAAAGTAGCCTGCATGAAGTGGATTTCACACTTCAAACAAGAGACGAGGTCTTAAAGGGATTCAAGCATGAGCTTGAGCAAGCAAGAGACTGAATGAAGAGACAAGCTGACAAAGGATAGAAGGAAGAAGAGTTCAAGGTAAGAGATTACATTTATCTTAAGATCCATCCCAAAAGAAAGATAAGAGCCAGAAAGCCAACCATAGTTAAGCTAGCTAGGAAGTATTTCGGGCCTTATAAAGTTCTTGAGCATGTTGGAGTAGTAGCATATTGCCTATGATTGCCACTTACATCCAAACTTCATCCGGTATTTCACATTTCATTATTGAGGAAGAAGTTAGGAGATGTGAGAAAAGTAAATGAAGGACTACCCAATGTTTTCAAGGAAGATCACCTTGGGCAGCAGCCAAAGGAAGCTTTAGGATTTCAAATAGTTAGCTATTGGGCAGCAACCAAAGGAAGCCTTAGAATTTCACATAGCCAGCTATGGGCACAATCAAAGGCTAGTATGGAGAGTTTCTCATCTAGTGGAGTCAGTTGCCTAAGGATGAAGCAACATGGAGGACTATGATGACATCCAATAATGATTCCCTAACTTCCACCTTAAGGACAAGGTAAGTCTTCAAGAAAGGGGGATTGTTGAGGACCTTAAAAGGTAAAGAGAAAGAGAGCGACATAGGAGGCAGCAAAACCAAGCATGGGCCAAAACATGTGCACTTCAAGAATGGACACAGCAGGCATGTAATGCAGCCAAGTTATCACCTGGTCCTAATTGACCACGACATCCATGCAAAGAAGGATTCCAGCATCAGCAGGACACACATAGTGAATTCCAATAGCAATAGGATACACCATGATGAATTCAAGCCTTAGAAGGACACTCCAAGAGAAAGTCCAGCAGCTGTAGTAAATAAGATAAGGCAAGGAGTTTTAGTCCAGGTAGAACTCTACAATTAAGAAGACCAAGAATCCTAGTAGAATTAGAAACCTTTGGATAATTTCTATCTTAATAGAATTCTAGTTGTCTTAGGAGACCTTGTTGACTTAGGAATCGTTCTCCTAAGTGAATAAGGTATTTTAGTACTAGTTAAACTAGGCAAGGCTGTCATTATTATGAATACAACCTTATTATTTGTAATCATAACATTTATTGATTATTAAGCCTTTATTTATTAATCAAGAATATAGCATTTGGCATTCTTGTCTATCTATCTTTGAAGAGTTGTCTTGAGATAACTTGGGCTTAAGTCAAGGTCAAAAGTTATCTTCCTTGTTTAAGAGCTAAGGTTGAAGTTAAAAGTTGTCTTCTTCAACTAAGTCAAGTTGTGATAAGTTCAAGATTTTTCTTGCCTATCCAACATATTCTTTAAGTGTGTGATTAATCTCGTGAACAATTTAAAGGACATCCATGAGAAGAGCTGAAGTATCAAGCAGGACATGTCAAGTTGAGCAGAAGGTTTTTGAGATTGTGCCAATCCTTAAACCATAAAAAGTTAGGACAACAATTCGGGACCCTAACACGCAAGTGCTAGATGCCTCTCCCATGTCTTTCAGAGGTCCTTGTCGCCTACGGAAGTTCATGCCGCACCCTGTCGCAAGTGCCTAATGCTACACCCACACCCACGCGAAGGTTCCTGTTACATCCAGAAGTTTGTCTCGGGCACTGTCACAAGCGTCAGATGCCTCTTCCACACCTGTTGGGAGGTTCCTGTCATTTTTAGAAGTTTGTCCCATAAATTCCCACAAGTGCCATATGTTGCTCCCACACCGTGGGAAGGCTCCCGTTGCTTCTAGAAGTTCATCTCGTGCGCTGCCATAAGCACTGAACGCATCACCAACATCTGTGGGGAGGTTTAAGTGATATCCACAAGTTCATCCTGTGCATACCACGAGCACAAGACTCTGCAACCATGCCCGTGGGGATGTCCCTGTCGCTTTTGCAAGCTCATCCCGCGCACTATGTCGCTGTAACTGGACATGGCCCCCATGCTTGCTTGGAGGATCCCATTGCTTCAGTTGTTCATCCCGCACACTGCCCCAATGTTGAGAACCTAAGTATGAAGGAAAGGCAATGGGCAGAAAATGGGGCGACAAAGGAGAGCATGGGCCAGAAAATGTGCATAACAAGAGTGGCAACAAAAAGTATGCAGCCTAGCAGTGAAGCCCAACCAGTATTTGACTTAATCATAATTAATGTAGGACACTCATGATGAGTTCCAGTAGCAATAGGATAGTCGCGACAAGAAGAATTCTAAGAGCAGAAGGATATGCATTCAAAGTCCTAGTCCTGGAAGGATAAGCCAAGAAGTCCAGCTACTGTAGAAAACAAGATAAAGTAGGAATTCTAGCCTAGGTAGGAATTCAAGAAAGACCAAGAATCCTAGTAGGATTAAGACACAAAGGATATGGTCTATCTTGATAATATTTTATTTGACTTAGAAAAGCTTGTTGACATAGGAAAACATATCCTAAGTGGATAAGGAACCTAAGTACTAGTTAAATTAGGATAAGACTGTCTTAGGACTATAAATACAGCCCATTATTTGTGAGGAGCTGATAAGCTACGAATTTTGTTATTTTCTCATTCATTAATCAAGAATCAAAGGTAAGCATTCTTGCTCACATTCTTGTTTATATTTCGATTATCTTTTAAGAGTTGTCTTGGGATAACTTGGGCTTAAGTTAAGGTTAAGAGTTGTCTTCCTTGCTTAAGAGCTAAGGTTGAAGTTAAGAGTTGTCTTCTTCAACCAAGGCAAGTTGTGATAGGTTTAAGAGTTGTCTTACCTATCCAACATATCTTTATATATATTAGTTAACCCGAAGGACAGCTTAGGGGATATAAAATAAAAAAAAGAACTCAAGAAGCAAACGTGACAGCAAGTTAGGAAGGATTCCAATAGGCGTGCTGACCCGTAAGCTGTAGAAAAGTTGGGGAAAAAAATTGGGACCCCAACACCCAAGCACCGGACGCCTCTTGTACACTTGCAAGGATGTTCCCTTAACTTATAGAGTTGGTCTCACACACTGCTGCAAGTGCTAGACACAACTCCCATGCCAGCGTGGAGGTTCCTGTTGCTTCTATAAATTCGTCCTGCACACTATTGCAAGCATCAGATGCCGCTCCGATTCCCGCGGGAAGGTTCCAGTTGCTTCTAGAAGTTAGTCCTGCACACTGCAACAAGTGCCAGATGCCGCACCCACACCTGCATGGAGGTTCCCATCTCTTCTGGATGTTCATCCTAGGCGCTGCCACAGGTGCTAGATGCCTCTCCCATGCTCGCTGGGAGGTTCCTGCCACTGATAAAAGTTTGTCCCATGCACTGCCACAACTGTCAGATGCTGCTACAATGCCAGCTGAGAGGTTTCCTATTGCTTTTGGAAGTTCGTCATGTGTGATGCCACAAACACCAGATGTCGGTCCCACTCTCATGGGGACATTCTCGCCACTTTCAGAAGTTTGTCTTGCGCACTGCTGCAAGCAGCATACTCCTATCCCATGTCCGAAGAGAGGTTTCCATTGCTTACAAAAGCTTGTCACACGCAATGCTGCAAGCGGCAGACGCCGCTTCCATGCCTGCACAGAGGTTCTTGTCACTTCCAGAAGTTCATCCTCCGCACTACTGCAAGCACCAAACATATCTCCCTTTCCTTTGGAGAGGTTCCCGTCGCTTCCGGAAGTTTATCCTGTGCACTGCAGCAAGCGCTGGATGCCGCCCGCACACCTGCGAAGAGGTCTCTGTCACTTCTAGAAGTTCATCCTGCACGCTCCCACATGTGCCGGATTCCAATCCATCGCGTGCGGGGAGATTCCTGTCGCTTCTGGAAGTTTGTCCTGCACACTGCTGTAAGCACCCTGCTGCAAGTGCCAGATGCCTCTCCCATGACCACTGGGAGGTTCCCGTTGCTTCTACAAGTTCATCCTGCACACTGACGCAAGTGCTGGATGCTGTTCCCATGCCAGCAAGGAGGTTTCTGCCCCTTTCAGAAGCTCGTCTCGTGCACGGCTCCAAGAGCGGGTCACCACTTCCACACCCATGCGGAGTTCCAGTCGTTTCCATAAGTTCGTACTGCACACAGCCGCAAGCACGGAATACCACTCCCACAGCTGCGGGGAGGTTCCCGCCGCTTCCAGTTGCTCATCCCATGCACTGCCGCAAGAGCAGGATTCCACTACCACACCCACATGGAGGTTCTCGGGCCGGACACCTCTCCCATGCCCGTGGGGAGGTTCCTGTTGAAATTCTTCAGTCCTTTAATCCCTCCCCAAGAATTAGTTTTCAAACTACAAATGGTAACTTCAGTATAGTTGACTCCATCTATAGTTCTTACAAATCACTAGTAATGTAATCACCAAAGCCATCAACAACATGATCACAAGATAGAAAATCACTCCGAAACTTGAGTACTATAGGGTGTTTCTTGGTTGATGGGTTCCACAAAGCTATGACTCCCTCATGATTTTTCAGAGCAATTAATCCATTGCAAGAACCAATAATTTCTACTTCAGAATTCTTAAATGGGTGATCAAGTTTAACATCATTACCCATGGAATCCAAAATTGTGTAGATGGTACGTTTCCTGGAATTTCAGAAGATGTACTTGAATTCATCATTTATTCAACAAATAAAGAACATAATTTATCTTGAACATTATCAAATTTTATTGAATTATGACTATAAATTTTTTGTATTTTTACTCAACAAATGAGAAATTGTAACAAGGATCAAGATAACTACTATAGCCAATATAGTGCAAAATACTTCAAAAATTTAGATTTTTTTTCTCCATATCTCTTAAATAAACATTCTCATTTATTAAGTACCCTTTCAAAGTCAGAAATATTTTAGGAAGATACAAATTTGAAGTTGGATATTTTGACTAGAAAAAATGCACATAATCTTATAAAAATGCACTGAAAAGTAACTAGAATTTTTCAAAATATCCCATACATGATGCACAGAAATGATGCTTATAATTAGATACACTGAAATATGAGTGTAAAAAAATAGTTTTGTAATAAAGTACACTCTCAAGCATAAGTAGATAGAATTCTATCTTGTCTTAAAGCTTTCTTACTATTTAAAGACATTTGTTTCACGTGCCGGACACTTCTCCCATGCCCGTGGGGAGGTTCCCGTTGGTTCTACAAGTTTGTCCCGTGCACTACAGCAAGTTCCAGAGCCTCTCCCATGTCCGTAGGGAGGTTCCCATCACATACAGAAGTTCACCCCACGTGCTGCTGCAAGCGTCATACACCACTCCCTCGCCTTGTGGACGTTTACATCACTTCCAAAAGTTCGTCCCGTGCACTGCTCCAAGTACCTGATGCTGCTAACACGCCCACGAGGAGGCTCTTATTGTGAAAAATATTGAAGAAACAAAGAAGTGTGAAAGAAAGTATTGATGAAAGAATAAAGAAGCTTGTTTTTCACTTTACACATCTTGGGTATATATATACAACATCCTAACGGCTAGGTACAAGTTGATTTTACTTTTCTAACAGCTAGGTACAACACATAACAGCATAGCTTTCAATTTCAAGAACTAGCCGTTATTTCGTCCATTAGTGATTAGCTTACTAGCCGTTATTTCGTCCTTTAGTGGTTAGCTTGATATGGGCTTTGGGCTTGATATGGGTGTACATAGGCCAATCAAAGAGTTATTTGGGCCTTTTATCTTCACCCTCAATCCCTTCATTTTCAACACTCCCCCTCAAGTTGGGCTTGAACAAATTGATCAAGTTCAACTTGCATACAAACTTTTGAAGTTGTTGAATACTCGGAGGTTTGGTGAATATGTCCGCCAATTGATCTTCCTCTTGACATAAGGCATTGAGATTGTCTTGTTCAAATATTTTTCTCTTATAAAGTGACAATCTACCTCTATATGCTTGGTCCTCTCATGAAACACCGGATTGTTTGCAATATGTATCGCTGATTTGTTATCACAATGTAGCTTCATAGGTGCCTCGACATTGAAACCCAAATCTTCAACCAATGCCTTCAACCATATCAATTCACTGGTGGTTGAAGCCATTGCTCTATATTCAGCTTCGGCACTTGATTTGGCCACCACGGTTTGCTTTTTACTCTTCCAAGTCACTAAATTCCCACCAACAAAAGTACAATATCCAGTTGTAGACTTGCGATCTTCAATGCTTCCTGCCCAATCAGCATCCGTGTAGGCAAAAATTTGGTGATGTCCATGTTTCTTCATTAGTAATCCTTGTCCTAGAGTCCCTTTGAGATATTTGAGTATTCGGTCCACCATTTCCATGTGATTGGTCATCGGACAAGTCATGAATTGGCTTACCTGATTCACAGCAAAAGAAATGTCAGGTCTTGTAATAGTTAAGTAGATTAACTTACCCACAATTCTTTGATATTGCTTGATGTCTTCAATTGGTTTGCCCTCCTTCTTTTTGGCTTGTACTTCAATTGGAGTTGATGCTATCTTCCCTCCAAGCTTACCTGTCTCATTCAAAAGATCAAGTGTGTATTTTCTTTGGGATAGAAATAGCCCTTTATTAGAATGGGCTATCTCTATACCTAGAAAATACCGTAAGTGTCCAAGGTCTTTAATATCAAAAGTAGACTTTAAATAACTTTTAGTGCTGTTTATTCCCAAAGTATCACTCCCTGTTATAATGATATCGTCCACATATATTATCACAACAGTAATACCATTATTGGAGTGTTTTATGAATAAAGAGTGATCAGCACTACTAACCTTAAAGTGTTGAGAAGTTAAAGCACCTAACAACTTAGAGTACCAAGCCCTAGGAGATTGTTTTAAGCCATAGATGGCTTTTCTAAGCTTACATACATGCGGTTTTGGTACTTTAATGTTGTATCCTTGTGGGATATCCATGTAAACCTCTTCTTCTAATTCCCCCTAGAGAAAAGCATTTCGAACATCCATTTGATACATTTCCCATTCATAATTAGTGGCTAAGGACAAAATAACTCTAATGGTGTTCATTTTGGCTACTGGGGCAAATGTCTCCGTGTAATCTAAACCATAGGTTTGAGTGAATCCTTTAGCAACCAATCTAGCTTTATGTTTCTCAATGGAACCATCACACTTCAGTTTGGTTTTGTACCCATTTACACCCAACTGTTTTCTTACCTTGGGGAAGAGTAACAATTTCCCATGTCTTATTCTTAACTAAAGCTTCCAACTCCTCATCCATGGCATTTCTCCAAATAGGAATGTCCTTGGCCTCGTTGTAGCAAGATGGCTCTTTCAAACTATTTCAATTTGCTTAAAAACACTCTATAACTCTCTTTAACATTATCTAAGGTATAATAATTTTGTATAGGATGTGCTGTGACTTTGTTCCCATAAAAGAATACCCTATTTTTCTGCCATTCGGATGGAGGCTTCCTAATTCTTTGAGATCTTCTAAGAGGAAAATTTTGATCATGTGATGAAGAATCGGACTCTCTCTCATTTTGACCCACCGGTGAGGAACTAAATGGGATTTCATGCTCTAAAACTAATTGATCATTAGGGTTCTCATCACAAGGTGTTTCCTCACTTTGACTTTCGCTAACTATGTTTTGTTCTTCATTTGATTCCAATGGTTCATGAATATCACCATTCTGTTGTGTTGAATCTTCATAGATAAAATCCTCTTTTTCGCTTTCATTCAAACTAACTCCATTATTGATTTGATCGTTATTCCTTAACAAACTCAACCGATTACCTACAATAGATAGGGGAAGAGGATCCCCTTTCATTTCTCCTTCATTTCTCACTTTATCAAAGTAAGGATCACTTTCCACTAAGGCTGATATTGTTGATGAACTGCTTCAACTCGTATATTCTCATCAAGTTTCCTTGATGACCAAATTGTCTCTTGATAGACTCCCAAAGTGCTTTAGAAGTTTCAGCCTTTGAGAATGCACCTACCAAGGATGGTTCCATGGAATTTAAAATCCATGTGTACACCAAGTTGTCATTATAACACCAATCTTCATATTCTTCACTTGATGTGTCTGTGGGCTTTGTGATTCTTCCATTCACGAAACCCAATGCTCGTTTTCCACATAATGCTCTTTCAGCGGGATTGATCCAAATTGAGTAATTTTTTCCATTCAAGGGAAATGTGGTAAGTTTCAAGGTGGTGTTACCATCATTATCAACTCCCTTGAAGGAACTTCTGCTCTTGGTGTTGTATGACGAGCCCTCCCTTTCCATTCTTTAATTTGGCTATGAAGGGGAATGTCTTGATACACCAAGAACCAACAAAGCAACAAAAGGTAAAAAGCTAGATTAGAGATGAAACCTGCTCTGATACCATGTGAAAAATATTGAAGAAACAAAGAAGTGTGAAAGAAAGTATTGATGAAAGAATAAAGAAGCTTGTTTTTCACTTTACACATCTTGGGTATATATATACAACATCCTAACGGCTAGGTACAAGTTGATTTTACTTTTCTAACAGCTAGGTACAACACATAACAGCATAGCTTTCAATTTCAAGAACTAGCCGTTATTTCGTCCATTAGTGATTAGCTTACTAGCCGTTATTTCGTCCTTTAGTGGTTAGCTTGATATGGGTTTGGGTTGATAGGGGTACATAGGCCAATCAAAGAGTTATTTGGGCCTTTTATCTTCACCCTCAATCCCTTCATTTTCAACACTTATTACTTCTAGAAGTTTGTCTGGTACCCTATTGCAAGTGCTAGTGTGCATCCCACTTCTGCGTGGAGGTTCTAGTCACTTACGCAAGTTTGTCCCTCGCATTAACACACGCACAGAACTCTGCTCTTACGCCCATGGGGATGTTCCCATCATTTTCCCAACTTTGTCCCATGCACTGCCGCAAGCAGGGGACACCGCTCCTACATCCATGCAGAGGTTCCCATTGCTTCTGTAAGTTCATCCCAATCACTGCTGCAAGTGTTGGAAACCACTAATATGCCCGCACAGAGCTTGACATTCTTCCATAAGTTCACCCTGCACACTGCCACTCCCCACACCTGCAGGGATGTTCCCATTGCTTTCAGAAGCTCATCCCATGCACTGCAACAAGAGTGGGTCACCACTTCCACACCCACATGGAGTTCCAGTCGCTTCAATAAGTTCATCCTGTGCACTGCCGCAAGCACAGGATGCCGCTCTCATGACCGCGGGGAGGTTCCCACAGCTTTCGGATGCTCATCCTGCACACTCCATAAGGGCAGGAACCTCTCTCGTGCCCACAATGAGGTCCAATTGCTTCCACAAGTTTGTTCTGTGCATTACTGCAAGTGCTGGATGCCTCTCCCATGTCCGTGGGGAGGTTCCTATCACTTACAAAAGTTTGCCCTGTGTGCTGCTGCAAGCGCTGTATGCCACTCCCATACCTTGCGGAGGGTTATGTCACTTCCAAAAATTCACCCTGCGCACTGCCACACATGCCAGACTCCGCTTTCACGCCCGGAAGGAGCTTTTCGTAGCTATCAGAAGTTCATCTGGTGCCCTGCTGCAAGCATTAGACATGTCTCCCATGTCTGCAGGGAGGTTCCAATCGCTTTTGCAAGTTTGTCCCGTGCACTAACACAAGCACTGGACTCCACTTCTACGCTCGTGGGGATGTACCTATCATTTCTACAGTTTCATCCCGTGCACTGCAGCAAGCGCAAGACACCACTCCTCCATGCACGTGGAGGTTCCAAAAGCTTCCAAAAGTTCATCTCAAACACAGTCACAAGAGAGATTGAAGCTGCTCATAAGTCTACGTGGAGTTTCCCGTTGCTTCCGTAGGTCCTCCCTACACACTACCACAAGCACCCAATGCCACTCCCATGCCTAGGCAGAAGTTCCCCTCACTTCCAGAAGTTCCTCCCATGCACAAGCACAAGTGCCAGACACCACTCCCATGCCCGCGGACAGGTTTCTGTTGCTTCCGAAAGTATGTCCTATGCACTACTGCAAGTGCCCGATGCCAGTCCCATGCTTGTGTGGAGGTTCCCGTCGCTTCTGCAAGATCGTAACAAGCACTGCTGCAAGCCCCTGACGTCGCTTCCACACCCGCCTGGAGTTTACTGTCACTTCCAAAAGTTCACCCCATGCACTGTCACATCCGCTGGAGGCTGCTCCAATGCCCACACAAATGTTTTTGTCACTTCCGTAATTTGGTCCATTGCACTGCCGTAAGTGATGGATGCCATTCCCACCTTCACGGGTGTGAAAAATATTGAAGAAACAAAGAAGTGTGAAAGAAAGTATTGATGAAAGAATAAAGAAGAGCATCAAGGGGCTTGCAGCAGTATGTAGGGCAACCTTGTAGAAGGGATGGGAACCTTTGTTTGAGCATGGGAGCAACGTCGGGTGCTTGGGCAAAGCAGGGGACAAAGTTATGACAGAGACATTGGACACTTGCAGCAATGCACAGGATGAACTTCTGAAAGTGACAAAAACCTCCTCACTGGCATGGTAGCAGAATCTGGTGCTTGCAGCAGTGTATGGGATGAACTTTAGAAGGGATGGTAACCTCTGCGAGGGCATTAGTGCAGCACCTGGCACTTGCGGCAGTGCACAGGACAAACATCCAGAAGTGATGGGAACCTCCATGCGGGCATTGGAGTGGCATTTGGCACTTGTGATAGTGCGCGGGACAAATTTACAGGAGCAACGAGAACCTCTGTTCAGGCATGGGAACGACATCCGGCACTTGTGGCAGTGCATGATATGAACTTCTAGAAGCAACGAGAAAACCCCCCTGCGGGTGTGGGAGTAGTATCCAGTGCTTGCGGCAGTTTGTGGGAGTGGCGTCCAATGCTTGCAGCAGTACAATGGACAAAATTGTGGAATTGAAAGGAAACTCCACGTGGGCATGGTAGCATAATCTGGCCCTTACGTATTGGGGTCTAAATTTTCTTGTCCCAACTTTTCTACACTTTAAGGGTTAGCATGACCTCAAAACTACTCCTTGACTTGCTATCCCATTTGATCCTTGAGTTCTTCATTTGATTACATCCCTTAAACTATCCTTCGAGGTTAACTAATGATCAAGGATATGCTAGACAAGCAAGACAACTCTTAAACCTGTCATAACTTGCCTTGGTTGAAGAAGACAACTCATAACTTCAACGTTAACTATTAAGCAAGGAAGACAACTTTTAACCTTGACTTAAGCCCAAGTTATCTCAAGACAACTCTTCAAAAATAATTGAAAAGATAGTTACACAATAATGCTGAAGGCTTTGATTCTTGATTAATGAGTAAAGGTTTAACGATTCGACTAAAGGTTATGGTTACAAATTATGAGGCTGTATTTATACTTATGACAGCCTTGTCCTACTTCAACTAGCACTAAAGTTTGTTATTCACTTAGGACAAGGATTCCTAAAACAATTAGAATTCTATCAAGATTGTCCTTATCCAATGGTGTCCTAATCTTACTAGGATTTTTAGTCTTTCTTGATTGTAGAATTCCTCCTAGACTAGAATTCTTATCTTATCCTATCTCCTACAACTGTTAGATTTCCTCTTGGCATATACTACCAAGGATAGGACTTTATCATGGCATTTCCTACTGCCTCTAGACTTCTCCTTGGAGTGGATATCTTGCTAATGTTGAACTTTAATGGATGTCCTGCTGCTGTTGGAATTCTTCTTGACGTGAACATCCTTCCTTACCCAGAATTCCACCATGCATGTCCTGTTGTGGCTTGAATCCACCTTGGTATGGATTTCCTTGTTCAATTAAGATAGGTCAGAACTTAGTTGAGCTTCCCTGCTAAGCTGGACACCTGCTGTGTCTAATCTTAATGAGTTCACATTCTGGCCCATACGTGGTTCTGTCGCCTCCCTTGCTGCCTGCCGCCTCTCTTGCATTCTTCTATGCCACTCCCATTCTCCCTACCTTCTAAGGTCCTCAACATTGCAGTAGTGTGCAGGACAAACTTCTAGAAGCAATAAAAACCTCTACACGGGTGTAGGAGCATTGTCCTGTGTTTGCAGTAGTGTGCGGGACAATTTTGTGGAAGAGATGAAAAACTTCGCGCAAGCATGGAAGCGATCTCTGACGTTTGTGCCAATGCATGGGATGAACTTAAGAAAGCGACAAAAACGTCCATGCGGGCGTGGGTGTTATGTTAGGCTCTTGCGACAATGGCATAGGAGTGGCGTCCAACGCTTATGGTAGTGTGCAGGATGAACTTTTGAAAGATATAGAAACCTCCCCGTTGGTGTGGTAGCGACATCTAGCACTTGCAGCAGTGCACGGGACAAACTTTTGGAAGCGACGGGAACCTCTGAACAGATGTGGAAGCAGTATTTGGTTCTTATGGCAAAGCATAGGGTGAGCCACAAGAAGTGACAAGAATATCTGCAATGGTGTGGGACCAGCATCTAATGCTTGTAACAGTGGTTAGGATGAAGTTTTAAAAGTGAGGGAAGCCTCCATGCGGGTGTGGCAGCAGCATTCGGCACTTGCAAGAGTGCATGGGACGAACATCTGAAGCGACAAGAACCTCCTCGCAGGAGTGGGAGTGGGGTCCGGCACTTCCAGGTGTGCACAAGGCAAACTCACAGCAGGGACAAGAACCTCCTCACAGATGTGGGAGCAATGTCTAGCGCTTGTGGTAGTGTGTGAGACAAACTTCCAGAAAAGACAAGAAGTTCCCCACGGGCATGGGTGAGGAGTTCGGCGGTTGTGGCTGTGTGCAGAACGAACTTCCGGAAGAAAAGGGAACCTCTTCACAGGCATGGGAGTATGTTGAGGACCTTAGGAGGCAAAGGGAGCGTGAGAGAATGCGTGCAAGGCACCAGGCAGCAAGAGAGGCATCAACCAACCAGCAAGTGTGCACAAGCAGCATGCACACAGCAAGCAATGAAGCATGGCCAGGTTCGGACTCAGTCCTAATAATGGCAGAAATGAAAGCTAAGGAGAATTCCAGCAGCAGCAGGAAATGCATGATGAATTCCAGTAGCAATAGGATAGTTGCGACAAGAAGAATTCTAAGGGCAGAAGGATACTTATTGAAAGTCCTAGTCCTAGAAGGATAAGTCAAGAGGAAGTCCAGCTGCTGTAGAAAACAAGATAAAGTAGGAATTCTAGTCTAAGTAGGAATTCAAGAAAGACCAAGAATCCTAGTAGGATTAGGACACAAAGGACAAGGTCTATCTTGATAATGTTTTATTTGACTTAGAAAAGCTTGTTGACTTAGGAAAACATATCCTAAGTGGATAAGGAACCTAAGTACTAGTTAAATTAGGATAAGGCTGTCTTAGGACTATAAATACAGCCCATTATTTGTGAGGAGCTCATAAGCTACGAATTTTGTTATTTTCTCATTCATTAATCAAGAATTAAAGGTAAGCATTCTTGCTCACATTCTTGTTTATATTTCGGTTATCTTTTAAGAGTTGTCTTGAGATAACTTGGGCTTAAGTTAAGGTTAAGAGTTGTCTTCCTTGCTTAAGAGCTAAGGTTGAAGTTAAGAGTTGTCTTCTTCAACCAAGGCAAGTTGTGATAGGTTTAAGAGTTGTCTTACCTATCCAACATATCTTTATATATATTAGTTAACCCGAAGGACAGCTTAGGGGATATAAAATAAAAAAAGAACTCAAGAAGCAAACGGGACAGCAAGTTAGGAAGGATTCCAGTAGGCGTGCTGACCCCGTAAGCTGTAGAAAAGTTGGGGAAAAAAATTGGGACCCCAACACCCAAGCACCGCACGCCTTTTTTACGCTTGCAAGGATGTTCCCTTAACTTATAGAGTTGGTCTCACACACTGGTGCAAGTGCTAGACACAACTCCCATGCCAGCGTGGAGGTTCCTGTTGCTTCTATAAATTCGTCCTGCACACTATTGCAAGCATCAGATGCCGCTCCGATTCCCGTGGGAAGGTTCCAGTTGCTTCTAGAAGTTAGTCCTGCACACTGCAACAAGTGCCAGATGCCGCACCCACACCTGCATGGAGGTTCCCATCTCATCTGGATGTTCATCCTAGGCGCTGCCACAAGTGCTAGATGCCTCTCCCATGCTCGCTGGGAGGTTCCTGCCACTGATAAAAGTTTGTCCCATGCACTGCCGCAACTGTCAGATGCTGCTACAATGCCAGCCGAGAGGTTCCTATTGCTTTTGGAAGTTCGTCATGTGTGATGCCACAAACACTACATGTTGGTCCCACTCTCATGGGGACATTCTCGCCACTTTCAGAAGTTTGTCTTGCGCACTGCTGCAAGCAGCATACTCCTATCCCATGTCTGAAGAGAGGTTTCCATTGCTTACAAAAGCTCATCACACGCACTGCTGCAAGCGGCAGACGCCGCTTCCATGCCCTGCACAGAGGTTCTTGTCACTTCCAGAAGTTCATCCTCCGCACTACTGCAAGCACCAAACATATCTCCCTTTCCTTTGGAGAGGTTCCCGTCGCTTCCGGAAGTTTATCCTGTGCACTGCAGCAAGCGCTGGATGCCGCTCGCACACCTGCGAAGAGTTCTCTATAACTTCTAGAAGTTCATCCTGCACGCTCCCACATGTGCCGGATTCCAATCCATCACGTGCGGGGAGATTTCTGTCGCTTCTGGAAGTTTGTCCTGCACACTGCTGTAAGCACGAGACACCCCTCCCATGCCCGCGCAGATGATCTCGTCACATCTAGAAGTTCATTCCGCACACTGCTGCAAGTGCCAGATGCCTCTCCCATGACCCACTGGGAGGTTCCCATTGCTTCTACAAGTTCATCCTGCACACTGACGCAAGTGCTGGATGCCGTTCCCATGCCAGCAAGGAGGTTTCCGCCCCTTTCAGAAGCTCGTCTCGTGCACGGCTCCAAGAGCGGTTCACCACTTCCACACCCATGCGGAGTTCCAGTCGTTTCCATAAGTTTGTACTGCACACAGCCGCAAGGACGGAATACCACTCCCACAGCTGCGGGGAGGTTCCCGCCGCTTCCAGTTGCTCATCCCATGCACTGCCGCAAGAGCAGGATTCCACTACCACACCCACATGGAGGTTCTCATGCCGGACACCTCTCCCATGCCCGTGGGGAGGTTCCTGTTGAAATTCTTCAATCCTTTAATCCCTCCCCAAGAATTAGTTTTCAAACTACAAATGGTAACTTCAGTATAGTTGACTCCATCTATAGTTCTTACAAATCACTACTAATGTCATCACCAAAGCCATCAATAACATGATCACAAGATAGAAAATCACTCCAAAACTTGAGTACTATAGGGTGTTTCTTGGTTGATGGGTTCCTCAAAGCTATGACTCCCTCATGATTTTTCAGAGCAATTAATCCATTGCAAGAACCAATAATTTCTACTTCAGAATTCTTAAATGGGGTGATCAAGTTTAACATCATTACCCATGGAATCCAAGCTTGTGTAGATGGTACGTTTCCTGGAATTTCAGAAGATGTACTTGAATTCATCATTTATTCAACAAATAAAGAACATAATTTATCTTGAACATTGTCAAATTTTATTGAATTATGACTATAAATTTTTTGTATTTTTACTCAACAAATGAGAAATTGTAACAAGGATCAAGATAACTACTATAGCCAATATAGTGCAAAATACTTCAAAAATTTAGATTTTTTTTCTCCATATCTCTTAAATAAACATTCTCATTTATTAAGTACCCTTTCAAAGTCAGAAATATAGTAGGGAGATACAAATTTGAAGTTGGATATTTTGACTAGAAAAAATGCACATAATCTTATAAAAATGCACTGAAAAGTAACTAGAATTTTTCAAAATATCCCATACATGATGCACAGAAATGATGCTAATAATTAGATACACTGAAATATGAGTGTAAAAAAATAGTTTTGTAATAAAGTACACTCTCAAGCATAAGTAGATAGAATTCTATCTTGTCTTAAAGCTTTCTTACTATTTAAAGACATTTGTTTCACGTGCCGGACACCTCTCCCATGCTCGTGGGGAGGTTCCCATTGGTTCTACAAGTTTGTCCCGTGCACTACTGCAAGTGCCAGAGCCTCTCCCATGTCCGTAGGGAGGTTCCCATCACATACAGAAGTTCACCCCACGTGCTGCTGCAAGCGTCATACACCACTCCCTCGCCTTGTGGAGGTTTACATCACTTCCAAAAGTTCGTCCCGTGCACTGCCGCAAGTACCTGATGCTGCTCACACGCCCACGAGGAGGCTCTTATTACTTCTAGAAGTTTGTCTGGTACCCTATTGCAAGTGCTAGTGTGCATCCCACTGTCTGCGGGGAGGTTCTAGTCACTTACGCAAGTTTGTCCCACGCATTAACACACGCACAGAACTCTGCTCTTACGCCCATGGGGATGTTCCATCATTTTTCCAATTTTGTCCCATGCACTGCCACAAGCAGGGGACACCGCTCCTACATCCATGCAGAGGTTCCCTTTGCTTCTGTAAGTTCATCCCAATCACTGCTGCAAGTGTTGGAAACCACTAATATGCCCGCACAGAGCTTGACATTCTTCCATAAGTTCACCCTGCAAACTGCCACTCCCCACACCCGCAGGGAGGTTCCCATTGCTTTCAGAAGCTCACCCATGCACTGCAACAAGAGTGGGTCACCACTTCCACACCCACATGGATGTTCCAGTCGCTTCAAAAGTTCATCCTGTGCGCTGCCGCAAGCACAGGATGCCGCTCTCATGACCGCGGGGAGGTTCCCACCGCTTTCGGATGCTCATCCTGCACACTCCATAAGGGCAGGAAGCCTCTCTCGTGCCCACAATGAGGTTCCCATTGCTTCCACAAGTTTGTTCTGTGCATTACTGCAAGTGCTGGATGCCTCTCCCATGTCCGCTGGGGAGGTTCCTATCACTTACGAAAGTTTGCCCTGTGTGCTGCAGCAAGTGCTGTACACCACTGCCATACCTTGCGGAGGTTTACGTTACTTCCAAAATTCATCCTGTGCACTACCACACATGCCAGACTCCGCTTTCATGGCCTAAAGGAGCTTTTCGTCGCCATCAGAAGTTCATCCAGTGCCCTGCTGCAAGCATAAGATGCGTCTCCCACGTCTGCTGGGAGGTTCCAGTCGCTTTTGCAAGTTTGTCCCATGCACTAACATAAGCACTGGACTTCACTTCTATGCCCGTGGGGATGTACATATCATTTCTACAGTTTCATCCCGTGCACTGCAGCAAGCTCAAGACACCAGTCCTCCATCCACGCGGAGGTTCCAAAAGCTTCCAAAAGTTCATCCCAAACACAGTCACAAGAGCTTGAAGCTGCTCATAAGTCTACGTGGAGTTTCCCGTTGCTTCCACAAGTTTGTTCCGTGCGTTACTACAAGTGCCGGCTGCCTCTCCCATGTCTGCTGGGAGGTTCCTGTCACTTACAAAAGTTTGCCCTGTGTGCTGCTGCAAGCGCTGTATGCCACTCCCATACCTTGCGGAGGTTTATGTCACTTCCAAAAATTCACCCCGCGCACTGCCACACATGCCAGACTCCGCTTTCACGCCCGGAAGGAGCTTTTCGTCGCTGTCAGAAGTTCATCTGGTGCCCTGCTGCAAGCATTAGACACGTCTCCCATGTCTGCAGGGAGGTTCCAATCGCTTTTGCAAGTTTGTCCCGTGCACTAACACAAGCACTGGACTCCACTTCTACGCTCGTGGGGATGTACCTATCATTTCTACAGTTTCATCCTGCGCACTGCAGCAAGCGTGACACACCACTCCTCCATCCACGTGGAGGTTCCAAAAGCTTCCAAAAGTTCATCCCAAACACAGTCACAAGAGCTTGAAGCTGCTCATAAGTCTACGTGGAGTTTCCCGTTGCTTCCGTAGGTCCTCCCTACACACTACCACAAGCACCCAATGCCACTCCCATGCCCGCGGACAGGTTTCCGTTGCTTCCGAAAGTATGTCCTATGCACAAGTGCCCGATGGCAGTCCCATGCTTGTGTGGAGGTTCCCGTTGCTTCTGCAAGATCGTAACAAGCACTGCTGCAAGCCCCTGACGTCGCTTCCACACCCGCCCGGAGTTTACTGTCACTTCCAAAAGTTCACCCCATGCACTGTCACATGCGCGGGAGGCTGCTCCAATGCCCACACAAAGGTTTTTGTCACTTCCGTAATTTGGTCCATTGCACTGCCGTAAGTGCTGGATGCCATACCCACCTTCACGGGTGTGAAAAATATTGAAGAAACAAAGAAGTGTGAAAGAAAGTATTGATGAAAGAATAAAGAAGCTTGTTTTTCACTTTACACATCTTGGGTATATATATACAACATCCTAACGCTAGGTACAAGTTGATTTTACTTTTCTAACAGCTAGGTACAACACATTGTGAAAAATATTGAAGAAACAAAGAAGTGTGAAAGAAAGTATTGATGAAAGAATAAGAAGCTTGTATTTCACTTTACACATCTTGCGGTATATATATACAACATCACTAACGGCTAGGTACAAGTTGATTTTACTTTTCTAACAGCTAGGTTAAACACACAAACAGCATAGCTTTTAATTTCAAGAACTAGCCGTTATTTCGTCCATTAGTGATTAGCTTACTAGCCGTTATTTCGTCCTTTAGTGGTTAGCTTGATATGGGCTTTGGGCTTGATATGGGTGTACATAGGCCAATCAAAGAGTTATTTGGGCCTTTTATCTTCACCCTCAATCCCTTCATTTTCAACACTCCCCCTCAAGTTGGGCTTGAACAAATTGATCAAGTTCAACTTGCATACAAACTTTTGAAGTTGTTGAATACTCAGAGGTTTGGTGAATATGTCCGCCAATTGATCTTCGCTCTTGACATAAGGCATTGAGATTGTCTTGTTCAAATATTTTTCTCTATAAAGTGACAATCTACCTCTATATGCTTGGTCCTCTCATGAAACACCGGATTGTTTGCAATATGTATCGCCGATTTGTTATCACAATGTAGCTTCATAGGTGCCTCGACATTAAAACCCAAATCTTCAACCAATGCCTTCAACCATATCAATTCACTGGTGGTTGAAGCCATTGCTCTATATTCAGCTTCGGCACTTGATTTGGCCACCACGGTTTGCTTTTTGCTCTTCCAAGTCACTAAATTCCCACCAACAAAAGTACAATATCCAGTTGTAGACTTGCGATCTTCAATGCTTCCTGCCCAATCAGCATCCGTGTAGGCAAAAATTTGGTGATGTCCATGTTTCTTCATTAGTAATCATTGTCCTAGAGTCCCTTTGAGATATTTGAGTATTCGGTCCACCATTTCCATGTGATTGGTCATTGGACAAGTCATGAATTGGCTTACCTGATTCATAGCAAAAGAAATGTCAGGTCTTGTAATAGTTAAGTAGATTAACTTACCCACAATTCTTTGATATTGCTTGATGTCTTCAATTTGTTTGCCCTCCTTCTTTTTGGCTTGTACTTCAATTGGAGTTGATGCTATCTTCCCTCCAAGCTTAACTGTCTCTTTCAAAAGATCAACTGTGTATTTCCTTTGGGATAGAAATAGCCCTTTATTAGAATGGGCTATCTCTATACCTAGAAAATACCGTATGTGTCCAAGGTCTTTAATATCAAAAGTAGACTTTAAATAACTTTTAGTGCTGTTTATTCCCAAAGTATCACTCCCTGTTATAATGATATCGTCCACATATATTATCACAACAGTAATACCATTATTGGAGTGTTTTATGAATAAAGAGTGATCAGCACTACTAACCTTAAAGTGTTGAGAAGTTAAAGCACCTAACAACTTAGAGTACCAGGCCCTAGAGATTGTTTTAAGCCATAGATGGCTTTTCTAAGCTTACATACATGCGGTTTTGGTTCTTTAATGTTGTATCCTTGTGGGATATCCATGTAAACCTCTTCTTCTAATTCTGGAGAAAGGCATTTCGAACATCCATTTGATACATTTCCCATTCATAACTAGTGGCTAAGGACAAAATACCTCTAATGGTGTTCATTTTGGCTACTGGGGCAAATGCCTCCGTGTAATCTAAACCATGGGTTTGAGTGAATCCTTTGGCAACCATTCTAGCTTTATGTTTCTCAATGGAACCATCACTCTTCGGCTTGGTTTTGTACACCCACTTACACCCAACTGTTTTCTTACCTTGGGGAAGAGTAGCAATTTCCCATGTCTTATTCTTAACTAAAGCTTCCAACTCCTCGATCCATGGCATTTCTCCAAATAGGAATGTCCTTGGCCTCGTTGTAGCAAGATGGCTCTTTCAAACTATCCAATTTGCTTAAAACCACTCTATAACTCTCTTTAACATTATCTAAGGTATAATAATTTTGTATAGGATGTGCTGTGACTTTGTTCCCGTAAAAGAATACCCTATTTTTCTGCCATTCGGATGGAGGCTTCCTAATTCTTTGAGATCTTCTAAGAGGACAATTTTGATCATGTGATGAAGAATCGGACTCTCTCTCATTTTGATCCCACCGGTGAGGAACTAAATGGGATTTCATGCTCTAAAACTAATTGATCATTAGGGTTCTCATCACAAGGTGTTTCCTCACTTTGACTTTCGCTAACTATGTTTTGTTCTTCATTTGATTCAATGGTTCATGAATATCACCATTCTGTTGTGTTGAATCTTCATAGATAAAATCCTCTTTTTCGCTTTCATTCAAACTAACTCCATTATTGATTTGATCGTTATTCCTTAACAAACTCAACCGATTACCTACAATAGATAGGGGAAAAGGATCCCCTTTCATTTCTCCTTCATTTCTCACTTTATCAAAGTAAGGATCACTTTCCAGAAAAGTAACATTTCTTGACAAGAATTTCTCATTCGTAGAAGGATCTAAACATTTATAACCTTTTTTATCAATGCAATACCTAAAAATATGCACTTTACACTCCTATGACTCAATTTATCTCTAGCATGATTAGGGATGTGAACATAACAAGTACAGCCAAATACCTTTAGATAAGATAAGTTTGGTTGCCTATTATGCAACAATTCAAAAGGAGATTTTCCATTCAACAACTTCGAAGGCATACGATTTATCAAATGTATGGCAGTGAGAATGGCTTCATTCCAATATCTTTTTAGGGACATTGTGATGAAACATTAGTGACCTTCCTACATCTAAAATGTGCCGATTTTTCCGCTCGGCCACACCATTTTGTTCAGGTGTGTAGGGGCAAGTCGTTTGATGAACTATCCCTAAAGTGCTCAAGTAATTCTCAAAGGCATGACTAGTATATTCTCCCCCATTGTCGCTCCTAAGAATCTTAATCCTTTTACCAAGTTGATTTTCAATTAAGGAAACATACTCTTTAAAACATGATAAGGTCTCTGATTTGTTTTTAATCAAGTATATCCAAGTGTATCTCGACTTGTGATCAATGAATGTGACAAAATATCTAAAGCCATTGTGAGATTCTAAAGGAGAAGTCCATAGATCAGAGTGAACAAGATCAAATATTTCATTATAACAAGTTTCCGAATGTACAAAAGGAAGTTTAGTCTGTTTTCCAAGATTACAAGCCCTACATTGTTTAAAATCACTAAACTTCATTTTCGGAATCATTTTACACAGAATGTTACTAGGAGGATGGCCTAGTCTTGCATGCCAAAGTTTCTGAAGTCCACTGTCTTCCTCAACTCTAAGGGCTTGATTGGTACTATCCAAAAAATATAGGGCCGTGCATGTAAGGTTCCCTCACCAATCTTCTTCCCGTGAATGTCCTGAATATCACCTTATTGGGTTCAAGGTAACACGACAATTTAAGTCTTTTGTTATTCTACTAACGGACAGCAAATTTGATGAAAAATATTGGCATATAAAGGCCACTTGTTCTCTTGGATAAACTTTAATATCTCCTAATCCCTTAATGGGTATTTCACTACCATTGGCTATTGTCACATTTCTAATGTTTCCTAGGGTTTCTATTCTAGATGCCATGTTTTTATTTCTAAACATATGATTAGTAGCACCTGAATAATAACCCAAGGGTCAAACTTAAAATGTGAGTTGGAAATCATACCTTGAGAGGAGCTTGGAAGATGGTTCCGAAGCAGTTTGGCCAAATCCTCAAGGAGTTTGGAGTTCCTTTTTCGATTGCATTTTGACCACCTTGTGGTGGCGCCTTTTCCTTGAAGTTAACTGGCCTCAAATGTGGATTACGAACCCAACATTTTTCTTTAGTATGACCAAGCATCTTGCAGTGCCCACACTTCCAGCATTCGTCTTTAAGGTTGTGCATCCGTCCACATTTATCACACTTAGCCTTATCTTTTGCTCCTTGGACCATCCTGCCTTCTTCCTTGCTGTCCACCAAACTACCGCTCTCAGCCTTGCTTGAATTCCCATTCGAAATCCTTCTTTGCAAGTACTCTTTATTAACCTTGTTCGCAACATCGTCATATTGAGGCCCAAAGGTTTTTTCGTCAATTCTAAGAATGTGATTCCGAAGATCTTCGTAGTCCGAACCCAACCCATCAAATCCGATATTTGCATCCAAGGTCTTCATTGGCCTCCTTTTTTCCACCTCTCAATGTTGGTAGTATTCGGCCTAATGATTGAATGTTCATCCCATGCCTCCTTAATTTTGGTGTTATATTCTATCGGATCACCTCCACTCAAGGCTGATATTGTTGATGAACTGCTTCATCTCGTATATTCTCATCGAGTTTCCTTGTTGACCAAATTGTCTCTTGATAGACTCCCAAAGTGCTTTAGAAGTTTCAGCCTTTGAGAATGCACCTACCAAGGATGGTTCCGTGGAATTTAAAATCCTGTGTACACCACAGTTGTGCATTATACCACCAATCTGCATATTCTTCACTTGATGTGTCTGTGGGCTTTGTGCTTCTTCCATTCACGAAACCCGATGCTCGTTTCCACATAATGCTCTTTCAGCGGGATTGATCCAAATTGAGTAATTTTTTCCATTCAGGGGAAATGTGGTAAGTTTCAAGGTTGTGTTACCATCATTATCACTCCCTTGAAGGAACTTCTGCTCTTGGGGTTGTATGACGAGCCCTCCCTTTCCATTCTTTAATTTGGCTATGAGGGGAATGTCTTGATACACCAAGAACCAACAAAGCAACAAAAGGTAAAAAGCTAGATTAGAGATGAAACCTGCTCTGATACCATGCTGAAAATATTGAAGAAACAAGAAGGTGTGAAAGACAGTATTGATGAAAGAATCAAGAAGCTTGTATTCTCTCACTAAATATTTACACATCTTGGGTATATATATACAACATCCTATCGGCTAGGTACAAGCTGATTTTACTTTTCTAACAGCTAGGTCCAACACATAACACAGCATAGCTTTCATTTCAAGAACTAGCCGTAGTTCGTCCATTAGTGATTAGCTACTAGCGTTATTTCGTCCTTTAGCGGTTAGCTTGATATGGGCTTGGGCTTGATATAGGAGTGTACATAGGCCAATCAAGAGTTCTTTGGGCCTGTTATCTTCACCACTCAATCCCCTTCATTTTCAACACACTAACAGCAACATAGCTTTCAATTCAAGAATAGCCGT
>BNST01002869.1:0-15815 GCA_019650275.1 Xylocarpus granatum
GGATGGTGATTGTGTTGATCTCTCAACAAGAACACCAATTTGTTGGGGTCCCGATTTTTTTCCCCAACTTTTCTACCCCTTAGGGGTTAGTACGCCAACTAAAAACCTTCCTAACTTGCTGTCCCGTTTGATTTTTGAGTTGGTGTTGACTTAAGGCCACCTATGGCTGAGAAGGTAGAAGGATTGGTTGGACAAGGTTCACACAAGAATCAATGGACAGATTTGGCCCATCCAGCATCACAAATATTTGCTCCGAGATTGATGGGAACCAACTCTTTCCTTCATCAAATCTAGAGAGTGCTACACCAGTTCAGAACTTGGAATACTCATCTCCACCTCCTGAGATGCCAATTTGGAGAACAAGTGAAGATGTCTCATCACTAGCAATTTTAGTTTGTGACAGGGAAGGAAAAAAAGTGCACTCAGAAGATGCGTGTGCACATCCAAGTGATGGTAATGCTAAGGACACAAGCATTCCAGGACCTGACTTGTTATGTCCGAATGCCAAGTTAAAGGTGCAGATGTCTTGTGATAAGTTGAACAATGCATCTGTCAGACGTCCTGATTCATCTGTTCATATCCTTGCTGGCTAAACTTGGATAAGAAGATAAAGTTCCTAATCATATTCCTATCCAGATTGAAGGACTTGCTGATCTTTCAGACAGTTCACAAGCTGCAAGAGATCAGACTTTAGACCATTCATTGTTCAAACTGCAGCAGAAAATATGCATAGCATGCAGCAAGTTTTGCAAGGCACAAATATTGATCAAATGCCATCATCTGCACCTGTTTTAGCCCTTCAATTCCCTGGACAGAATGAGGATTATTTGGGTTTCAGCTTGAACACTGAAGATCCAGACATTCCATGCAATAGGTCAGGTGTTCTGGACAGCAACCCCATTGCCAGCACAAATGCCCAAAGTCGCATGGATAGCAAGGAGGAAGCCGAGGCAGTACACTCCCCTGGATCATGCGAAAGAAGTGAAATCAACTTGCATGCAGTAGGGGCAACCACAAAGCCTACCGCAATGAGGTTGTTCGCAACTATAAACGATAAGAATGTTTTGGTGTTGATTGATAGTGAACCCACCCATAATTCCATCAACACAAAGCTGATCAAAACACTCTAGCTATGTCCGAAAAGGATTGCATCCTTTGAGGTAAGAGTGGCAAGAAGACAGAAGCTCAAGTGCGCGCAAGTTATCAAGGTAGTAACAATGCAGATTCAAGGAGTCAAGATAGAGGCAGAACGACATGTGTTAGCCTTGGCAGGCCTTGATGTGGTTTTAGGCAATGCGTGCCTTAAAACCATAGGCAAGATAATGTTTGACTATGAATACATGGCCATGCACTTCAAATGGAAGGGAAGGGACTGCACGTGGGAGCCATCCAACACCAATGCAGCGCATCATTGTAAGGTAAGTACCCTTGGATGACTATATAAAAAAGGGCAGAGGCTTTGGCACATTAGAAAGTGCGTGGGACAAACTTCCCGGAGCAACAAGAACATCCCTGCAGGCACAGCAGTGGTGTCAGCCACGTGCAGCAGTTCGCAGGACAAATGTCCAGGAGCAACCGCAACATCCCCGTGGGCGTGGCAGAGGCTTTGGGTGCATGGGGCAGTGTGCAGGACAAACTTCTGGGAGCGAACAGAACATCCCCAAGGGCGCAGCAGAGACATGGGGTGCATTCGCTGTGTGCAGGATCAACTTCCAGGAGCGACCGGAACATCCCCATAGGCTCAGCAGAGGTGTCGGGCCGTCTTTGACAGTACTCTAGACAAACTTCCAGGAGAAACCCAAACAATCCCGCAGGTGCGGCAAAGGTGTCGGGTGCATTCAGCACTGTATAGGACAAACTTCGGGAGCAACAGGAACATCCCTGCAGGTGCGGCAGCAGTGTGGGGCGCGTGAGTCTTAGGGCCCATGAAGAAGGAATGGTCAGTATACGCCAAGGAGATGTTAGCCATCATCCATGCAGTCAAGGTATGGCGACCTTACCTTCTTGGTTGGAAATTCCTGATCATTACAGATCAACAACCCTTGAGAAGCCTCATGGAGCAGAAAATTACCACCCCAGAGCAGCAAAAGTTCCTTGTCAAGTTACTAGGTCATGAATATGAAATAATCTACAAGCCTGGCAAGGAAAAACAAAGTGGCAGATGCATTGTCCAGAAGCAATGGAGGTCAAGCATTGTGGACAGCATGTGAGCCTAATGAGGCATGCCCTCAGTGTCATCAGCGAAGCGGAGTGGAATGTATGGACAGAAATCAAAGAGGCAATAGAGATTGATCCCCAAAGCCAAGAGCTCACTGAGAAGATCAAGAATTTCAACCCTAAGGTTAGTAAATTCACACTTAAGAATGGATATATTTGGCACAACCAGCAGGTGTATGTACCAAACATACCAGGACTAAAGGGGGAAGATCTTAAATCACTTCCACAACTCACGGGAAGGAGAACATTAGAATGGTTCCGTACTTACATGTGGATCAAGCTATTCTTTTGGTCAGAAGGATTCAAGGCAGAAGTCAAGAAGAAAGACAGCAATTGTGACTTTTGCCAATGGATAAAACTAGAAGATGGCAAGACCAAGGGATTGCTACAACCTTTGCCATTACCCATACAAGCTTGGAAACACTATAATGACATCCAGCAGCAGTTTTCAAACTTCCACCTTGAGGACAAGGTAAGTCTTCAAGAAAGGGGGATTGTTGAGAACCTAAGTATGCAGGAAAGGCAATGGGCAGAAAATGGGGCAGCAAAGGAGAGCATGGGCTAGAAAATGTGCACAACAAGCATGGCAACAGCAAGTGTGCAGCCCAGCAGTGAAGCCCGCCAGTATTTAACTTAATCCTAATTAGTAAAAGACATTCACACCAACAGGAGTTCCAGCAGAAGAAGGATAATCACATCAAGAAGAACTCCAGCAGCAGCAACACATCCATGTCAAGGAGAGTTCCAGTAGCAGCAGGACATCCATGCCAAGGAGAATTCCAACAGCAGCAGGACATCTATGCCAAGAAGAGTTCTATCAGCAGCAGGACAAGCATGATGAATTCTAGTAGCAATAGGATAGTCACGACAAGAAGAATTCTAAGGGCAGAAGGATATGCATCGAGAGTCCTAGTCCTAGAAGGATAAGCCAAGAGAAAGTCCAGCCACTGTAGAATACAAGATAAGGTAGGAATTCTAGTCTAAGTAGGAATTCAAGAAAGACCAAGAATCCTAGTAGGATTAGGAAACAATGGGATAAGGTCTATCTTGATAATGTTTTAGTTGACTTAGAAAAGCTTGTTGACTTAGGAAAACATATCCTAAGTGGATAAGGAACCTAAGTACTAGTTAAATTAGGATAAGGCTGTCTTAGAACTATAAATACAGCCCATTATTTGTGAGGAGGAGATATGCTCGAATTTTGTTATTTCTCATTCATAATCAAGAATCAAGGTTAGCATTCTTGCTTACTTTCTTGTTTATATTTTCGGTTATCTTTTAAGAGTTGTCTTGAGATAACTTGGGCTTAAGACAAGGTTAAGAGTTGTCTTCCTTGCTTAAGAGCTTAGGTTGAAGTTAAGAGTTGTCTTCTTCAACCAAGGCAAGTTGTGATAGGTTTAAGAGTTGTCTTGCCTATCCAACATATCTTATATATATTAGTTAACCCGAAGGACAGCTTAGGGGACGTAAATATAAGAAAAGAACTCAAGAATCAAACGGGACAGCAAGTTAGGAAGGATTCTAATAGGCGTGCTGACCCCTAAGGTGTAGAAAAGTGGGGAAAAAAGTTGGGACCCCAATAGTTTAGCAGTGCACGGGTTGAACTTTTGGGAGCGACCGGAATATCCTGGCAAGCATGGCAGAGCCGTCAGCTGCATACGGTAGTGTATGGGATTAAATTCGGGGAGCAACCAGGGCGCAGCAGTGGCTTAGGGCGCATTCAGCAGTGCATGGGATGAACTTCGGGGAGTGACCAAAACATACTCGCATATGCAGCAGAGGCTTTGAGCGTATTGGGCAGTGAACAGGACGAACTTCCTAGAGTGACCAGTAACATCCCTGCTAGCGCAGCAAAGGTGTCGGGGGTGTTCAGCTGTGTGGAAGATGAACTTCCCAGCGTGATCGAAACATCCCCATGGGCCCAAAAGAGGTGTTAGACTCATTCGGCAGTGCAAGGACGAACTTTTGGGAGCAACTGAAACATCCCCGTGGGCACGCTCAGCAGTTTGTGAGAAAAAGTTCCTGGAATGATGTGCACAGCCCTGAGGGCACCGTAGAGGCTCCGAGCACATTTGGCAGTGCACAAGACGAACTTTCTAGAGCGACCATAACATCCCCACAGGCGCGGTAGAGGCGTTGGATGCATTCTGCAGTGCTTGGTACGAACTTCTGGGAGCGACCAAAATATGCCCTCGGGCGCGGCTGTGGCATTGGTCTTGTTCTGCAGTGCACAGGATGAACTGCCAAAAGCGACTGACACCTCTTCCATGCCCATGTGGATGTACTAGTTGCTTGTGGAAGTTCATTCCATGCACTGCCCAACCCGCACATAGCCGAACGCGCAGACACCGCTGCTCTGCCTGCGGAGATGTTCTGCTTGCTCCTGGAAGTTCATCCCACGCACTGCCAAACACGGCCGATGCCACTGTCACGCCAGTGAGGATGTTCTGGTCACATTTGAATGTTCATCCCGCAAACTGCCGAACATGCCTGACGCCATTGACGGAAAATCCTCTCGCATTCTTCTAAATGCAATTGACGCCACTGCTTCGCCAGTGGGGATGTTATGGTCGCTCCTAGAAGTTCATCTCACAAACAGCCAAGCTGTTGAGGACCTTATGAGACAAAGGGAGCGTGAGCGAAAGCATGCAAGGTGCCAGGCAGCAAGAGAGGCAGAAACAGGTCAGAATGTGCACTCAACAGGCCCCTGCACAGCAAGCAGTGAAGCACGGCCAGGTTCTAATGCAGTCCTAATTGATTGCACAAATCCAAGCCTAGAAGAAAATCAGCATTGGCAGGATAGCATGAAGCAATCCGAGTAGGAGAAGGAGATTGACAGCATGAAGAACTCCAGTAGCAGCAGGATGTCATGGCAGGTTTGGCTTCAGCAAGATGTTCACGTCAAGGAGGAATCTTGGAATGGAAGGACATGCCATAGGGGAAGTTCTAATCCAAGAAGGAAATGACAAAAAGAAGTTCAGCAGCTGTAGGAGAGGAGATGAGATAAGACAGAAAGACTTAGTCAAAGTAGGAATTCTAGCTTAAGTAGGAATTCAAGAAGACCAAGAATCCTAGTAGGATTAGGAAACAATGGGATAAGGTCTATCTTGATAATGTTTTAGTTGACTTAGAAAAGCTTGTTTACTTAGGAAAACATATCCTAAGTTGATACTTAGGTTGAAGTTAAGAGTTGTCTTCTTCAACCAAGGCAAGTTGTGATAGGTTTAAGAGTTATCTTGCCTATCCAACATATCCTTTATATATTAGTTAATCCTGAAGGACAGCTTAGGGGACATAAATCTAAGAAAAGAACTCAGGAGTCAAACGGGACAGCAAGTTAGAAAGGTTTTTAGTAGGCATGCTGACCCCTAAGGTGTAGAAAAGTTGAGGAAAAAAATCGAGACCCCAATAAATTGGTGCTCTCGTTGGGAGATCAGCACAATCACCAGTTGAAAGGTAGCACGATCACCCCAACAGATTAGTACTCTAGTTGAGACATCACCACAGACACCAGTCAATTGCAAGGCATCGAGGTTACCATGACCTCTAGGCAGCATTCACCCACACGACAGGAACAACTGGAGAAGACTTCTTAGCTACCAACCGCAGAAGAATCCTTGCCTTGAAGAGGAACCAGAATGCAATCAATGATCAGGTAGGTGATATCAAACACCAACCATCATCCATCATTCATTCTCTTGAATAATTAAAAAGAGACACACCCCAAGTGGCCAGAAAACAAGTCCAAACCAAGCAGGGCAGAAACAGCCACCTACCACAAACATCTAGGAGGCTGCAATCAGAAGTCACACGCACCAAGTGCATGAGGACGAATCTGACTAGAAGCAACTTCCCTCTCAAGAAAAGGGGGAAAAGGTGCATGAGTTTGGGAAGCAGGAGGGAGACTTCACCAAACGAACACCTGCCCCATGATCACTACAATGATTATAGCGATGATGAGGAGGTGCTGGACAGAAGGACTGCATCATGGCAACCAAGAAGAGTATGAAATCACCCTAAGGCAGAAACTATGGCGCACTACAAGAAGGGAGGATTGGCACTATGACAGCCCAAGCCATTATACACGGCCTAAGGTAAAAATTGAGTTCCCTACCTTTGAGAAGGGAGATCCAACTGAATGGATCTCCAAGGCTGAATTTTATTTTGAGAAACAAGGTATTGAAAGAGGTGAAAGGGTTGATTTTGCATCCTATCACCTATGTAGGAGAGCCAACCAATGGTGGCGTTGGCTTAAGGCCACCTATGGCCGAGAAGGAAGAAGAATAGGCTTGACAAGGTTCTCAGAAGTTCATCCCACACACTGCCAAATGTGTCCGACACAGCTGCCATGCCCACGGGAATGTTTTGGTCACTCATGGAAGTTCATCCAGGACACTACCAAACATGCCCAATGCTTCTGCCACACCAGCGGGCATGTTGCCATCACTCCTTGATGTTCATCCCAAGCACTGCCAAACACATCTGACGCCTCTGCTGATCTGCAAGGATGAACTTCTGGGAGTGACTGAAATATCCCCACAGCCATGGCACTAGAACATCCTCGCAAGTGTGGCAGAGGTGTCGGGTAAATTCTTCGGTGTGCCGGCATGGCAGCAGTGTTAGACACACCGGATGAACTTCTGGGAGTGACTGAAACATCCTCACTGGTGCGACAAAGGCTTCGGGTGCGTTGGGAAGTGCTTGGGACAAACTTTTGGGAGTGACCGAAACATCCATGGGCAGTCAGAGGCGTCGGTGCATTCGATGGTGCATGGGATGAACTTTTGGGAGTGACTAGAACATCCCCATGAGCACGACAGTAGTATCAGGTGTGATCGTGTTGGGGTCAAGATTTCTTGTCCTAACTCTTCTACACCTTAGGGGTTAGCACCACTTCTAAAACCTCTCCTAACTTGCTGTCCAGTTCGATTAGTCCAAAAGGCATGACTAGGTACTTGTAGTGTCCACTATGAGTCTGAAATGCTGTCTTCCACACGTCCTTTTCTTTCATGCATATTTGATGATATTTGGCCTTGAGATCTAGCTTGGTAAACAACTTTGCTCCATGTAACTTGTCCAGCATATCATTGATTGTTGGGATCGGGAAACGATCCTTCACAGTCACTTGGTTGTGTGCCTGATAATCGGTGCAAAACCTCTAAGTTCCTTCTTTCTTTCTAACAAGAAGAATGGGAGAAGAAAAAGGGGAGGTGCTAGGTTAGATAATACCTTGTTGTAGCATCTCTTCCACTTGTCTTTCGATCTCGTTCTTTTGGAAGTGTGCACACCAATAAGGTGCTACATTAATCCCTTGTTTATAATGGGCATGGCATGGTCGTAATGTCTTAAGGGTGGTAGCCCTCGTGGCTCTCCTAAGAGTTCTCTAAACTGCTCCAGAAGGTTCCTTACTGTTGATGGTATGTTCTTGTGCGTGTTCTGTCCTTCATGATGTTTAGCTGTGTTTTCCTCCTTTGTGGCCATGAGAACCACAAAACATTGTGCCTTTTTTCTGTATAGTTGTTCAAGGTTACTTACCTCACAGTGATGTGCTGCATTAGTAGTGGATGCCTTCCACGTGCAGTTCTTTCCATTCCATTGAAGTGCATGTTCATGGATTTGTAGTCGAACATTATCTTTGCCTATGGTTTTAAGCCAAGCATTGCCTAAAACCACATCAAGGCCTGCCAAGGCTAACACATGCAGTTCTGCCTCTATCTTGACTCCTTGAATCTGCATTGCTACTGCCTTGATAACTTGCGCACACTTGAGCTTCTGTCCGCTTGCCACTCTTACCTCAAAGGGTGCAATCCTTTTCAAACATAGCTGGAGTGTTT
The DNA here is from genome assembly GCA_019650275.1 of Xylocarpus granatum. Lineage (NCBI taxonomy): Eukaryota > Viridiplantae > Streptophyta > Magnoliopsida > Sapindales > Meliaceae > Xylocarpus > Xylocarpus granatum. Next base: position 8,052 of record BNST01002869.1, read on the forward strand.
TGACTAGTTTTGTGTTGATAAAGTTATGGGTGGCTCCACTATCAATCAACACCAAAACATTCTTGTCATTTATGGCTGCGAGCAACCTAATTGCAGTAGGCTTGGTGGTTGCCCCTACTGCATGCAAGTTGATTTTGCCTTCTTCCGCATGATCCGGGGAGTGTACTGCCTTGGCTTCCTCCTCGCTATCTATGCGACTTTGGGCATTTGTGCTGGCAATAGGGTTGCTGTCTAGAACACCTGACCTGTTGCATGGAATGTCTGGATCTTTAGTGTTCAAGCTGCAACCCAAATAATCCTCATTCTGTCCAAGGAATTGAAGGTCTAAAACAGGTATAGATGATGGAATTTTATCAATATTTGTGCCTTACAAAACTTGCTGCATGCTATGCATATGTTCCGCAGCAATTTGAACGATGAATGGCCTAAAGGTCTGATCTCTTGCAGCTTGTGAAGCTGTCCGTGCAAGATCAGCAAGTCCCTTCAATCTGGACAGGAATATGATTAGGAACTTTGTCTTCTAATCCAGGTTTAGCCAACAAGGCAGATTGGTCCTGCATAGTCCTTGTTGGAGTATTTTCTGGTGGATGATTTGTAGAAGCATTGAAATGTTCTTGCAATCTATTTGAAGACCTATTTAATCCTACATCCAATTCAATTTCCTATCTCTCCATCCTGGTCAGTTCTAATGAAGATGTAGATGGCAGTCCAGTGGAAACTATTGGAGCTCTTAAGTCATTGTTCTGCAACTGATATGGTAAAGATGTAGAAATAGCCGCATGAACATGAACAGATGAATCAGGTTGTTTGGCAGATGCATTGTTCAACTTATCACAAGACATCTGCACCTTTAACTTAGCATTCAGACATACCAAAGTCAGGTCCTGGAACGCTTGTGTCCTTAGCGTTACCATAACTTGGACATGCATACACATCTTCTGTGTGCAATTTGTTTTCCTCCACTGTTATCAACTGAAATTACTGGTGATGAAATGCCTTCACTTGTTCTTTAGATTGGCATCTTAGGAGGCAAAGATGAGTATTCCAAGTTCTGAACTGGTACAGAACTCTCTGGATTTGATGAGGGAAAGACTTGGTTCCCATGAAACTCGGAGCAAATATCTATGATGTTGGATGGGCCCCATTTTCTGCCCATTGCCTTCCTGCATGCTTAGGTTCCTAACAGTTGGGCAGTGTGTGGGACGAACTTGCAAGAGCAACTAGAACATCATTGCAAGTGCAACAGCGATGTCAGAGACATTCAGCAGTGCACGGGACAAACTTCCATGGGCCACCGGAATATCCCATTGGGGTCGGCAAAGCTGTTGGATGCATTTAGCAGTTCTCAGGACGAACTTCCGGGAGCGACCGGAACATCCCCACTGGTGCAGCAGTAGAGTTGGACACACTCAGCAGTGCATAGGATGAAGTTCTCTGGAGCGATCAGAACATCCCTTTGGGCATGGGAGAGGCTTCAGGCATGTTAGGCAGTGCATGGGATGCGCTTCTAGGAGTGACTGGAACATCCCCACAGGCATGGTAGAGGCATCAGGCACGCTCATGTTAAGGACCTTAGAAGGCAAAGGGAGCGTGAGAGAATGCGCGCAAGGCGCGCAAGGGCAGCAGCAGGAAACGCATGATGAATTCCTGTAACAATAGGATAGTTGCGACAAGAAGAATTCTAAGGGCAGAAGGATAATTATTGAGAATCCTAGCTCTAGAAGGATAAGTCAAGAGGAAGTCCAGCTGCTGTAGAAAATAAGATAAAGTAGGAATTCTAGTCTAAGTAGGAATTCAAGAAAGACCAAGAATCCTAGTAGGATTAGGACACAAAGGATAAGGTCTATCTTGATAATGTTTTATTTGACTTAGAAAAGCTTGTTGACTTAGGAAAACATATCCTAAGTGGATAAGGAACCTAAGTACTAGTTAAATTAGGATAAGGCTGTCTTAGGACTATAAATACAGCCCATTATTTGTAAGGAGCTCATAAGCTACGAATTTTGTTATTTTCTCATTCATTAATCAAGAATCAAAGGTAAGCATTCTTGCTTCTATTCTTGTTTATATTTCGGTTATCTTTTAAGAGTTGTCTTGAGATAACTTGGGCTTAAGTTAAGGTTAAGAGTTGTCTTCCTTGCTTAAGAGCTAAGGTTGAAGTTAAGAGTTGTCTTCTTCAACCAAGGCAAGTTGTGATAGGTTTAAGAGTTGTCTTGCCTATCCAACATATCTTTATATATATTAGTTAACCTGAAGGACAGCTTAGGGGGATATAAAATAAGAAAGGAACTCAAGAATCAAACGGGACAGCAAGTTAGGAAGGATTCCAGTAGGCGTGCTGACCCCTAAGGTGTAGAAAAGTTGGGGAAAAAAATCGGGACCCCAACAAATTGGTGTAGAAAAGAATGTCACAGAACTTAGAGGATTTCTAGGTTTGACAGGCTACTATCGCCGATTTGTTCACAAATACGGTGCCATAGCAAAACCACTAACGGATTTGCTAAAGAAAGATGGATTCCTATGGACAGAGAAGAGTGAAGACGCATTCAAGTTGTTGAAGCAAGCTATGTGTGAGACCCCAGTGTTAGCACTGCCTGACTTCAACCAAACTTTCGAGCTTCACACTGACGCATGTCAAGATGGAATAGGTGCTGTCCTGAGTCAAGCTGGAAGACCTATTGCATACATGAGCAGAGTCTTAGGGCCCATGAAAAAGGAATGGTCAGTATACGCGAAGGAGATGTTAGCCATCATCCATGCAGTCAAGGTATGGCGACCTTACCTTCTTGGGAGGAAATTCCTGATCATTACAGATCAACAACCCTTGAGAAGCCTCATGGAGCAGAAAATTACCACCCCGGAACAGCAAAAGTTCCTTGTCAAATTGCTGGGTTACGAGTATGAAATAATCTACAAACCAGGCAAGGAAAATAAAGTGGCAGATGCATTGTCTAGAAGCAATGGAGGTCAAGCGCTTTGGACAGCATATGAGCCTAATGATGCATGCCTCACTGCCATTAGCGGAGCGGAGTGGAATGTATGGACAGAAATCAAGGAGGCACTAGAAATTGACCCGCAAAGCCAAGAGCTCACTGAGAAGGTCAAGAATTTCGACCCTGAGGTTAGTAAATTCACCCTTAAAAATGGATATATTTGGCACAAGCAGCAAGTATATGTACCAAACATACCAGGACTAAGAGAAAAGATCTTGAATCACTTCCACAACTCACGAGAAGGAGGACATTCAGGATGGTTTCGTACTTACATACGAATTAAGTTATTCTTTTGGTGGGAAGGACTTAAAGCTGAGATCAAAAAGCTAGTCCGAGAATGTGATGTGTGTCAGTGCACCAAACCAGAAGGCGGTAAGATAAAGGGGTTATTACAACCTTTGCCAATACCAGAACAAGTTTGGGAAGATTTGACAATGGACTTCATAACGAGAATGCCGAACAGCAAGGGTTATACAGTGATATTAACCGTAGTGGACAGACTCAGCAAGAGTGCACACTTTGTGCCACTCAAGCAGCCCTACACGGCAAAAGAAGTAGCCCAAGAGTTCATCAAGAACGTGGTAAGACTTCATGGCATACCACGAACAATGCTGTCCGATAGAGACACTGTCTTTATGAGCAAATTCTGGAAAGAGCTCTTCACACAGCTCGGCAGCAACTTGGTCGCCTCATCCGCCTTTCATCCACAAACAGATGGTCAAAGTGAGGTAACCAATCGAACTTTAGAACAGTATTTACGGTGTTTTTGCCATGATCAGCAAAACAAGTGGGAGGAGTACATACCATGGGCAGAATTGTGGTACAATACTACCTATCACGCAGCAATCAAGATGTCACCTTATCAAGCAGTATATGGAAGACCACCCCCGGGAATGACAAGTTATAACATGGGGAACAGCCACATACATGAAGTAGATATCGCACTTCAATCAAGAGATGAGGTCCTGAAGAAACTCAAGCACGAGCTTGAGAAGGCAAGGGACCGAATGAAGAAACAAGCGGATAAAAAGAGGAAGGAAGTGGAATTTGAGGTAGGTGACTATGTCTATCTTAAGATCCACCCTAGGAGGAAAATCAAGGCTGGAAAGCCAACTACAGTGAAGCTGGCTAGGAAGTACTTTGGACCATATGAGGTGGTAGAGCGAATTGGAGCAGTAGCTTATCGCCTAAGACTACCATTAAACTCCAAATTGCATCCAGTGTTTCACATTTCATTATTGAGAAAAAGGATAGGAGATATGAAACAAGTGAATGAGGGACTGCCCGACGTTTTTAATGAAGATCACCTGGGGCAACACCCAAAGGAAGCATTGGGATTTCGCATAGTAAGTTATGGGCGCAATAGAAGGCCAGTATGGAGAGTACTTATATGGTGGAGTCATTCGCCCAAGGATGAAGCAACATGGGAAGACTATGACGATATCCAGCAACGTTTCCCTAATTTCCACCTTGAGGACAAGGTGAGTCTCCAAGAAAGGGGGATTGTTGAGGACCTTAGAAGGCAAAGGGAGCGTGAGAGAATGCGCGCAAGGCGCCAGGCAGCAAGAGAGGCAGCAGCAGGAAACGCATGATGAATTCCTAGTAACAATAGGATAGTTGCGACAAGAAGAATTCTAAGGGCAGAAGGATAATTATTGAGAATCCTAGCTCTAGAAGGATAAGTCAAGAGGAAGTCCAGCTGCTGTAGAAAACAAGATAAAGTAGGAATTCTAGTCTAAGTAGGAATTCAAGAAAGACCAAGAATCCTAGTAGGATTAGGACACAAAGGATAAGGTCTATCTTGATAATGTTTTATTTGACTTAGAAAAGCTTGTTGACTTAGGAAAACATATCCTAAGTGGATAAGGAACCTAAGTACTAGTTAAATTAGGATAAGGCTGTCTTAGGACTATAAATACAGCCCATTATTTGTGAGGAGCTCATAAGCTACGAATTTTGTTATTTTCTCATTCATTAATCAAGAATCAAAGGTAAGCATTCTTGCTTCTATTCTTGTTTATATTTCGGTTATCTTTTAAGAGTTGTCTTGAGATAACTTGGGCTTAAGTTAAGGTTAAGAGTTGTCTTCCTTGCTTAAGAGCTAAGGTTGAAGTTAAGAGTTGTCTTCTTCAACCAAGGCAAGTTGTGATAGGTTTAAGAGTTGTCTTGCCTATCCAACATATCTTTATATATATTAGTTAACCCGAAGGACAGCTTAGGGGATATAAAATAAGAAAGGAACTCAAGAATCAAACGGGACAGCAAGTTAGGAAGGATTCCAGTAGGCGTGCTGACCCCTAAGGTGTAGAAAAGTTGGGGAAAAAAATCGGGACCCCAACAGCTCAGCATTGCACGGGTTGAACTTTCCTGGGCCACTAGAATATCGATGTAGGGTCAGCCGAGGCATTAGACATATTCAGCAATGCTCGGGATGAACTTCCGGGAGCGACTGGAACATCCTTGCGGGTGCAGCAGTAAAGCCAGACACATCCGGCAGTGGACGGGACAAACTTCTGGGAGCAATCAAAACATCTGTTTAGGCATGAGAGAGGCTTTGGGCTTGTTGGGCAGTGCATGGGACGAGCTTCTAGGAGCAAAGCAACATCCCTGCAGGCATAGTAGAGGCATTGGGCGCATTTGGCTGTACGCATGACGAACTTCCAGGAGCGATTAGAACATCTCAGCGGACTCGACAGCGCTGTCGGGCACATTCGCCAATGCACGGGGTGAACTTTCGGGAGCAATCGCAAATTTCCCACGGGCTTGGTAGAGGTGTCGGTCACATTTGTCAGTGCACAGAATGAACTTCCAGGAGTGACCAGAACATCCCCGTGGGCACGACAAAGGCTTCGGGTGCATGAGGCTGTGTGCGGAACAAACTTTTGGGAGCGACCAGAACATCCCTGTGGGTACGGCAGAGGCATCGAGCAATTCAGCAGTTCGTGGTATGAAATTTTGGGAGTGACTGTAAAATCCCTACAGGGCTGGCAGAGGTGTTGGACACATTTGGCAGTTCTTGGAACAAACTTCCAGGAGCAACCACAACATCCCCACAGGCGTGGCAGAGGCGTCGTGCATGTTTGGCAGTGCGTGGGACGAACTTCCAGGACCGACCAGAATATCCCCACAGGCTTGGTTGAGTTATTGGATGTGTTGGACAGTGTATGGGATGAACTTATGGGAGCGACCGAAACATTGCAGTGGGTGTGGCAGAGGCGTTGGATGCATCAGGCAGTGCTTGGGACAAAATTTCGGGAACAACTAGAACATTTCAAACACACAGCAGAGGTGTTTAGCATGTTCGACAGCGGTATGAACTTCCAAGAGAGACTGGTACATGCCCACGGGCGCGGCAGAGGCATTGGGTGTGTTTGCCAGTAAGTGGTACGAACTTCTAAGAACAACCAGAATATCCCCGAGAGTGTGGCAGTGGCGTTGAGCTCCTTTATGTTAGGGACCCAATTTTTTTCTCCAACTTTCCTACACCTTAGGGGTCAGCATGCCTACTAAAAGCCTTCCAAACGAGAATGAAAATCCAGGAAAAGAACTCAAGAATCAAACGGGGCAACAAGTTGGAATGTTTTTAGTAGGCGTGCTGACCCCTATGGTGTAGAAAAGTTGGGGAAAAAAAGGGGACCCCAACAAATTTGTGGTTTTGTTGAGAAGTACCATGATCACCCCAAGAAATTTGTTCTCATTGAGGCATCAGCACAGATACCAGTCAATTCAAAGGCATCATGGTTACCATGTCATCTAGGCAGCATTCACTCGCACCACAAGAATAGACCGAGGAAGACTTCTCAGTCACCAACTGCGAAAGAATCCTTGCCTTGGAGAAGAACCAGAATTCACTCAGTGACTAGGTAGGTGATATCAAACACCAACTCTCATCTATCATTCATTCTCTTGAACAATTAAAAAGAGATACACCCCGAGTGGCCGAAAAACAAGTCCAAACCGAGTAGGGTAGAAACAGCCACCTACCACAAACGTCTCAGAGGCTTCAATCAAAAATCACATGGTACCAAGTGCATGAGGACAAATCTGACCAGGAGCAACTTCCCTCTCAAGAAACGGGGAAAAGGCGCATGACTTTGGGAAGTAGAAGAGAGACTTCACCAAATGAACACCTAGCCCATGATTGTTACAATGATTATAGTGATGATGATGAGGTGCTGGACAAAAGGCCCGCATCGTTGCAACCAAGAAGGGTGCGGAATCACATTGAGGTAAAACCATGGCACACCACAAGAAGGGAGGATTGGCATTACGATAGCCCAAGCCATTACACAAAACCTAAGGTAAAAAATGAATTCCTTACCTTTAAGAAGGGAGATCCAACTGAATGGATCTCCAAGGATGAATTTTACTTTGGGAAACAAGGTGTTAAGAGAGGTGAAAGGGTTGATTTTGCATCTTATCACTTGTGTGGGAGAGCCAACCAATGGTGGCATTGGCTTAAGGCCACCTATGGCTGAGAAGGTAGAAGGATAGGCTGGACAAGGTTCACACAAGAGTTAGTGAACAGATTTGGCCCGTCTAGCATGACAAACTATGAGGGACAGCTTGCCAAATTAGGCAAGAAGGATCTCTAGAAAGCTACCTTGAAGAATGTGAGAGGTTGGCCGAATTGGTAGGACATTGGCCAAATAGTGCACTAATTGGTACTTTTCTAGATGGCCTTGTACCTTGGCTAAGCAGAGAAGTGAAGATGAGGGATCCAAACTCTCTCACTTAGTGCATTCGTTGGAAAGACTCATAAGATGGGAGA
>BNST01002870.1:0-95134 GCA_019650275.1 Xylocarpus granatum
AACCCTAAACCCTAAACCCTAAACCCTAAACCCTAAACCCTAAACCCTAAACCCTAAACCCTAAACCCTAAACCCTAAACCCTAAACCCTAAACCCTAAACCCTAAACCCTAAACCCTAAACCCTAAACCCTAAACCCTAAACCCTAAACCCTAAACCCTAAACCCTAAACCCTAAACCCTAAACCCTAAACCCTAAACCCTAAACCCTAAACCCTAAACCCTAAACCCTAAACCCTAAACCCTAAACCCTAAACCCTAAACCCTAAACCCTAAACCCTAAACCCTAAACCCTAAACCCTAAACCCTAAACCCTAAACCCTAAACCCTAAACCCTAAACCCTAAACCCTAAACCCTAAACCCTAAACCCTAAACCCTAAACCCTAAACCCTAAACCCTAAACCCTAAACCCTAAACCTAAACCCTAAACCCTAAACCCTAAACCCTAAACCCTAAACCCTAAACCCTAAACCCTAAACCCTAAACCCTAAACCCTAAACCCTAAACCCTAAACCCTAAACCCTAAACCCTAAACCCTAAACCCTAAACCCTAAACCCTAAACCCTAAACCCTAAACCCTAAACCCTAAACCCTAAACCCTAAACCCTAAACCCTAAACCCTAAACCCTAAACCCTAAACCCTAAACCCTAAACCCTAAACCCTAAACCCTAAACCCTAAACCCTAAACCCTAAACCCTAAACCCTAAACCCTAAACCCTAAACCCTAAACCCTAAACCCTAAACCCTAAACCCTAAACCCTAAACCCTAAACCCTAAACCCTAAACCCTAAACCCTAAACCCTAAACCCTAAACCCTAAACCCTAAACCCTAAACCCTAAACCCTAAACCCTAAACCCTAAACCCTAAACCCTAAACCCTAAACCCTAAACCCTAAACCCCAAACCCTAAACCCTAAACCCTAAACCCTAAACCCTAAACCCTAAACCCTAAACCCTAAACCCTAAACCCTAAACCCTAAACCCTAAACCCTAAACCCTAAACCCTAAACCCTAAACCCTAAACCCTAAACCCTAAACCCTAAACCCTAAACCCTAAACCCTAAACCCTAAACCCTAAACCCTAAACCCTAAACCCTAAACCCTAAACCCTAAACCCTAAACCCTAAACCCTAAACCCTAAACCCTAAAACCCTAAACCCTAAACCCTAAACCTAAAACCCTAAACCCTAAAACCCTAAACCCTAAACCCTAAACCCTAAAACCCTAAAACCCTAAACCCTAAACCCTAAACCCTAAACCCTAAACCCTAAAACCCTAAACCCTAAACCCTAAACCCTAAACCCTAAACCCTAACCCTAAACCCTATACCCTAAACCGTAAAAACCCTAAACTCCCAAACCCCTAAACCCCTAGACTTTAAACCCTAAAAGAAGGAAATTTTTCCTTGAATTCAATAAAATGTATTGGCACACAACTAATTATTTTAACATACTAATAATAGAATTTTATGTGCGCTATATTTTGAGCCCTATATAAATTAATTACGTTTTGTTGTTTGAAAATTCTTGCAATAGTTTATGGTCAGAAGCATTAAATTAGTTTTTTCTTATTGTTGGCTCGAGTAAGTTGAAGAATTCATAATTTACAATCGATTTAAGATTTTATTGTATTCCTTTGAGTGGCTCTTTCCTTGGTATGATTTGGTGTGGTTGTGATTTTGATGGTTTGGAGGCTAGTGTCAGGATCGGAATTTCAATGAAGTACAAATTAATAATTAATTATAATCACAAAAAAGTACAATGAAAAACGTTTTGGTAAATTCAAACTTATAACAAAGGAGACGCCATTCGTAAATATCAATGGTTAGAACTTAGGATCTGAAGCTCTTTTTCATCTATTACATTCACTCATTTCTCAAGGTTACTTGTTTTGAACAATTGATGATATTTATCAGTAATGGATTCATGGTTTATTACTGGCTAATTGTTCCTCACCTTGGTCCTGAAAGAACTGAAGGCAACAATTGAGTTGTGGATTTAACATCTTCCTCCCGGTGATAAAACTTTGCTAATGTTTCTGTTGAAGGTGAATCAAAGAAGTTATAATTTAAGCTATGCTCAACCTCTATAACTCCCTCCAAAGCCTTAACTACCATTGACATGGAAGGTCTCTTCGCAAAATCACTCTGCAAACACCATGCAGCTACCTTCATCATATTCATGACTTCTCCATTTGATTGCATATCCTGACTGTGTTTATCAACCAGATCCGATAATTTTCCCTCCTCTGCCTTCTTCTTGAAAAGGCTTAGTAAATGCATGTCTTCCTCCTCAGTCTGAGAGCGATCAAGATTTTTCCGTCCACACAATATCTCCAAGAGTACAACTCCAAAGCTATAGATATCTACTTTTTCTGTAATTACTGAGCAAAGCCACTCAGGAGCCAAGTAGCCTGGAGTTCCTCTCATCGTTGTCACAACTTGGCTCTGGTCCCGGTCAATTAGTTTGGACAAACCAAAATCAGAAACTTTGGCATTAAAGTTGTCATCTAAGAGGATGTTTTGGGGCTTAATATCCAAGTGGATTATCTTCTGCCTGCAATCTTCATGAAGATATGTTAGCCCCTTGGCTATGTCATGAATAATATTCTTTTTTTGCTGCCAATCAAGCACAGACTCATAGGATTTATGAAAGATCCACCTATCCAGAGATCCATTTGCCATGTATTCATAAACCAGAAGCCTATGAGACTTTTCAGCACAAAACCCAATTAGCCTGACCAAGTTTAAATGGTGGATGCTTCCAATTGTCTTTACCTCAGCTAAGAAAGATTTCTTGATTTGGCCCAGTCCTTCAAGACGTTTCACTGCAACTTTAGTGCCATCTATTAGAGTCCCCACAAAGACTGAACCGAAGCCTCCCTCACCGAGCATCTTTTTGAAATTCTCAGTCACTACTTTCAAATCTTCATAAGAGAATCTTTTGGGCAGTCCTGGGACTTGATCCAAATATTCTTCCTCAGTTTCATCGGCATCATTTTTCATCCGGAAGAAACGGACCAAGATACCGAGCAAAATTAAAAATCCAGATAATGATCCAAGGCCGAACCCCAATATTTTTCCAACCTGGCTCTTCTGCTTTCTAGCAGGAGTTACATTTGGAATGTTCTGAACCTTAACGTAAGCAGTTGAGTTGTAGCGAGTCTTCTCTTTCTCATTATTCCTCATTGAAAAGATTTCAGTTGGTAAGTAGCACTCTCCATCTGAAGAGTCCCAGCCATACCGAAAAATAGCAGCTTTGCATGAACAATTCATTGAACAAGCTTGTTTACATGCCTCCGAATCTATATTCTTAAGGTCCGAGCTAAAGGTGAAGTAAGTAACATCATTAAGCTCAACAAAGCCGTGATGTTGTGAAGCTTCACATGATATGGGAGTGATCTGGGAGCATCCAAGGGTAGGCTGTCTATCATTTATTAGCTTGAAATAGGTTGCAGGACAGCTGCATTGCCCACTGGAACAAATGCCGTAGTTCCCGCAAACCATAGGATAATCGCATTCGCCAAAATAACCTGTCAAGAGGTCTCCCACTTCTTTCCACCCTTCTCTAGGTAGCCACTCATGAACTCTTAAGTGCCCATCAGGCGACAATCTCATGTATTGTGCTGATGATGCCAGAGGAATGGAAATCACATCATCTGGCTCGCCTGGTTCTGTGGAATTAATGAATAAAGCTAAACTTCCGTTCAGAAATCGAACATAGCTTTGTTCTTTGTTTGTTTTCCTGCCACTGATTTTATTTTGATAATAGGCTACAGCAGTATTAGACACTATGAAAGCAAACAATCCTTCATCAGTGACAGAAAGTGAGAGCAAACCTCCGTCAGTCCAATTAGTTGTTGAAACACTAGCTGTAAGTTTACGTCCTGCCACCAATTTTTGTCCAGGAACCAACGAGTCCGTCGGATAATCGAAAGATTGCCAAACTGTTGCATTATGCTTGTCAAAAAGTACGAGGTTGCCCAAGTCAGTCAAGTTTAAGCCCACAACAGATTTACCGCTGGTATTCGTTGACCAAGCTATAAATCCATCAGCATCTCGCAAAACCAAGTCTCCGTCTAAAGTGAGATCTAAGGTTGAGTTTATTCCGACAGGATTGTTTCGGTTTGCCGACCACACAACCTGCGGGAATCCACTACTTGAATAAGTGATCATGGAAGCACTATTGGTCTGAACAATGAAAATGGCAAATAGGTAAGTGTCACACTTTCCGTTACAAAAAAAGCCACAAGCAAATCTTGGGCCAAAGGTTCCCCTAAGAAGGATGGCTCTAACCGTGGATCCATCGATGAAATCTACCGAGTGAGGAGCTGATGGTCTATTGGTCCATGAAGTGGAGAGGTTTGCTATCGGATAATCAAAAGGTTGGGCCAGGCAAGAAAAACGCGGAGAGAAGCAAAGAAACAAAAGAACTGAACACCAATTCCTGCTAATATTCATCATCTGCAATTAGCAGTGCAATACCAGATGGAAGGGGATAATTAAAATGGATATCGAAGGATTTGTTGCAGTTGCAGAGTGAATTAACAATACAAGACGAGGTAGATGTTGAAATTTTCTACGAGGAACATAAGTCAACCCTCTCCTCTCTCTCCCTCATCTATTTTCACAACTACCACAGAGGGCCCCATAGATGTTTTTAAAATATGCATTCCCACACCCAGGTTTGACATTTTGACTGACCACAGCCTGCGTTCTCAAAGGAAGAAAGGCTAATTTGACGAGAAATCGCGAATTTGCAAAACACACACACACGTACGTACACCAAATGACGTTTAAAATATAATATATACGTAGACACACGCGCGCGTACGTACTTACACCAAATAACGTTTAAAATATAATATATATGTATATATATCTATATACATATATATTATATTTTATGTATGGGTTATTTATCTTCAAACGTTATTTTAAAATTTGCAAACAATATTTTAAAATTTATTATATATTTTAAATTTTATATAAAATATTTTAAAATTTACGTTTGCAAAATCCCTTTTAAAGATTAGTGGAAATATAATTGACCTAAAATGTAATTTCTTTGTCAAATCGAACCCTTGACCGCGGTGCGTCTATAGTGAGAAAGTAACAAAAGGGTGTAGAAAACGACCAATAAAAGTTCTAGAAGAGTAAAATGTGATATTTGAAACCATAAGTAAAATCAGAGCATTCCCATTACAGGTTAGTTTCACCGCTTACATCTCAATGTTTAAACAACTGAAAGACTTAATTGACAGAAATATGCATTTTGAAAGCATGAATCTCCACAGGATCCGCTAGTAAAAGCTTGAGGTGACATCCCATAAGAAATGGGCTTTTCCGTTCAATTTGAGAAGCAAAAAAAGTTTCAAGGCCCAAGCTTTCCCAACCATAAAATCTAGTAAATACTGCAAATATTGAGACCAATTGCAACCGACACTTTGACACAAAATTGTTCGACAAATAACCAGAAAGTCAACTATGCATCAGTGATCATTACGCAGTTAAGTGCCCTCATCTAGATCTTCAACCTCCTCTAGAATAACATATTTTGCAGTAGCATTTGCTGCGGCTGATCCCAATATGTCATCTTCACATGCATGGCCTTTCTGTAGTTTTAGGTATCTGAAAAAAGATAGAATAATGCCATCAGGAAATATATGTCAAACATTGTAATGATGAACAAAGAACCAACACAATTTGGCTGGATGAGCCACAAAATATCAATTTCCCTGGCTAACCGATATAACCAAGCACATGCACATAAATGTCGATTGACCTCATTTACAACAGCGAAAAAAGACGCTAGTGTGTTGTCTTTGATTTCATTGTATTTCAACAAATATACATTACAATATTCTCAAACTTTATCAAACATCAATGACTAGGGCACACAAATGTGGAAGCTTTCTTGTTATATTCTTCTGCTTTAAGTATATTTATCCGATTTTCAGCTGCAGGCCCACAGTACTTGAAATCATCAAATATTCACCTCAAGAATGTCAACAGATCTGACATTTAACATCATACAAATCAATCAAGCTTTAGTGTATAATGTTGGAAAAAGGTTATTTACCACAGAAAACATGGAATATACAGGAAGAACATTGTCACAAGCAGCCAAATGCCAAGCCTAGCCATTGGAAACTTGTGCAGTGCAAAAGTTCTGAGATCAGATTTCTTCCAATTTTTGGCCACTACACACTGTAATATTGTTTAATGATATTAGCAATGCACAGGATACCCATATATCCCCTGTGGTACAATCATCAGCTTGGTCGCTACACACTAAACAATAATCTAAAAGCCAAATACTTGGGAAGAAAACAGCAAAAAAATTACAAATCAGTCGACACAGAAAAGCACATAGAAACATACAAATGTAGTGCAAAACTATAATGACTTACTTGTAGCAATTGAATAAACTGACACCAACCATGATTGTGAAGAGACCAAACCCCTTCAGCCACGTGAACTCATCATGGAAGTAAAAGACTGCAACCTGTATGTTTCCACATGTAGAATACTTAGTGAGTCATCGTACTTTGAAAGTAAACAAAAGGAAAAACACAATAAAGGAAATCATGAGAATATGAAGAAATTCTTCACAATGTATATATACAGAAGACAGCTCCATTCTAACAATAGAAAACAATCAAAGGAAATGTTATTTCCTAGACACATTTCAACATCCTCAAACACGATTCTATTCTCAACTTTGCAATTTTAGAACAAAATCAAAATTTAAAAAAGAAGGCATAGACAGTAGAAAATGTTGTAAGAAAATGGCCATAAACATAAAAAGTTGCTACCTTGAGGCAAACCTTGCATGTATCTTATCAAAAAATAAGAGTAGAAAATGTAATCTTTCAAAAAACAGAAAGGTAGTGTAACTGAAGTATTTCACATGACAACTAGAAAGTAAAGATAGTCAGAACAAAGAATAAAGCACATCAGGTGCCAACGTTTCACACGAGTAATCTTGCAAGACTAATGGTCTATAGAGCTGTTTTACCACTATGGTTACAGCCTCCTTAACAACACCTGCAATTGTCACTGTTACAGCACTTGTTACTGAGACAAGTACAAATTCTGTCAACACCTGCAAAAAGAGAAACAAGTGAATTTATTTGGGGACCATAAACTCATATTAAAAGAAATGTACTCAATATTCAGAGATTAGAACATAGAAAATAAGAAGGACGTGAATCATATTCATGTACTTGGTTTAATCTCCACACACCCCCTTTTGCTCAAACTTGATTCCTACCATGAAAAAGGCCAAAGTTCCACCAAAAAGCATCAGCAAGCAACTCCGAGTGACATGCCATGGGTTATTGAAATAATTATTCATTTTGAACTCATCCCATGGATCCAGCAATAGAGAAAGAAGACCAGTTACCAATGCCATCACTGGTGTCAAGTAGCTCATCAAGGTAAGTGGATTTTTAAGAGCTGAAAGTAAAGAACAAAATAATTTATAAGCTTCTAAGAGTGAGTGACAAAGAGTAATGATACAAAACTGATTTAACATATCTAGGAAAAATATAATATAATATTTTGTTCATCAACAAGTCAAGCATTTTGACCAAGAGAAAAAAGTTACAATGTTACAAGCAGTTCACCAAGTTCAGTGATCATTAAGCCTGGCTAGCCTACAGTTAAAAGCAGATCTGATAACACCTTCAAAAACTATTAATCCCCAAAGCTAAAGCTGATGAGAACAATAACATTTCTATCATAACAATAGTATCCAAAGTTAATTCTCAGGACCATACATGTTACGCACACTTGCACACAATTATAACACAATGCATAGGTATGGATTGTGCACACTTGCAGATACTTGTAAGACTATATAAAAACTAATAGAAGCTAAGATTTGTTAAAATTCAAGTCAAATAGAACAGCATGTATCAGAGCACATACCATAAGATTCTTTCTTTACGTCCATTTTCATTTCACCACGCACCGCACCATCATATTGAAATCCAAACCAAAAAATAGAATCAGATTTGATATAAATTTAGGTTCATATGATAAAAATTTGATACACTAATGTAAACCAAAGCATAACTCAACCATACTTGTAGAAGAACTTGAGTCATACACCAACGAAACCCAGACATGACAGCAGCAAGCATAACAAAAATAAATCCCCAAAACTCAAAGGCTGTCTCCTTTGCAACTGGAATGTGAAGTGATAAAAGGACATATCAAAACACAGAAATTTTACATTGGAGAAATTAAAGTGCTTGAGAACAGCATTAAGTTTAAGCAAAAGGAGACCCCATATCCAAGAAAAAGGAAATCGGTGCCAAACATAGTGAGCATGGGTGGTTGCACAATTAAAGGGAGAATACTTCAAAAATTGAGATCAGCAGTCAGCCTATGTAACAAGTGGTGGGCTTCACTAATCCTTTTGAATGCTTGTCATCACAGTGCATTCTACTTTAATTGTTAACAATAAAAATCAAAAGTCTTACGACCATTGAACTAAAAGTATAAATAGATAAGGTCCAGGCTAGAGCATATAAGATAATAACAGCCCTCACAAAACTATCATTCATTGTCATATAGTTATGCTTTTCTACTACCTAAAGCAACTTCTTAATCTTAGATGCAATATGTCTACATGACTAGTATATTTTTCCTTTAATTGGCTTAAGCCCTCTAGTTCCAATGCAAGAAGAAAGGACAGATAGAAAGAGAGATTAAAATTGCAAAGTAACAGCCTGACCCAAAAATGTAAGTTGGTTTACCCCTTATTGTAACAGAATCTCTTAGTTTCCAGTCTGCAGCAATTTCCTAACTTCTTGTTTCATGGACGAGTAAAACAGTAGGCAAATATTATAATCAAGATGGTACTTAAAGCTCTTCATTAACTATAATTGTAGAACCCAAAGGCAGCTTTTCCAACATTTTACTCCATTTCTGTAATTTTGTTATGACATAAATAATATACAGAAACATACCATTGCTACTGAACTACAAACTTGAAGAAGTAGAAAAGGGAAAATGATTAAGCCACATACCTGTCAATAAGACTCCAATAGAGATAATTACTATGATTCCTAGAAGTTTAATGCTTGGAGACTCCAACCTTCAAAAGGTAAAAGGTAAAAAGAAAATTAAATGTCAGAACAAGATAAACAGAGAATTATATGGCGAAACAACTAGAATTTAAATTGTGATGCTTCATAATGTTTAAGGTTCAGTGAATGAGAATAAACTTTGATAATAGAAAGAAAATGAGAGACAGATTTAATAAATTTTTTTAAGATCCTAAATTTAAGATACTATGCTTTTAAAACTAATTTGTAGCACCAACACAACAGTCATCAATGACAATTTTGTACTTCCAAATCAGATTGGCATTACAAACACAAATACCATTCCTATCCCAGCGCAACCCAGTATCAACCAGCTAGAAAGCAAGAGTGAAGCAAAAATTGTTTAAGGCTGTTCATGGACTTCTGGGTGCACAATTAACCAATAATCTTCTATAACATGTAAAGGCACCAAATAACTATGAGATACATCAAAAGAAACATGGGTGGAACCCTTAAAACTTTACAAAGGCTTGTAATCTATGAGCCAATAGTTTTGTTGCATAACTATGCCTAATATTTTGTTATGATAATAAAGCACTTGAGCAAGGAGAGCGGCAATGAAACAGAATCTTTTTATAAGACTTCAAAGTTGCGGAAACTTATTAGAATCAAGGTAACACCAAATGAAAACTTGGTGTCCAATCCCAGCTCAAGTGTCAAAAAAATTTTGCGGAATCAAAGATTCTTGATCACAATGATAACTAAGCAACATAAACTTATGAAATAAAGGAAACTTCTGCCAATGCTATCACATGTCCCAACTGTTTAAAACAGTTGCTTCAAGAATTCTCATTCATTAAGCAAGAAAAGAAAGAAGAAGAAGAAGACGAAGAGATTAACTAGCAGAAGAATATATTGGCAGGAATCAGATAAAAACTACAATTAGGGGACTGAGTATGAAAACTCAACAGAAAATCCTAAACTCTATCCCTGCAGGCTCTATAAACAGTTGTCAGCACCTCAGACAATCAACATGCATTCTTCTTAGATGTCCAATATTTATTGTTGTGCATAGAATACCACATTGATGATTTCACTCATCTTGGCCACTGTCATTGCTATCTCTAACCTCTCCATAATCGTATTTGTTCTACACTTTGTTTTTTGATACACCATGACACCAAAAGATGTATGTTAATTATGAAATGACAAGATTAACGGAATTGATAGCATATATAATATAAGTGCACCACTCCCATGTGTATGCAAAGAGAGAGTATAGACACACAGGATTCCAAATAGCAAACAAATATATAACTGATTATGTGTTTGTTTGGGAATGTTGATAATACAAATAAAAGTTAGTCCTGCATTCATATAAGCTATCTACATAACAGCAACATAGATGAAATTGGTTTGAAGCTGAATAGGTAAGAACTTTACCTGAAAGCAAAAGCAAATAAAAGGAGAAATATAGGAGCAGCAGATTTACACTACACAACAAAAGAAATATTGAAGTCAATAAGACAGCTTCATATAGGGAAAGCTAAATTTTGAATAACGAAGCTCATAAAAGAAGTTCGAAAAAAAAAGGGACAAAAAGGACAAAGATGAACAACCAACCATTGTGGCAAATGTAACGGAGATGAAAACAAGGGATTCATTGCTCAAATTGACATCTAGTGCTGTTGCCAGAGCTGTTGGTACAACTGTGAAAGGCAAAGTCCCTCTGTAGCATTAGTTGATAGAAAAGCTAATAAGTCAAGGAGAATTCCTCATGAAAAGTATGGAAGAAAAGAAGACTATACATAAGACCGAAGTTTGGGCAAAGTTTGATGACATATAATTAATTAAAATGATTGCATTTGGATCAGATAAGAATAGTAAAATAGTACAAAAGGCAAATAAGAAATGGCTCATAATGAAATCAAATATTTTCAAAATGTCAACTATCACACAATTTCTAGTACTTTTGAGTCCACACTTGCTTAGCAAAAGGCATTGGACAATTTATCCTTTCCATTGTCACTATGTAAAACCTCTATTTGGATTCATTACGGGAAAAGATGTGATATAGCACAGATTTCCCCTCTGACATCAGTACCAGATCATGAACAGCATCATTAATAAAAGTACTTGATAGTTTTTCAACCACATGAATCATTACATAATTTCTTTGAACAGGAAAACAAAAAGGCTTAGCTTCAAACTGGTTAATTCACATGAAGCACAATTTTAATAAGAGAATGTACATAAGAGGACAAGACATAAACACTGAATGTATTCAGGTTCCAATATGTTTCAGTAAAAGTAAACTGACGGACAAGAGGATTGTAGCATCATCCAAAAAAAAGTTTTAAAAAATTGCATGCAAGATTGATGCATCACCATCTTAAACATATTTTTTATCAGCTCAGCAGTGAGAAATAAACAATAAGCAACAAATTGGTTTGCAATAATTTGCAAAGAATATAAGGTAAACTTGTTTGTTCAATTAAATAAATAGCATAAGAAGGAGAAAAAATGGTGGTTACCTCTGACAAAGTAATCCCTCTGTGACATAGCATCACTAGGTTGAAACCTGTGAGACCAAAACCATGTGATTGCCTTTGATAAAATAGCTTGCATAGAGAAGTGGACAGTATTCATCAATAAAGGAGCTGGGAACATTCCCATGTCATCTCCTAACAGAGTTTTGTTATACCTACTCAGACCAGCAAAAAAATTGAATAACAAATGAATAAGCTTGCAACAATGCATAATTTATATGAACTACTGTAAGTCTTATGATTTATTGACAAAACAGACAAACTTACAAGGTCAAAAATGTGCTGAAAGTGTACCACATTAGAATGAAAAACAAAGTCTTCAACAAATCCGCAGCAGAAACATAGCTCTTAGACTTTTGTGGCAAAGTTCGACCATTACCAATGGATCTTGGGCCATCCACACCAATATTCGATAAGCTAATCTCCCTATCAGGTCCATTTTCAATATCAAAAGGCTCATAGTTATCATCACTCCTCTCAACATTTATGCAATCAACTTCAGTAGAATCATCTCCATTCAACTGCATACTTCCCTCCTCTTACAAAATATACTGATCTGTACGACTCTTTAAATTCCTTATTTTCCTAACTCGCCCTCATGAAGCAAAGGCAAACTCAACTGAAATCTTCTATGTTTGCATCAGAATTTTGTAGCTCGCCATCCATATGCATTAGTACGTGCTCAGTGCACCAGCCTAAGAATAAAGGCACCCTAGGAAGAAATGAAACTAGGTTAGCGCTATAAATGTAGCTGATCCCTGCATTATTCTCAACATGCATCTGGATCTAACATCTCCAAATTCCTTATCTAAGAACTGTCGACGTACTTCAATGCAAAGGCTGATTCCTAATTAAATTCAATTTCCATCTCTTGCAAGGCAAGAAAATCATATTGTTAAAACATACAATGCGATGCTTAGGTCAGAATCGCTACCTGTTACAACCAAAATACCATGACTACTTGAATTAAAGTAATCATTTCGTTGAAAGAAATTTAAAACCAAAAGAACGAGAGCTCCAAAGAACTTTCGATTCGTTCTCTATATCCTTAACATCCAAATCCATGCAGAGTATACAAAGAAAACACGAATATTTTGCGTCAAGATATTTGAAGCTAAATTAACGAATAATAAACTGATACAAAATAACCTTTAAAAAAATGAAAAACTACATTCACACCATTCAGCTCATCAAAAGGGTGCCATACACGCCATAAAATAAAAGTTCAAATATTTTCATACGCATAAATGAACATATAAATAAATTTAGAATGACGGGGAAGGAGATTGGATAGACCTGAGCTATTGAAAAAAGCTAAACATTCCATTTACAATAGCATAGAGATCGGAGACATTAAAGAGTTTGTTGTCTGTTTGTTCATTCGTTCGTTTTAACGAGCGACGGTGAGATCTGATCCGAGACTCTGGGTTTTGGTAATAGGTGGCATAGTACAGTCGAAGATGTTTGGTTTTGGTTCAGGGGTTATTGTCTGTTATTGTCTGGGCCAGATGCGTATAACTCATAGGACTTGAGGCTGGCCTGGCTCATTTCTATATGTGTGTGTATGTTTATACATATAATATTCAATTTTCCAACTTTTTTTTTCTTTTAACTTAAAAAACATTTGAAAAGTAGTTAACGGTGCTCATTGCATTAAATATTTGTTTTCATGAATCATACATTTGATGGTGGGCTTGAAATTAAAATTAAAATGAACGAAAACATGGATGATGAAGAGACAAATACAAGATATATAAATTTTGAAAATTTTCCAAAATGTGCATGTGAGAAAGTTGAAGAATATTTTTTCTTTTCAGAAATTTCATAAATTTTGATATTGGTAGTTATGCAAACATATAACATGACTTGTGTAAAATGAATGAAATCAACAAAGTCCAGCTCTGTTTTGCAGATAGATGTTTGTGCACCATGACTTTGAATCCTTCTTCTTGAAAAGTTGCCTCATTTTCTAGAACCCTAAAGTTTTGTACTTTTGATTATTTTACACGATGATGACGACATTCATTTTGTCTAAATCAATAGTTTAATTCAAAATTATAACATAATATAATAATTTATTTATTTATTAAACATTTAGTTTCAAAGTTTAAAATTGATCTTTTCAAAAAAAATTTATGAATTAAATTTTTTTAAAATTTATTTATTAATTAAAATATTTTAAATTTAAAAAAGAGTATATAGAATAAATAAATCACTAATTTTATTATGAAAAGAATTTAATTATCAAAAATTTTTACTATTTATTAAATTTTATTATAAATATAAAAATTTAAAATCAATCTCAAAAAAAAATTATTAAAAATATATTATCAGCTATTAAAATTAAAATTAATTAAATACTTAACTGATTTTTTTTTGAAGTTGATTATTTATTCAGCACAACACTAAGCAAATTTTTTTAATATCTACAACACTTTCAAACCCGCCCTAAACGTTCATGTAACTGAGCTGACTGGCTTTATCAATGCAAATGGGATCACAATATAAAGTTCTTGAATAGTTTGCTCAGTTACACTGCTGATAATCAGAGAAGATAAAAGTTCATGTTCATCAACTACTAAGACCAAAAACTGTGTCCCTACTAAGCTATAATATACAAGCAACTGATAGAGAATCAAGCAAAATATTACGTTTATCCGGTGGAAGTAAGGTTCCCAAAATGTCTAGTAAGGTTGTTTAAATTGTCTGTGTTCCACCAAAATTTTCTAGCATCAGCTGGCTTGATCTCCGGTTCAGCATCGACACTTTCACTTTCTGGCTGGATCTCCTCCTGTTTGATGGAGTTGGACGGAGGTGCAGGAGTCTCTGTCAAAAATTGTTCCCAGAAGAGATCATTCATTCCAAATTTAAAAGAGGAATTTGCTGATGATTCTGCCACCTCTTTTCTTGATGCCTCCTCCTCAGTAACACCATCAGTATGATTCACGGAAGCAGACAGCTTTGGGGATGAGGAACGAGTATCCATTGGCTGGGGCGAAAATGAATTTGAAATAGGCGAGCATGGTTCCCCGTACACTTCATTTTCTTCAGAGGACACACCCTCTTCTGCATCAGTGACTTCAGAAATTGGTCGCAATACACCAAAATCATACACCTCTTCACTGAAAGCTTCATTAAGCCCATACAAAAAACAAGTCCAGAAATTCACTGATGATTCCAACTTGTCAATGTGTTGCGAATTCAATAATGAAGAAGAAACAGCATCCAGGTTTCCCTTGGAGTCATCAGTCAAACTCAAGCTTTTATCCATGAAGGATTCGTCAGTAAAGTAATTAGGCATCAACAGCCTTCTCTTTTTGTTATGAACTTGTGATTGTTGCATAAGAACAGAGGAAAATCCTGGTTTCTTCAACAGTTGAGAAAAGAAGGACATCAATTGCATCTGTCGATGTTCTAAATACCTTAGACGCTCACGCAATGATTGTAGTTGAAACTCAAACCCCTGATTTTCGGTCTCGCGCTTTCGTAGCTCTAACTGAAGTAATCTATTCTCTCTTTTCAGTTTCCCAATGTTTCCCTCGTACGCATTTCTTTCTGTTTCTGTCAACGGATTGGAAAACGGCCCTTGATTCTGGGTGGAATGGCTGTGAACTGGCTTCCGTCTGTAAATGTTCTTCAAGAGATGTCTCTCTCCTCTAATAAATTCCTCATTTGCAAATTCCCACTGATCAGGATCAATCTTTCTGAATCCCTGCTCAAATACAGTAAAAGCTACTGTTAGAATCATCACTGACATAAAGAAACCTGCTCAGCAATCCAATCGTTGCTAGATTAAAAGCAAAAGCTAATCTGATTAGACTTACATATCGGAATCAAGCATTTAAGATCCCAATATTACACAGAGAGAATCAAATAGTGCAGAATCTCAAGTCAAAATCAGCTGCGGAATCAGCCAAAATGAAGTTCAAGTACCTTTCTTTCCTTCTAGGGAAGAAATTAATAGGGATTTCTCTTCCGGAAGTACTCCCAAAATGATAAACAAGTAAGAACATATTATACAGTTGAATAGCGAACAGGATAATTGATGGCAAAGAAAATCAAAATTAGAGCTTGAAGACGTTATACCATAAGAGTACACGTCATTCTCCAATCTAGAAGCAACATGGCTTGAGGTTCTATATTTCGAGGGAATTCAAAAAGAAAAACCAAATCGATCACTACATTAACTATAATGAAAATCAATAAATTCCCGATTAAACAGAATGGTATGTAGCTCAAATAGGTGAAAAAAAAAGAGAGAGGAACAATAATAATAATAGTGAACTTACATATGTATTAAGCTGTCTAACAAAACTGGAGAAATTATTGTGCTTGAAATACTTGGGCAGCAAATCTCTAGCAAAATCTGGTGGATTCCACACGATGAAACTACAACCACTTCGACTCCAAGATACCAATGAGTTGGTTATTGGATCATCCACCATCTCGTATGTCTTTGTCAGAAAAGGAGCCGGCGCAACTGAACTACCTTTTCCCTGTGATTCATCCATCACTAAATTCTACAAAGCCTTAACTTTCAATAGCACCATATACACTTGCACTCCGATATTCACAACTTCTGCACCATATTCCGTCAAATCCAGTCATTACAAATCCCAGTGATTCACATCAAAATCCAATGGATTTGAAAGCATCAAAATCTGGAGCTGACAACACAATTTAAGTGAACTCTGCTGAATCCGATCGAAGTGAAGGTGGGTTTATGAAAAGTTAAGCTTCAAAACCGAAAATGTAAACCATAACCAATTGGGTGTTTTTTCAGTAAGAGCTACTCTATTTGAAGAAGAAACATAAATAAAAGCCACTGAAATTGCAAAACTTGGGGAAAACGAAATAGGTAAATGGTTGGGACATTTCATCTGGCAGACAATATTGACTTTGCCGTTACCTTCTAGGCTCTAAAACTGTGGCATTAAAATATAGTAGATTTCAACGTGAATTATTTCGCTTTTGATTTTTGAATATTCAAAGACTCCTATTTAGACCTTCAGCATGGCTCCCTTGACCTTTTTTTCTCTTCATGCAAAAATTCCCTCCTTTTTCTCTTAATTAGTGTTAAGAGTATTTCTGACTTGGAAATTGAAATGAACGTGGTTGTTGCAAGTGCAGAGATCAGAAGACAGTCTTCTCTTCAGCAACGAATCCAAAAACATTCATTTGACAGATTGACAGCAGCCATGGAGTTTCAACCTTTCAACAAAGGAAGCAGAACATTTTACTGTATTTGTTCCAAAATGAAGGAAAAGTGGTTAAAAATCTGTTAAGGCTCAAGTTAGTTAAGGTAGTTATAAATTTTGACAACCGGAAGATGAGCTGGATAACAGCACATATAAGAAAATCTGATTTGTAGCTGAATATGCACAGAAAAACTACAGAGAGCATTCTTGATGAATGAAGCAGGGTGTATGCTAAGGTGATTTATTAGTCTTGGTGAGAGGCTGGAATTCATCGATCAACAATCATGTTCTTTGTAAACGATCTTCTTCTTGTAGTTTCCATGATACACTTGTTGAATAAAAGCTTACTGGTTCTTGTTCTTGGCCGTGGATGCAAGTCTTTAAGGCCGAACCACGTAAATTTCTTGTGTTCTTTGTGCGGTTGCTGAATTGTTTAGTCTATTAATTGTGAGAATTCTGTGTTTGTCATTAATCTGAAACTTAAAAGATTCAACCGTAGTTTGATCTTGATTGCTGTAATTGAAGGTTTTCTGGTCTTGAGATCTAATTCATGCTAAAGACATCTTAGTTGCTACACAAAATTAAAAAAAAACGTTAACTATGTACTTCACCAACTAGACGATAAGATAAAATTAAAATATGTAACTTGTTGGTTAGGTATCGTATCAGCAGACTGTAATTTTATGAATGCATGGTGCATATGATTATATAAAGTAACTTCGAATAACGGTTGAATTCAAATGCCAGACTTTTTTGGAGTTTAGTAATCAGAAGAAATCCTAGCACAAATGATAAACATTTATAGATAACAGCAATTGGATACTTATTTACCCTTTATTTTATGTATTTTAGCTATGTTTGTTTAAAATTTATGCAAATATACGATATTACAAACAAGTAATACAATAACAAATTGAGTATTATTTCTAAGATAACTATTTATATAAAATTTAATTACAAATTTTAACTACTCTCATTATTATCTAAATGAATTAAAAATTAATTATATTCATTAAATAAATTAATTATTAAACTAAAACAAAACAAAAACAAAGATTATAATCAAATAAAAAAGATTAAGATATGTGATTTCACTTAAATTAATTCAACCTTAATTTATTATTCTCATTAAATGGTATTAAAAACATGATTGATAATTAAAAAATTATCGAATTTATTCATTAGTTTTTTTTAGGATGACAATAAAAACATTCTTAAATTATTAATTCATTATATTTTTATGTGAATTTTAATAATAAGAAATTCATTAAACTTATAATTTTTATAGATAAATTACATCAAATATATAACTATATCATTATCTTACATGAACTTAATACTATTTATCTCAAAATTATTAATATACAAACACCTATCTTAAGGTGTAAACATATAATTAAATTATCTAATTAATAATCAATTTAATTAAAAGGATTAAGAATAAAATAAATATTTAAACAAATAAAATAATCCCAATCAACTTAAATAAATAAACATAAATTTATTTTGGTTTGGCAACATTTTAACCTTAGAATAAAGATTTTACTTCATTATGTAAGAAATAAAAAAACAAATCAAATGAATTAAGCATCTTAAACAGAAGAAAAACTAAGAAAGAATAAAATTTAGATGGGGTTGTTGATTAAAAACTTGAAGTCTTCATCTCTATAGTTTTGCTCGCATTTTTCTTCTTGCTTTTTTTCTACTTTTACCCTAAATGTGCCGCTCTCTCTAAAACAAATGTTTCCTCTCTCATATTTATAAAGAAATGAAGAAAATTCTGAAACAACCGTTCATTTTCCTAGTGTTGCGGCTTTAAAGTCTCTGTACACCGTTCTTCACTGTAGTGTGCCATGGCCTAAAGTTGTGGCCTTGGACTCTCTTATTACTGTTCATCAACTTCACCATTTTTTACCAAAATTTTACACATTCGACACTGTTTAACTACAATATATTAGTAAGTGCTTGTTCTTCCATTAACTACCAAAATCAAATAAAAAATGTGTTAATAGTTCATAAAAATCTCAGAAACATAGCCCAAAACATTAAATATAGGTTTCCATTTCATGCATATAAACATCTCTTATTAAGTATCCCCAAACTTGAATTTTTGCTACTCATTGAACAAAAAAGATGAGAAAAAAGAATACTATAAAAGTCGTCTAGACTAACTTCACACACAACTATTGAATATACACAAGTAAGACATAATACCTTTAAAGATTTACCTCAAAAATATCATTTATTTTATAGCTTAATTAAAATTTTCCAACAATTTGCACGCCATTTCTACTCACATATCAAATTTTTTACTTATCCATAAAATTCATGTGTGTATACAACCATTACACAATCATTCTTTTACAACTTAGTCCATACAAATAAGTAGAATAAAATATAGTCACCAAGTTTTTACCTTCTTAACAACTCTACAAGCTTGGTTTTCATAAAACTCTTTACTAATGTAGACAAACAACATATCAAAAATCGTTAGAACTTTATTAGCTTGATTGTACGGCTTGGGTAAGAGATTGATAATTGGATATTCAATTGGCTAATATCACGCAAGGCATATAACTCTTTTGAATTCTCTTTTTGTAGGTCTCTTTTCACTTTCCTCTTGCTTCTTCCCTTCATTTATTTCCATTTTTTTCTTTCCACAATGTTTCTTTGATAAATGCGTCCCTTTAACAAAGTTCCGCTTTTTTTCCTTTTCTCATTCATGGTGGATATCCACTCTCTTCCTTTCTTCTTTTTCTTCTTTTTTTTTCTTTAAAAAAAATAATGGAAATGATATCTATGCCTTAAGGTGAGGGATAAAATTTTAAGAGATTTGAAAGTAAAGACTCAAATTATTATTTGGTTACAACAATAAGAAAAATGGATCCATTGGACTCAAATAGGGTAACTGGAGACATTCACTTCAAGATTGAATTCACAAGGGCTCAAACAAGTCAAAATATAGCTTATGATTTCACATCCAGTATTAATCAAACAAGTTCTAAAGTGTTTTGAGGGTTTGATGTATGATATTACATTCACATGAACTTCTATTAAACACACAACAAATCAACATGTTCATGGCTATATGTACAAAAATACTTTACAGTGAAGATAGCATTCGCACATAAGTCATAAATTAACACATACACATTATCATCAAATTTTGATATAGCC
This sequence comes from Xylocarpus granatum, assembly GCA_019650275.1. Classification (NCBI taxonomy): domain Eukaryota; kingdom Viridiplantae; phylum Streptophyta; class Magnoliopsida; order Sapindales; family Meliaceae; genus Xylocarpus; species Xylocarpus granatum. The sequence continues at coordinate 19,982 of BNST01002870.1, forward strand.
TTACGACAGCTTGATCGACATGTTCTATCATTAACTTGTCATTAGTTTTTATCATGCTTCCTGATTTTGCCTAGAGACACAAAATAAAATCACATGACTAAACATCGTAACTAAAATAAACTAAACTATTAAAATAAATCCGAACTAATAACTAAAGCTCAAGACAACCACTCTCAAACTTAAATGATACATTGTTCTCAATGAGAAATGAAAATATAAAAATTTAAAGAATGGAGAACTGCCCTAGATTATGACATTGTAAGATATATCTTAATCATTATTAACATTGGCTTTAGGGGTAAGAAATATGCCTTTTTTTATAACATTATTTAGCTTTTTTGGGGCTTGACTCTTTGTGACTTTTGCAATAGTTTCCATACTTTCTTAGAATCTTGAAAAAAAATATATATCTCATCAAGAAAGATTTCCTAAAAAATACAAAATTAAAAAATTTCTAATAAAAAAAGAATGAAATAAATATAAATTAAAAGCAAAAATTTAAATTTGCTCAAATTGCTTCCTAAAAAACTCTTATTTTATAGTTTTTACTTTGATTATCTAATAAAGCTAATCACTTTAAGTCTTCTTCAATCATTAAAGAATTTAGAATATTCCTCTTAATGTAAGCTCGAGTCGTTGCCTTTTTACCTTGAAGCTCTAAGCACTATTTTATTTCTTCACCTTATCTCTCTTAATAAGTTGTTGTGATCTCTTAAAATTATTTGTGATGCAATGAACAATTGTTTATACTTAATGAAAGTATTGTTCATTTTCAACCCTTCAAATAAGTTTTCCTTTTTGCACATCAATAAGGACTTTCCCAATAGCTAAGAATAGTCAACTCAAAATAAGTGAAATTTCTTGATCTTCCTCCATGTCAAGTACAAGAAAGTGGAATAGAGTACAAGACAGTGGAATAGGAAGATGAATTTGTTTACCTTGACTAGCACATACTCTATAATTTCTCTTGGATATTTAATGGACCTATTTGCCAATTACAATGAAACCGTTGTTAGTTTTGCTTCCACCAAGCTTAATTATATGAACACGTATAGAGATGTCAACTTTATGCTTGCCCCAAGATCACATAACGCTTGTCGAAATGAGAATTTTCAATTGTGCAAGGGATGGTGAAGTGGCCAAGATCACTTAACTTTGATGGTAGCCTTTTTTACAACATTTAATTACATTCTTTGATGAGTATGACTATCTTATAATTTTTCAATTTCCTCTTCCTAAAAAGTATCTCCTACATAAACATCGCATAGATGGCATTTGTTCCAATGCATTAACAAATGAAATATCGATATGTAGTTTCTTGAACACGTCTAGGAGTTTAGAGAACCGTTTATCTAACTTCTGCTTTTGAAATAGTTGAGGACATGGAATAGGTGGCACATAAGGTGGACGATTGTTTGGAAAGAGCTTAGATTTCGACTCTTGTTTATTTAAGCCCTCAAAATGCTCTACCTCTTTAAACTGTGCATTCCACTTGACTTTTGAAGCGCTTCTCTTCAATGATGCTACTGACACTTTCCACTACAAAGTATGGTAGCATTTACACTTTCATTAGGATTCGTTTCTATATTAGAAGATAGTGTACCTGAAGGTTTAATATTTATTGCATTCGCTAACTAATTGTACCTTAAGATTTTGAATAGATGCTATCTGATTCTAAAGTGCCATCTCGTACTTTGCCATAAACTGAGAAATACTGACAATAAGTTGTGTCAATGCATTTTCTAATGCTACGTTCTTCTCTAGTTGTTACTGAAATCTCAGTAGTTGTTGCTAAAATCACGGCAGTGGTCTCACTATATTTTAATCATTGCACCATAATAAGTTTGGGTGATTTCTCCATCCCAAATTGTATGTGTTAAAATAGGGATTGTTCATTTGCCTATTTAAATTCTCCACAAATTACACTTATTCAACTAGACATGAGATAAAAAGGTTTCCAACATGGCATTAAGCACTAAAATGGTCTCTATTGCACCATTTACACAATAAATGTAAAGTGTGGATGGCATTAGCTATTAATATCCCCAATTGTTTAGATAGGGGTTTACTTGAGAAGATAATGTTATGAAAATATCAACTTCATGTATCCTAAATGCTCCCCATGATGCAGACCAATCAGAGGGCTATTGGTAAGCATTTGCATCCATCTCTTCGAATAAGGAATAAACATCATCATGTGTTTTGTTCATCAAAACACCCCTGCTACAATACCTACCAAAGTTCTAGTTGAACTTCACAATCTATTATAAATGTTTGAATTTACAATATCTCGGAAGACCATGATATGGGCACCTTCTCAACATCTCTTTATACTTTTCCCAAGCTTCATAGAGCGAGTCTATATCATGTTGAGTGAAAGTAGTAATATTGTTTCTCATCTTCTTAGATTTTACAGGTGGAAACAATTTTGCCAAAAATTTATGTGCCAAATCCGCCCATCTCATAATACTTCTTATTGGCAAAGTGTTTAGCCAGTTTTTAGCCTTGCCTCGAAGAGAAAATGGGAATAATCTTAGTCGAATTGCATTATCTAGAACTCTATTATTTTTTCAGGTGTTAAAAATCTCTAAAAAGCTCGAAATATGAAGTGTGGGATCATCATTGGGTGAACCCTTAAATTGATTTGCTATGATCATTTAAATAGTGGCGGACTTGATCTCAAAGTTTTTAGCTTAAATTACCAAACGAGTCATTCCTAACATATTGCTTGTAACTATCGGTGTGGTGTATTCACACAATGCGTTGTTGTCATCCACTTCTGTAATATTTTCAACCATTGCATCTAACTACGAGCCTCTTCTCTTTTTGTCTTTCTATTACATTGATAAGTTTTCACAATTTCAGAATCTAACGACAAAAGTTAACCACTCCCAACAATTCGCATATAATAGTTGAAGATACCTAAAAGAATAATAAAAATTAAAGGAAAAAGAAATAAAACAAAAAATTTAAATTCATATTAAACTTCAAAGTAGCTTTCCTTGATATTAAAATGTATATATAGAAGAAAATACTCGGTAATGGTACTAAAAACTTATAGTAAAAAATATGCAAACATAAGTGTACATTATCACTAATAAGTAATACAATGATCATTGAGTATCACTCCCATAAAAATTATCTATATAAAATCAAATTACTAATTTCAATTACTTTTGTTGTTATTTGAACAAGTTGAAAATCAATTTTATTCACTAACTAATTACTAAATTAAAATAAAATAAAAACAAAATTTTTGATCAAATAATTAAAATTTAAATTATTATTCTTATTAATCAATAATGAGTATATAATTGATGATAAACAATCATTGAATTTATTCATTAATTTTTTTAAAATGATAACAAAAATATTTTTAAATTATTGATTTATTATATTCTTATATAAATTTAAATAATAAGAGATTTATTAAATTTATAATTTTATACACAAATTACATCAAACACAGTATTCTACATAAATTTAATGGTATTTATTTTAAGATCGTAAACATCCAACAACTCTTTTAAAATGTAAACAGGAGACCAACTTTTCTAATTAACAGATAATTTAATTAAAAGTATTAAGAACAAGATAAATATTTGACTAAATAATATAATTCTAATAAATTTAAATAAATAAATATTTATTTATCATGATTTGGCTATTTTTTAATCTTAGAACAGTGAATTTAGTTCATAATATAAGAAATTAAATATAAGTCAAATGAATTAAATATCTTAAATACAAGAAAAATTAAGAAAGAATAAAATTTAAATAAAATTATTAATTAAAAATTTGAAGTATCCATCTTTTTATTTAAAAAAAGAAAGAAAAAAAATTTGACCTTAAAGTTTTTGTTCACTATTTATTACTGTAGTATATCACATCTTAAAGTTGCAGTCTTAGACTCAATCTTAAACTTTTTGTCTACTACTCGTCAATTTTACATTTCTCAACTAAAATTTTGTCCATTTGAGTTCAATCTCTTATTAAAGATGAATAGTTATTCTTTTATTAACTACTACAATCAAATGATAAATATATTAATACTTTCTTAAAATTCTTGAAATGTAACTCAACATATCAAGTATAAATTTTTATTTTGCCACGTTACTTCTATCTCAAACCTTCGTATGTCAATTTGTAGTTTCATCATGTACACTAATCCAGTCTTAGTCTTGCCAACTTCTTTAACAAAAAATACGAAAGCAAACGTCCAAAAATGATCAAGGCAGCGGAAAGGCAAAGAGTATCTCCCACAGAGCAACTGATATTTTTGCTCCTCGGCCACCTGGCATCCAATTTATTTTCTCAACCGATATTTCTTACTTTCCAGGGTCCCAGCCCATTCCATCAATCAATCATCATTTCCACCAAAATATCTCACCCACTCCCGCTTAGAACTCCTCAACGCAAGCCTGTGGTTCCTTCTTCGCTTTATCTCAATTCTCAAAATAAATATCAGTTCAGAACATCTGTGGCCAAGGCTTTACAGCATAAGAAATGGAGACCGAAGTTGTGAGACGCAGAATCAACAGAATTGCAGGCCATGTAGCACCTACAAATGATGATATTATCTCTTCAACCACTCAACTTCTTCCTCTGGTAATTCATTTTTACTAGATCTCGTGCCATTATATTGTTTTCTGCTTCAGCTTGATACCAGAAACAGAGATCATGTAGATACAGTCAACTTTATGAAGTTATTTCTTTTTCTATTATTTAAAAAATTATAAATCAGAACCAAGACCTTGGAATCTATTACAAATAGATACTTGAAAGGCAGAAGAATTACTCTTATGGTATTCACTGGCATTTTGAAAGAGAAAAAAGAAATAAATAAATAAATAAATAAGAAGAACAGAGTAATATATGATGTTTTAATAAAGGCATAATATTGTGGTAATTAGTATTTTTGATCAAATGTCACTGAATAGTTCCGTGTTGTCATATTATTGTGCCTTCTTCCCGTCCTTAAAGTATTTGCTTTCCCCGGTATTTGGTGTATTCGATTCAACTGCTAGCAAATCTCATTTGTTAATTTACTGTATGACATGGTTATTGATACTATAGTTGAGTCTCCTTCCTGTTAGAGGTACTCTATAAAGTCTATTAAAACTTGTGTTTGTGATTTATTGTTCAGGGTTTTACTCTCTGAATACAAAATAGCATATATTAAATTGAAATTCTGTGATCCGAATTACATAACTATATGTGCATATATTAAATTGTTACATGTTGTATCTAAAATGGCACGTTTGTCTTTTGGGTATCAGAAATGCAGCAGCAGTTTAAATTCTGTGATCCGAAGATGTGATAACCGATTGTATTTTGCACGTCAAGCATCGGATTCTCAAGCTTGTTTCATGCGGCAAATTTCAAGTGAACAGGTGCTTCCAGTTTTATTTTACAACTCTTGAAATTGTTCAATCAGTTTTCCAGGAACTAATGTTGTGTTCTAAAATCTTTGCCAGAGTTCTTGCAATGCTTCTGGAGCGCCATTATTTGCTAGACCTTGTGTGCCTCTCAAGTGCTCTGGTTTCACAAATGAGGGCTCTTGCAATGCTTTTTCTGAAACACCATTGTTTTCAAGACCTGCAAGAACGGATTCAAACTTTCAAAATTATGCACTTAGGCAACCTCTTTTGCAAGATTGCATACTATCAACACCTGATCTTCCCAAATTGGCCAAACCAGATACAGGAATTGTTAAACAAGAGCAGATTGGTTTGATGAAAAACTTACATTCTTTTAAGTCTAATGGTAAGTGGTTTGATGCTCGAACATGTCATGGTCTGATGCTTGAACATGTCGAGTTTGATGAACCTTTTAAAAATTGTTACTTTCATCCTGCTCAAGGTTTTCCTCATAGAAGTCTATAGTTTACGCATAGAGTTTTACACAGGGAAGACATGAATATGGCTTCTCAGGCAAGCAGGTAAGCTGTAGTAATGGTGAAAGATAAATTCAGTCCAAGCTTTTGATCATATATCCCTAGAAGCTGCAGAGAATACTCTCTGGCGTTAAGTATGGTATATAAGATTTGAAGACAATTTACATTTTCTCCCCAGCACTGTCAACACTACTTTCAATATAAATTATAATATAATTTCTATTATCATTAGTTTCAGTTAGAGCCTAGAGGTAAGTAGATAATTTACATTTTGTCTTTCTTTTTTTCTGGCAGGATTTGAGTGGTCCCCAAGGATGAACGTCTTGGAACTCGGAAGCAATTATGTTATGACAATAGAAATTCCAGGTGTTGGTATGAATGACATTAGAGTGGAGGTTGATGGCCAAAAGTAAATATCTTATTTCAAGATTTGTGTATCTAAATTTAACACAGATTTTTTACAGTGGGCTTTCCATAGCAAGTATCTAGACTTGAAATATGCTCGTTTAGCTTCAGATTTTGTGCTGGTTGAGTCATTTCTCTTTGTGTGACTCAATAATTCTATCATGTTATCCATATTTGGATACATAAAAGTTGTAATTTTAATTTGATTTGGAAAGAACTTATTTTTTTGGACAGCTTGACTGTGATGGCAAAACATTCCACTGAGTGTTGGAAAATAGCCAGTCGTTCAAATGGTTCTACCTCTGCATATTGCAGGAGAGTATATAGCAAAGAACCTTACCAGATGGTGTGGCCACTTCCTACTGATGTGAACAAGGACACAATATCTGCTGAGTTTCTGTAAGTCATATCTCCTTCATCCACAACCTGATTTTCTGCTTATATATTGGTATGACTGCACCAAAATATTTACGAAGGCAGTTATATGATTTGCACATATGGAAATGTATCATTTTCCTATGTTTTGCCTTTTGGAAAGCCAAACCTGTCTCATAAATTGATAATGTGGCATTCTCAATTTCATTTGATATGAGAAATTGAGTGATAACCTTTCCTTGCAATTTTTTTCCCTGATTCTATGTATTTTTGTTGTCCATTCTAAGGATGAATCAGGGATAATCTGAAAATATTGCCACTTTAGTTGTTCTAGTAAGTTGTGTTCTCTAGTGTCTGCATGCAAAACTTCAAGATAAAGTCAGCAGGAATTGAATTAGAGGTCTTGGCGTTAGCTTGACATATGACCTAATCTGATTTTGCTGACTTGTTTTTATGATGTAATTTTGCTGGCAGAGCTTCTTAAGGATTGGAATAATCAATTTGACAGGAAAAAAAACAAAAGTCACAGAAATGATATATGCATATGTTCCATTTAATGCTAGGCGGTTATTAATGTTGATAATTCAGTAGCACGCCCTGGGATGAAATTCTTGGTGGGAATCATCAACTTTATAAAGTTTTAGTAATGGCCCTCACTTTTGTAATGATCATTTTTATGGTTATGTGGGCAATGATAGGTGGATCTGGTTATTGGTCAGTTTCCATTCTAATAAGCAGCTGAGATGGCATTTTCAGGATTAAATAATAATTCATGAGCTCAAAAATTCAACTAATGATTTTCATTTTATATTTTAGATATTGGGCAAATAATAACCTAAATTAGCTTAGAATCGCTAGGTAGAAAGTTTTTGTACAAGACTGATTTTGACGGATGCTTCTGGATGCAGAAATGGATTGCTGCAAATTATTATCCCCAAAGTGTGAGACTCATTTCATTGTGGTGGAGGCATATCTATGTACAAGGACTAGTACTTCTATTTGGAAGCAGCATTCGTACGATAAGTATTATCCGTCTTGGCATATCAACCATAATTTCTGCTAGTTACGAGCTTATCGTACGGCTGTAGTATCTACTATTTCATGAAGAAATAATTAGTGGCCCATTTGTTCATGAGCTACTAAAAATAAAGTTGGAATTTTCTTTTAAATATTGAACCAATTTATAAGATCCTGATTTAGTGAATCCTGCTAGACTCTCGGTTGCATTCTTATTTTCTTTAGAAGATATACGGTTTAGTTGTACGTTATTTGTTCTGTTGTTTCGATCATTTTTCATTGTTTTGACGCTAAAAAATACTTGGGAGGGTTTATTTCATTGTCCGATCAGGTGCTAATGGATTCAAAAGATAAGACAACTGACAATACCTCCAGAAATACTAAGCAAAATCCACTACAAAAGTTTAATGATCATCGTCAATATATTATTTGTTTATTTATAAAACTAGTCATGTATACATGTAGTGCGTACGATGGGTATAACTGGTCCTTTCTCTTAACATGGCCGGGTCCTTTCTCTCAATGGTCGTTGAACTTCCTCAGCCTGTCACTTAACTGCTGAAAGGCAAAAATATCTCTGGATACAGGAACAATTAAAAATACAAATTAATCAGGGGTCCTCTAAGAAATTACTCCATGACTTGTGAATAAAGAATTATGTATATTGGAGTACGATTCTCTTTTCTATTTCTAATCACACGGCCGGCCTATTTAATTCACCCCCCAAATACGATTTCGGGGGAAAAGCATCGTTTTTCGTTGGAGATTCAATCAAACCTAAGCCATTGACAGTTACTCCCATGTTTCATAAAGCAGTGCCACACTCTAATCACAATTGAGTGAGGTTGATGATATCTCCACTGTCACATTTCTGGTCAGATATGATTATCTATTTTTCTCAATATTATCTTTAAATTTAATGCGTAACTCCGTCCAAACTACTTAATTAATAAATAATAAATAAATTGAATTTGTTATAAAAACTATATTATTAGGAATTTCTTATATGTATGGAAAAAGAGATATTTAACCGTATGTTACAAAGATCACAAAGTAGATATTATAACTTAAAAAATTTATGTAGACTGCGGCCAAATGATTAAAAAAAAATCCTCGCGTAAAAATATTGGAACCTCTTTCAACATAAACGGTTGAAATTATGACCCAAATGGTTTAACTGGAGAGCCAAGAAGATCTATTGAATTATCTGCACAGGTTCACTATACTGAAAATATTCAAGAATAATACGTGCAACTTTAGTGGATTTGTATTAATTTGGTTGTGAGCAGTTGATATATTTCTGATTGAAGCCAAATATTTTCATTTTGTTTGTTTGGGAGTCTGTACTACGGTAGTAACATATGTTCACTCTATGGCTCATTTAGTTAAATTTTTATGTTTCTACCAATTATTATAGCTCGTATAAAAGTTAAGGTGCAAAGATGAGATATAATTTCAGCAGTGGAGACGTGGTTCTTGGAAGAAGAGTTTATCTTGAAGACAAAGAAAGGTGGCGAAGTTGCTCGTGAAAAGGGTTAATATGAAGGCTTCTAGCTCAAACATAAGGTGCATGGTATTAAAATCGCCCTGACCTTTTTTACCCTAAATTGCTGCTTACTAATCCTTCTTCAGACAAATCCAAACAGTTTCGTAACAAATCCATCCATCCATCCCCCAACCTGTAAAAAGTATTCCCTTCTGTTCTCTGTCTCTCTTTAGAAAATGCTATCCACTCTCCATCATCCTCCGCGCCCGCTCTCTCGCTTCTTCCCCTCCAACACTAGATCCCGCCATTTCCGCACAAAACCCATTCTCTCCTTCTCGCAGTCCGTAACAGACCAACCATCCTCCACATCTCCACCTCCAGAATCCCAAATCCTCTCCATCCGCCACTCACTCCTCTCCCGCAAGGCTACCGCCACCCAGCTCGCTGAAACCTACCTATCCCGTCTTAAACTCACTGAGCCCCAAATCAAATCCTTCATTCACGTCTCCGACAATGTCCTTAAAGAAGCACAATTCATCGATGATAAGATTAAGAGAAATGAAAATGTGGGGCCCCTTGCCGGGGTTTTGATTGGGGTCAAAGATAATATATGTACTGTGGATATGCCGTCTACGGCTGGTTCTAAAGTCTTGGAGAATTATCGTCCGCCGTTCGATGCCTCAGCGGTTAAGAGAGTGAAGGAACTGGGAGGGATTGTGGTGGGTAAGACCAATTTAGATGAGTTTGGCATGGGCAGCACCACCGAGGCTTCTGCTTTTCAGGTTTTGAGGCTTTCCTTTTCTTGCAATATGTGAACCATAACTTCTATTGTTGCTTCATTTTTCTGTTACAATTTTAACACTATTTGACAATTTGTTTGATTAATGCGTTCCGGTCAAGTTGGTGAAAATGTTTCAGGTTCAAGTGTTTTTCAGTTTCTCCAAGTAATGAACTTTAGTTGCAGTTCCATTTTTTTTTAATTTATCTGTGATGTCAATTAACCTACGATTTCTGTGTCCTTTGACATTAAATTTTGTGTTCTTAGTTGCATCTTGTGTTTGTGGATTTCAACGCAGTTGGACACAAGGAAATACTAAAATGTATGTTTGGATTCACAAATTTGACGTTGTTGTTTTGGACATGACTTCTGCACTTAGCTAGGTTGGAAAGAAATAGGAGGGGAAGTAGGGAGGAAAGCAAAAGAATACAATATGCTCTGACAAAGTTTTATGTATGATATAATTAGACTTTGATTACATATTCAATGATATTGACAACTGGTAACTGTAGTTGGTTTACTCAGGTGATGCATCTGTTCATTCATTAGGTGACTGCAAATCCCTGGGATATTTCTCGGGTGCCAGGAGGATCATCAGGAGGCTCAGCTGCAGCTGTCTCTGCCAGGCAATGTGTAGTGTCACTGGGAAGCGATACTGGTGGAAGTGTTAGGCAGCCAGCATCATTTTGTGGTGTTGTTGGGCTGAAACCAACATATGGGCGTGTCTCAAGATATGGACTGATGGCATATGCATCATCACTTGATGTCATAGGCTGCTTTGGTTCATCAGTTGCTGATACAGGAATTCTTCTTTGTGCAATTTCAGGTCATGATAGACTTGATGCCACCAGTAGCAAGCATGTATGTATTCCTCGATCCTCCTTTTCTTTTTGGATGCAGATGAGGTAGGAAATACTCTCATCAGATGCTTGCCGCTAGTAGTTGCCTGTCAAAAAATGTTTGGTAATTCTCATGCTTGCATAGATGAAATTATCAAAACCATGTATGCTAAGGGAACCAGCATGAATTGTATTATCCTTATGGTGTTTATATTTGGAACAGCTGAGATCAATGTCCCTGTTTTCAGCTGGAGAGTCACAATTAAGAATTTTAAGCCATCTAATTTTGTCATTATGCATCATGGTCTGGCTGCAAATATTCTTGGATACTTTGGCATTAGGTTCTGGCTTATGAAGTTCTGGCTGGTCCTGATTCTGTGTTCATTTCATTAGTTTGTAGCATACCTCTCAAGTGTTACGTTTTAATTTTGCATAAATATCACTTTTCAGGAGGTGCATGATTTCACATCTCAATTTATTTCTACCACACTTGTGGAATCCAAACCATTAAAGGGACTCAGGGTTGGTGTGATACGTGAAACTCTTGATAATGGCGTTGATAGTGGAGTAAAATCAGCAATCCTTGGTGCTGCTTTGCACTTGGAAGAATTAGGATGTACTTTGTCAGAGGTGCCTCTTATATTCTTGGTACTTTTATTTTGAAGTTTGCGCATATCATATTATTTATTAGTTTTTTTTCTTCGCCTTTAACTAATTTGCAGGTGTCATTGCCATCCTTCTCCCTCGGATTACCAGCCTACTACATTCTAGCTTCATCTGAATCTTCATCCAACTTATCCCGTTATGATGGTGTCAGGTGATTCTCATTTATTAATCATTCTTTGGTTTTTTGATCTGCACATTGTGGGCAAATTATTTGGCCGGATTTTTGTCAGACAATCTTAGAATTTTACTTTTATATATGAATTTATAGAGACAGAGGGAGGAGAAGAAAGATATTTTGCTTTGTTAACTTGTTTCCATTAATAGCATAGTATATTTGATAAACTCTGACTTCCTACCTTCATTATTTTCTTCTATATCCAGGTATGGAAGCCAAGCTGCTGCTGCTGCTGAGCTAAATGCACTTTATGGAGATTCTAGAGCAAAAGGATTTGGCCCTGATGTATGCATCTGAGTTGCTATAAGATGTGTATTGCATAATGTTTTTAAATGTTCTTGAGTTTATCGGGCCACTGCTTGTCACTTATTTATACTGTCAATTAGTCACAGATAGGTGAATTTTTTTAAAAAGTATTTATTGGGGGAGATGTTTATAGCTAGTTGCTACTTGTCTCAGAGGAAAAGTCTAACATGTATATGAATCGACGAGGATTGTTAATTAAGTTGTTTACAAACTTTTTGCAGGTCAAAATGCGAATTTTGATGGGAACATATGGCCTTTCATCTGGTTACTATGATGCATATTATAAGCGTGCCCAGCAGGTACCATTTTTATAGGAGGGGATAGTGGGCTGTAACCTGATGAAAATGCCTAAGATGGCCAGAAGAACCTGCCCCAGTTTCCTGACTTTTGTTCTGGACAACCAAAAATCTCTCATAATGATTTCAGTGACAAGCTTTCACTTGTGGCACTTGTATTTGGGAAATCACTGGTCTAGGGAGTTAAAATGATTTTATTAGAACTTTTCCCGTTCTAAACTAGTCTTGCACCTATCCTGATTGGAATTTGATCATGGCATGCAGAAAGTCACTTTACTAGTTGTTCATTATCTGGCTGTATTCTTTTAACACTCATGATCACCAAAACAAATTTTTTGGTGTGCAAGAATAAATTTATGAGTGTCATCAGTGTTTCAGGTGAGGACCTTAATTAAGAAAAGCTTCAAGACAGCTTTGGATGGAAATGATATTCTAATTTCTCCTGCTGCCCCTTCAGCTGCATATAAGATTGGTATTTTTCTTGCTTTTATTTTGTCTCATGTTTTTCAGTTAGGCATGCAGATTAAGAATTTAACTTTTGGATTAATAGTATGTTTTTGCAATAATTTTAGGCTGAAGTAACCTGATTACTTGTGATGTTTACAGGTGAAAAGAAAAATGACCCACTGGCAATGTATGCAGGTGATATCATGACTGTGAGAATCTCTGACTGCATGATCTGCTATATTTAGATTCTCTTTTCCAATTTACCACCCTGGAAATATTTCCTTTTAAAGTTGTAATTATTTGCTAATAACATTCATGGCAAAGCTTTAAGTGTCATCCGCATTCAATTTTGTTTATTCATTTTGTGATTTTTACACTTGATGCAGGTTAATGTGAACTTGGCAGGGCTACCGGCGCTGGTTTTGCCATGTGGATTAACTGAAGGGGGGCCTGCTGGACTTCCCGTTGGTCTTCAAATGATTGGTCCAGCATTTGACGAGGTACAGACAATGGGTATACTCTGCATAATCTTGCTTTTAATAGTTTTATTTTCTTTCTGATGAATGAGAATATGCATTGTCTGCTGTACTGAGTCAAATCGTTGATACGTAGAAGCTTTAGTTGAAATCAATTGGGTTATTATGCATGCAGGGAAAACTGCTGAAAGTGGGTCATATCTTTGAGCAGACTCTTCAAGGTTGCAGATTTGTCCCTCCATTGGTATCACAAGACATGAAATAATGAATCCTTGAAATTTGAGGATGCCAAGGTTGTGATTATTCTTGAAGATTGTGGTTGGCATGAGAATTATTAGTTTCAGTATTCGGTAATAACATGGGGGTTTTGTGTCTGCCCCGGTCGCTCGTATGAAAGCAAAAGAAAAGGAAGCAACCTTTAGAAACTGAAATTTGTAGTTTGCGAGGAATGCTTAGAGCGATTATTACTTCAAAATTTTCCCCAATTTCAGTATGAGTGGGCAATAAAGCAAAATTATTGTGCCATAATTTATAATACCACTTAATATGCTGTTTCACGCTTGAGGCTTAACCGATGCAGCAGTTCATGGTGAGGTCAGGCGGTGGATTCTTTAGTGCTATTTAGGCCATAAATTTTGATATGATCAGACCCGGATCATTGCAATTATAATTCGTCGAATTGTCAAAAAGTGGGCTCGAAACAGAACTCTCTTGCGGTCTTAAGATTGGATTCCAGTGGCCGACATGGCCCAACTGTGGCGCCGAGTTAACCTGGGGTCGTTCGTGATTGAAGAAAATAATTCATTGCGGGGTTTGGTTTGCGTGGGACTGGCAATGGTGATTTACGGTTTTTAAGTAAAATAAAAAATGAAGTAAAATAGGTATGATTTTAAAGACCCTAATAGACAACTGATGCACAGTAAGAGATGGCTTATCAATATAATATTTTCTTTCATTCTTCAACTGCACACGCTAGCCAGGAGAACGAAGGAGTCAGACCCGTCGCATAGTTGTTTGCCTACGGCGTCGGGAGGGTAAGGGTAAATGAGGCTCCGGCGATGAAGATGTCGAAAGGAGAAGAAGAAAGTCAAATTGCTGAAGAATGCAGAGAAACGGGGTTCAGGATTGGGAATTATGAGAAGCATACAAAGGGAATTAAGGGGAGGTACTTTGAGAGAATGGCCTATTAAAGGGACTGTCACGCCAATTGAAGTGAAGAAAAGGCCAACGAAGAAAAAACGCGGATTAGGGTTCAAAATATTACAAGATAAAACAGCAGCAAGGTTTCCGGAGAGTTCTGCGGGGTAGCAGCAACCAACGGGGGCAGTACAGAAGGAAAAGCAACCAAAGGGAAGGAAGAGAGAGGAGTACATAATTGACATGCAGGCGAAGACACGACACCATGTTGTTCAGAACGTGATTGATACGCGAAGGCTACAGGCCATGGTTTTCAAGAGCTTGGAGAATTTGAATAAGGCGGAGGAGAAACTCCCGTTTCTGACATGCAGTATGATATAAATTTGCTTGTGAAAATAGCAGGGCGATTTTGTATGAGGACTGATGAAGATCTGAGAAATGGTAAAGAGGGAGCATGGAGCTTTCTAGAAGAGAAGAAGTTGGAAAAGATGGCATATGCATTACGGGAGAATGGGTTGGGATTTAAGCCTAAAGCTGGGAGGATGTATAATGATAGGCAGATATATAGCTTTGGTAACATAAGCGTGTATATGGATTCCATAACTGAGACCTTTTACACAAGAAAGAAGGATTTTGGGACACCAGTGACGCATGACTTGTTCATGCATACGGCGCATAACAATTCTCGTCCAAGGAGAACCTGAGTCTAGTCCAAAGCTATCCTTTGCAGCGATCAAGTAGAGTTACGGAGACATATAAAGCAAAAAAAGTACCCAAGTTCTCTTTACAGGAGAACAAATATAGTACCCTTTTCATTTTCAAGTATACGCAACTTCCTTTCCCCCACTTTTCTTGGAAGTGTTTTATATATTTTACAACAAACTGAATATTGACCAAAAAAATTATAACTCATTCTCATAGAACTAATTTTATATCTAAAAATTATGTTTAATATCTTTTAATTATTAACAAATAAAATTTTCAACAAAGAACACTGTTAATTTAAATTAATATCTAAAAATCTAATATATGTGTGTTTATTTTTTTAATTAAAAAAATTCGTTTTCGTCTCAGAGATTAGTGTGGAAAAGTATTGAGATTTAAAAAAATAAATAAATTTGTCACGCACCCCTTTCCTGCAAACATGAATTTTATTTGTTTAACAAATTCTGCAAAACAATAGGGACTTAAATGTAAAAACTCCTGAAAGGTGTCCTAGATGCGGTGCACGTTAGCGTTTATGTTAGATTTTAGTTTTGTCATCGTGCGGATTCCTGTAATCGCACCCGTCTCCGTCTTCGATCGGTTGGTCAGCTCTCAACACGCCTACTTATGCACACGCTTATATATATATATATATTCTTTTTCTTTCGTCCGTTAATTTTTTCCCCTTAATTACGAAGTTTGTTTGTTTCTTGTTTTTTTTTGGAGGTAAATATGATTGTGTTGACTGTTGATTTTGGAATGATATCATATCTGTTGGATTTTATTTATCTATACTGATATTGGGTATTCTTTTCGTTTTTGATTTGGAAGTTCTATTTCTGGAGATCGTTAAACTTTTTGACATTACACATCTTTTATTGTAAAAGAAATCAAAATTTAATTTTAAGTCACAAGTGTAAGAAAACTATTGAATTGATTATGGTTGATCTTGTTCTTAACTTGGATTACTTAGTTACTTGATATCACCTTAATATGTTGATGATTAGTCTGTTGTTTAACCCACTTGATTGATATTATGAGAATTGATTGCATTCTTTGTACTAGTCTAACAGGACATTCCCAGAAGTGGAAAGATCCTGGAAGATGATTGAGAAGAGAAATATGGGCATGGCCCATATTAGAAATATGAGGCCTCGTGGGGAAGTTCCATCATTGGTTGATCTTTGTCTTACAGTTGCCATAGATAACACTCGGTATCTTGGAGATGTTGGTGAAACTGACATATATCTTCTGGCGCGCATTTTGCCACACTGTACAACTGACCAGCTGATGCATGTGGAGAATTGTTCAGTAGTAAGATAGCCATCAAATGACTTCTCTGATATTATATTTTGGCTGAGCTTACTGCAGTTACCTTATGCTGCATAAATCTTGTAGGGAAGGGATCTTAGTCCAGTGACCGACAAGCTCTGGAAGCAATTCTATAGGAAAGATTTTGGTGAAAGGAGCTTTAATCTTGTAATTGAGAGGATGAAGGAAAAGAAAGTGGCTTTTAGATGGAAACAGTTGTATGAGGTAATTTTCTTTCAGTAAAAATGTTTTTAAAAGAAAAATTATTATATTTCTGCTGTTTTCTTTTTGTATAGATTGCTTCGTGGTCTTGAGGGTAAGTTGGGTAACAATAATTTCACCTATGCAAAGAAATATCAATTCTCTTGCGGATTACTGAGGTGATTTATTTGTAGGCAAAAATGAAGGACATGAACGAGGCTGAAACAATAGCAGTCAATCGTATGAAGAAATTGTACGAGAAAGCAGATGCTCGTATGTTCTTATTCATTGAAATCATTTAAAAACTTGTTTTGATGATTATTGCTTTCAATTCTGTATGATATATTTATGTTTTAGAGTCTCATTATGATGAATTTGGTGAAGCAATATTTATATCACAGTTCAGATTTGTATTTAGGTGGCCATAGTCTTCTGCAGTGATCAAGTAACTGGCAACAGAAAACAAATGTTTGTCAAGTTTTTGAGAAGTCCCTTGAAGTAGTAAATCCTGAAAGTACCCTATTGAAGTCACCACCCTTGACCCTGTTGTGTCAAGACTAGCATCAACCGATGACCTTTGGCTGCAATTCTATTTGTTTCCCTAGATATGTCAATGCTCTTCAAAGTCAGATATGTTAAATGTGTAGAGCCATGTAGCATAGCTTCTGGCATTTACTTCTTATTATACAAACAAAAACTTTTCAGTCATTACTAAAATTGTTCTGACATCCCAAGTAGATATTTTTAGGTAGCTGTTTCATATAATAAAGCTCTGTTGATATGTGGATTTGTTTCATTCATTATTGTAATGCATTATATTGAGCTTTTGGCTGATTATCAGATTGATTGGAGCTGTGCTTCAGTTTTAAGACTATCTGCAGTTAGGTTCAAATTTGAAATCTATAAACTTTTATTTCAAGATTGCAAATTTTCCTTCATGTGGCAGAAATATGGAACTAAAGTGAAAATTTGGTTTCCAACATTTTTCTGAAATTCTATTTATTCACAACCTTGTGGTTTTAACAGAAGTATGTTATTGGATGTAAAGTCGATTTCCTTGACTCAAATATTGAATTTCACTTTTCAGTTGAAACCCCATTTTGTTGATGTATCCCAGTTTAAAGTTGTGAAAAAAATCTAACAAACTCCATTTCTATGGAACTTATCCTGTTAACATTGTGTTCGAATGTCAAGTTGGCATGCTTGTTTCCCCGCCTAGAACAAGTATGTTTTTACTTTAAGGTGACAGAATGGTAGTTAAGTTGTGTGGTTGACTATAGAGGGAAAAACAAAGGAAATGTAAGTTATGGCTATCAAGATTTTTCAACTGTAGTTCACATGAGATCATTATACTAATCTAATTCTGTCAGTTTGCTGAATTTGACTGGGGACTGTTGTAGGGGGTCGATTTGTATTTTCTATCCTCGGTTATTTGGTGAAGTGCATTAAGTTTGCATGTCTCTATTGGGACCAGAATGGCGTATGCTCATTGTTAGATTTCTATTTTTCAGAGAGAATTTCAATACATTAAAATTGGGAAAGTGAGTTTGTTATAGGAATGTTTTACATTGCCACCCTTACGGTCCTGCCCATATTGCTGCTGTGGTTATGGAAGGAGAAAGAGGGAAGAAATGTATTACACATAGGTTATTCTTGTCCATCTCTTTTCCTGACCTCTGTGGATGAATTAGTAATCTAATGAACAACCAGTTTGTATAAAAATATGTTCATGTGAAGGTATTTGTCCATCTGAACAGTGGATATTCAAAATTCTTACCTCGTGCATGACTTTTGCAGGAAAACAAAGTCGGCAAATTCGCATTTGTGAAAAGGCTCCACCTTCAAGCAAGAAAAGAAGCTTTGGTAATTTTTTTACTTTGTTGTGCTTGGTTCTCTTGTGCTTGTGTCTGTTCCTGTTACTTGTCACCAAGAGTCCAGAACCTTATAGGACTTTATGCAGGCTGACGCGGTGCTTGAAGGGTTCAATTTTTCTTCTGTTACTTCATCTATTTTTGGTAATTCTTTGCAGGCAGTGGACCCGGATATGGTCTTTCTTGTGGGAAGAGCAACTTGATGAAGAAAGCAAAAATGGATTTTCTTAAAAGGTAATATTTTAATGTGGTTTAATAGTTTGAATTTTTGTTTCTGAGGGACTATGAAAATAGCAGTGCAAATTCTTACCATGGAACAAACAGTTTCTTTCTTGAAGGCTTGATTGATGATCCCTTTATAGTTTGAACGGTGCCCATGCTTTTTATGTTTCACAGACACACAAATCATTATCTTGTTGGGGCTATCCAACAGAGATGGAGCCAAAATACAATCATTTCAGAATACAAATACACGAGATGACCTTGGTTTCAGTTTTTATTTATTTTGGTAGCTGCCAATCTTTAACTCTGCCACTTATAGGAATGGATCTCCGATTTAAATCTCACAAAAACTATGAATATGTAATCCTGACAGTTTACGAGACTGCTAAATTCCTGTCATTTGTTTCTAATCTTGTGTTCTATAATTGGGTAGTCACTTGGCCGTTGACTGAGTGGTCTCAAGATTTCACTGTTTCCAGATGAGTTTTACATCAATTAACTTTGTATTTCTCCTTTTCTTTTGAACAGTCAAGAAGTTAAAAATCTCACAGCCATGAGGAAGAATGCTGTGCAAAGGAATCATAGGTAATATCATCAGCTGTCCATATTTGTTAATTTATGTAATATCACTAGCTGTCTGCATGTTGTTAATCTCAAGATGAGGGTAGACATTCTCACAAAAACTATGAATAAGCAATCCTAAAAGTTTACGAGACTGCAAAATTCCTGCCTTTTGTTTCTAATCTTGTGTTCTATAATTGGGTAGTCACTTGGCCCTTTACTGAGTGGTCTCAAGATTTCACTGTGTCCAGATGAGTATTACATCAATTAACTTTGTATTTATCCTTTTCTTTTGAACAGTCAAGAAGTCAAAAATCTCACAGCCATGAGGAAGAATGCTGTGCAAAGGAATTATAGGTAATATCATCGGCTGTCCATATTTGTTAATTTATTTAATATCATTAGCTGTCTGCGTGTTGTAATCTCAAGATGAGGGTAAACATTTGCCTTTTTGCAGTGCGGCGCCCTCAAAGATTAGTGGGTTTGCAAGAAAGGATTCTGCTTCAACTTCTAAACATGGCAAGCCATTGAATAGGAGATTTTAGAAGCTTGCATTCTTACCATTGCCAATACAATGTTGGCAGACGGCGGTGTGTGTAGAACCATTAGTTTCAAATTTTCTTTGTCCGCAAATTGTATCTTCTACCCTTTTTCATGCATATTAAATAATATTGAAATGATTTCCCAGTATCTGTGTCTCTACATCAAGATCAAGTATTATTTCACCATGATCGTATATTTACAAACATAGAGAAATAATACTACAATTATTCCCCCACAAACCTAACAGCACAGACAAAGGCCACATCCTACAAAACAGCACATAAGCTAATCTCAACATCACAAAATCATATCCTAAACTTTATAATGGCTGTAGATAACTTTAACAAGTTCTGTGCAGAGCTAACTGATACTCCTTTACGCGAAGAAACTGCCTTTCTCCTTGGCAGCAGCAAGCCGTCAAGTGATGGTATTCCCTGAAGCGAAGCAAGCTAAGCTCAACTTCAACAAGAAGCCAAGTTCTGGGCAGAAAATCAATGGGAATAGCTTTGACTTAAGCAGCACGACAATATTGTTGAACCTATTGGGCACATCTAGCTAACCAAACCGGCGAGGTCATTCTTGGTCTCGCTTTCGGAGAAATACTTGAAACTTAGGAAGCTTGACATTGGCAACATTTTTCTAGACATTAAGAGAAGCATTTTGAACGTTTTCAAGTCAAGGACAATGCGGTTGCTTAATGATTTCACCAGCAACAAATTACATATTTTGTCTGCCTTCAGTTGAGGCAAGAGAAGAAGTGCTCATGACTTCTCCCATCCCATTGATTCCTTTGTGGCAAGTAACATCCTTTCTCTGGATTTTAACGGAACTCAACTGTTGAAGCATGATCGCTGTTTTACCTGAGAACTGAAGTACTCTCATTTGTTTTTGTTTTTGTTTAAACACGTCGCAGGTTTAATTTACTTGGAAGAGACCAAAAGCTGGTCTGGGTTGAGCTTTATTAAATCTTTCCTAGCCCAAAAGCCAATTAGCACATGCTTAATAAACAGTAAACTGAAAGCTACTACAGGCTGCCACCGCCACTGCCGCCCCGAGCTCACACTCCCAGCAAGAAAATTGGCGGTCATATCAAAAGCTAATCAATGAACCTCTGTTTTTATTATAAATTACTGCCATTTTTTAGCTGTGTAATAATTCTTAAATAAGGAAAATTACAGGGGAAAATGTTGCAGTTTCCTCGGTAATTAATTTAGGAAAGAGAGTGAAGATAAATGGCGGGATATGAGCCAGTAAAGTGATGGAATGGGAATGGAGGAGCTTGAAGAGTACGTAAAAGCCATGCGGGGGAGATCATGAGAAAGGAAGTGATTAAAAAGATTGATGAACTGACAATAGTGAATTTGATTTCATCCCGTTTAATAATGTAAATGATAGATAAATATATAGTTAACAGTATTAAAAGTCGAATTGAAAGAAGAAAGTAATGAATGAAAATTGACATCCTATTTTAATTCAATAAATTTATGTAAGTTAATTTATCTATACGCCTTGCACAGAAGAACAAGTTTCTTTTCTCATCTGTTTTATCTCATTACTATTGTTATTATTTCCATTTCCCAGCTTGCTTGTTTTATAAATAAACAAATTGTTTGTCTCTCCTCCCACATTCCAATAATTAGATCGTGTGTTCCGTAATTATAATTTATCAACAATAGCGTTACAAGGAGTAGTAGTGAGGCACAAATTTGCATCTTCTTTCACTTGCAAAAGCCATGTGACAAACTTGTGTCTCATTTTAGGGACCTAACGATGCAGTCTGTCTGTCCATGTCATCTAAATTCGCACACGTATTCAATGATTAAAAATTACTGCAACAAGACGTCTACACTCTTCGTTCAGGTTGTCCGCATTATGTGTGTTTCATTTTTGTCTTGGGTTATTGCTGTTGCAAACAAGTTTGGATTGGTTGGAGCCGCGTTTCTCACTCAAGTCTTCTGCCGATGATAGCATATATCATCATGTCAATAAGAATTGCTAAAACTTCCACCTACGGACCGCAAATTTTTTCTGCCTGGATTGCCTCCACTTGAGCCCCGGGACATTTCTTCTTTCATTTACGATTTCGTGTCATACCATGCATGCTTTGATATGTTAGTGACTGGTCAATTTAATGACATTGACAAAGCTGATTGGGTTCTTTGCAATACGCTTCATGAGTTGGAGGAACCGGTAATTGAATAAATTGGAAAATCTTTCCGTACTACCTACCCATCAAGTTATTTCTTCTTTTATTTATTTATTTATTCTTATTATTATTTTAAAATTGAAATGAATATTAAACGATCAGAATTTGTTTCCATTTTCTTCCAGGAAGCTGAATGATTGAAGAAACTCTGGTCATTGAGGACAACTGGACCTGCTATGCCATCAATGCACTGATATAATTGACTCAACGTTGATAAAGACTACGGTTTTGAGCATCTTCAAGCCAAATACTGATGCTTACATTAAATGGTTGAACAATCAAGCAAAAAGTTCAGTTGTTTATGTATCATTCGAGAGTCTGGCAATACCGATGCTTGCATTAAATGGTTAAACAATCGAGCAGAAAGGTCTGTTTGTTTATGTCCTGAAAGCAGAGAAAATGGAAGGATTGGCTTGCGATCTGATAGCAAGGGAAAAATACTTCTTGGTGGTTTTAACGAGTAAGAACATCCGGACAAGTTAAACTTCTGGTAACTGTTTTGGAGGAGACATTCCGGAAAGGCGTGAATTGGTGTCCGCCGTTAGAGTTTTTGGCACAAGAAGCAACTGGATATTTTGTCACAGACTGCGGCTGTACCGACCAAAGCACTAATGCTCACTATATTATGGATGTTTGGAAAATGGAACTTCAAGCTTCAGCTGATGACAAAGGAATTTTTAGAATAGCAGCAGTTGAATATTGCACAAGGTAAATATTGGAGGGCGAGAAAGAGGAACAGAAAAAAAAGAAGGCAGGAAAATGGTGGAAATTGGCAAAAAAAAGCCATGGCTGAAGAGAAAGTTCTGAGAAAAATATTCATGCATTTATTGCCCACTTGGTTTGCACCAAAAACTGATCCTGCACTCCATGATTTTTCTGCGTGTCTTATCTTTATTCGGTTTTTGGCAATAATGGAGTTGTCCAAATATTGCACTTGATCCTGGAATTGAAAAAAGATTAATGGTGGATTTAAGTACTATGAATGCTCTTAGCTCAGAATTCCTAGCGCTAAATAAAGTTGCAGCAAATGACACCTCAAAACTCAAAAATATAAATGCAGAGTTATTGATAAAAATTAAATTAGCCGCCAAACTCGATGATGCTGATTATTAATAACTACAGATGTAATAAATAAACTGGCGGCAATGGAAAATTTTTAATCACTGATACGATGCTTGATTAAATCTTTGGTTGAATGAGGATTCCTTCGATAATTAGTCCTCCCTTGCATTGTCCGCCTTTATGTTCCGCCAGAGAGATTCTCATCTCCCCATCGTTTCTAGGTGCAACGATAAACTCCCCAACCAGGATTTCTATCCATCGATTTCTTGGTTTTGTCACCAAATTTTCTCTGTGTTGCATTTCCAGGCTTACTGGAACTTCCCATCCGTAACTTTCCTCCAACGGTACCACAAATGCAACCTCGCATGTAATTCCTGGAGAGATTTTCTTGGTATCAAATTTAACTCTTACTTCCAGCCAACATACGTCAATTAGTTCAGCCGCATCAACCATTACATCACTGCATGCAATTGCAAATCACAACGTACAAATTCGATCAATAGAAATGTTATTATTCACCATATTCTGGATAATGCAGTCCCAAACATGTCCTCGATTAATTTCTTTGTTATTGCTAACTATTACACCGTCTCTCCCACTGGTGTCCATTTCCCGTAACGGCGGTCGTCTATCCAAATGATCGCCATATCTTTGCAAACAACGTGAAGCTATTGCTGCCAGAGTCCTTCTCAACCGAATACTTCTGCATCTGTAATAATAAATGACGGTAACAGTATCAAATGATTGATCATTTATATGAATAAAAATTTTCAGACGCATGCCCAAGTCCACACTTCATAAAATACTGTTTCAAGCAATATATAGCCTACTATTTCAAACAGTTAATGTTGTTTTGGTGCAAAATTAAATAAATTACTTCAAATATAGATGTGTCAATCTAAAAGTGCGAACAGTAGATGGTGAACTTGCCATTGTATTTTGGTTTAAAAGAACTCAACACAGAGCTGATCATTCAGCTTGTCAATGGAAGACATGTCGATTGGTGAGTCTGCATCTTGAATTATGGCACCAAAAACTTGTAGTACAGAAGTTTTCTTAGCTTCACGATCACAAACCGGAGCTGCTGCTGCTGCTGCATCATCCTCTGTTGTTTCAATCTGGCTGCTGCGTTTTTCACTTGGCTTTAATGACGTTGAAGCTCTATCCTCTTTTGACAACTTCGTTCCCTTCTCTTACAAAATTGTTTTACCAATTATTCTGTTCCAAGCAGATGCAGTGGCAGTCCTTTGTGTGTGTGCGCGTGTGTAGAGAGAGAGAGTAAATTATTTATTTTAATTGGGAGATAAATGTCGGTATATATTGCGCGGAAAAAAAACATTAAGATTTAGGTGATTTGCGAGTGTCATGTCTGATTGAGTTGAGTTTTTGGGCAATATTCAGATCCAAGATTACTTGAATGATCACAAACAAGTCAACAATAAACAGCTAAAGCCAGAGAATCAAAGTAACAAACAGATCAAGAACACAATTTACATGGTTCAGCACAAGGCCTACATCCACGGATCACAACACAGAGGGAAAGCTTTATTTTCAAGAATGAAAATTACAAGAATCAAGAGCACTTTCACAGCTTCAAAGCAAGTACTCATATGACTTAACAGATTTGTATACACTTAGATATATGCCTCGAAAGAATGCAGGTTTTCCAGCTGTGTTGTTTTGTTTCCATCCACGGCACCTCAACTAGCTTCTAAAGACACCCCATCATCTACAAATCTCCACCTTGTCTGCCAAAGCTTCCTGTCCATGCATGTAGAGTGGTTTCAGGTGACGAAGTTGAACAGCATTTTATCAGTCATTTGCTACAGAGTTTCCAAAATCTTGAATCTTTCAAAGCATAATACATATTGCAACGCATGGGTGGAAAAGTTTACTTCATTTTGCAATTGAAAACCACGAGAATCAGAAGCAAAACAGAGAGAATGGAAAAAAAAGAATTAAATTATTAAAATTGTATTTAAAAAATTTATAATCTAGCTTTTTTTCTCAATTATTAACATGTATCAGCCTTGCACATGGCTTGATATTTTTAGGTGGAGTTCCAACTACATGGGTTTAAAAAAGTACCAAAAGTGAGCGAGCACCACATTTGGAATATGAATAAAACAATCACTCGATCGAGTAAAAACTGCCTGGAAATTAACAAGCGCAGCTACTAATAATAGAATCACATACAGTTATCCCGAAATCCGCAAACTGTTTGTCTTCAATTCAAGCAACAAAACAACATACAGATTTGCATCCTAAAGCAGGGACGATGAATAATTATTTTTCATCGTTTGATGTTATTTAAACTTCTCGGGAAAGTTGTTTGTAAAAGCCAAACAACTAATTACTAGATCCAGCCAGCCGTCGTCTTGTGGCATTTGAAACTGACACTTGACCAAGCCTGTCAGCATTTTTTGATATCGTCCGCTCTTTTAGTGGCATATAATGTCGCATCCATGCCCCTGTATAAACCTGGAAAAAGCGAGACAAGAGAATGAACAAACAACAGTGCAACCACCACCAAAGCACATCCTTTTTCGCAATCAACACTCACTGCTAGATAGGCCAAAAGAGGAAATCCAGGAAACCTTCCAACAAATCGAAATTCAACATGGTTTCACGCTCTAGGCAACTTTAGACATTAATCAAACTCATTGTTTTACATTTTCTTTTTGATTCCTTTGCAACAGCAGTGCAAATGTATACCACCGGAGCAACCACACTTGCACAAGTGTGCACCATGGATACATCAAACAGAAGTAGATTCAAAAATAGCTATTATGACTCACAAGTAACCTTTCTCTAGTCAGCAAAGACCTACCTTAACTGTATCCCACAGAATCCTTGTGTATTTGATCGCACATGGGGACCAGTTAAGATCAGAGGTTGTGAATGCTTTAATACAATTGGCCCTTCTGAATAAAGAACTAACCTGTTGGGGTCTCATTATCTTTGTGTCAGGATCATCCAGGGACTCTCGCCAGTGTGCTAAGTACCCTGCCATGCGTGGGATGGCAAACAAGACAGGGAAGAACTCCGTGGGAAATCCCATTGCCCTAATTACAGAATAATACTTTTTAACCCATTTTACACTCAAGAGGAAGACAAAAAGTGTAGAATCAATCACATCTCCTGTGTACCTATATATCAACCCTGAATAGAAATCAACATTTGGATATAGCTTTCTCTTAATAAAGTACTCATCTGAAAGTGCAGCCTTCTCCAAAGCAACAGCTACCTGCAAACAGAATAAGATACACAATACTTGTTGAGTAATTGCGTAGAAATCATCAGTGTACCTATTAAAGAAGCACTGGAGCAAACTTGGATCATATTCAATTCAGAAACTGTCTCCCTTAAATGACAAACACTCTCTTTCAGCAAGATCTTGTAATCCCTCTTCATTAAAAGGAAGATACAGCTGAGATCATAATTTAATAGACAACTTAACATGTGGCATATATCACTCTTGATATTATAACAGTAGGTGACTTGACTTGACAAGCATCAACCAACAACAGACAGACTTTTTTTGTCAGGCATAAAACAATTTAGTATTTTTATTTTCTACATCAGGGCAAAGCTTCTTTTTTCCTCTTTGACTGAGCAGAGCAGCAGGTCACACATAAGTTGAAAGCAGAAAAATACCTCAATGAGAGGATCCCTACCAACAATGGAAAATACTTCCTCTGCCAGTTTCCTAATGACCTTTGCTCTGGGATCATAGTTTTTGTATACACGGTGCCCAAAACCAGACATCTTTCTCTTTCTGAAAAAATATCATTATGAAAATATCAGAACAGCTAGACAAAGAAAATTTCCGATACATAATTGCATTTCCATGAACTGTCAGAGATAGATTAATGGATCTTATTAGTCAGCAAGAATTACCTGTTCTTCACACCCTCAATGAACTCAGGTATATTCTCAACAGTACCTATCTCATTCAGCATCTTAAGTACAGCCTAAACAATCAAAATAGCAAAGAACATTAAAGAAGAAGAAGAGAGAAAGTAAGCAACTTTAAATTGCATTAAATAGCACTCTCTTCTTGTTCATCAGTTTAACAAACCACAGCAGCACCGCTTTCAAACTTGAAATATATTATGAAGATAAAACAAGCAATTATGCTTACCTCATTGGCTCCACCATGAAGAGGACCATATAGGGCTCCAACAGCTCCAGCAAGAGCTGTATATACATCAACGCCACTGCAGACATGGACATAGTTATGTGATAAAACAATTTAGAGCTTTTTCATATCATGTGTTTAAGGGCTTAAATGCCTACCTTGATGCAAGATGACGGGCAGCAGCTGTAGAGCAATTCATTTCATGTTCAGCATGCAGTATGAAAAGAACATCTAGCACATGAGCAAGTCGAGGATTGGGTTTATATGCCCTATTGCCTCTGCAAGTTTTACAGACAAAATTTATTTAGCTTTAATGTGGGACATACTCCATAATTGAAAATTATTGGAAAAAATGGATTAAAATTGAATTCACCAACCTTTTGACGAGAATCTAATAAAACTAAATGGCACGAATATAAACCTCTGAGAAGAAGGGAAAAAAAGCACAAAAAAAAATGGGAGCAGAGAACATACAATGAATCAAGCATGTATAGGAAGTTTTCTGAATAAGAAAGGTTGCTTGAAGGTAGAACTGGAGGCCTCCCAGCCATCCTCAGATAAGCTGCCGCTGCGATTGTTGATGCCTGGAAAGGAAACATTGATTTAAACTTTTTGCAGAAAATAAAGATTAACAGCATCGATATGATAATAGTTTGGTGAAGGAGACAAAAGATGAAGAAAGGTAATTGACTGAAACCTTGCCAAGAATGCGAGCTATTTGTTTGTCTCTCACTTGTTTTGACTTGTAAAGATCTTGGCCCTGTGTCAACAAAACAATTCATTAGATAATAAAAAAATGCACAAAGATAGACCTCATTTAAACAATTAATTTATTGCAAAATTCCCTTTTCCATTGGCCGTAGCCAGTATACACCAAAAGATACGCAATAACTTGAAAAATGTCTACAAACTAGCAGTTGGAAAGATCCTCAATGTGATGTGCTTTGTGGTATATGCAGAATACCTATGGCATCTCATAAAGAGCATCAAACCCTATAGAATGCTAAACTTAAACTGTGAACTTACTCTGAGAGCAGGATTGGCATCAGGATGAAAGATAGAAAGAGCACTCATAGCACTGATAAGTACTCCCATAGGGTGGGCATCATGAGGCATTGCCTGGATAATATCCTGCAAACCAGATACAAGTACAAAATAACTGTCAGATGAATGATTAACTTACAAATGAAAGCAGATCCATCTGCTTATTTCATATCTATTGTTGAGAAACAGTAAATACACTTATGCTTCTATAGATAAAGATATTTCAAACTCATTTATTTAGACCCCGAATTCTTTTTCACAAATTCTTATCACATGCCACAAATATTTTAAATATATAGTAGAGCAAGAAACAAAAGCAACAAACATAAATTCAAAATAATCCAGCACAAATCCAGAGGCACTGCATACCACAAGGTTAACAAGTTTCTCAAACAATAACAAATATCTTAATTATATACTGATGCTGACTAATATGATAAAATTCAGCAAGGGTAAAGAGTACTTAGCCAATGGCAATGTTTCTTGTCTTCAGGATGGATGATGTTATTCATGTATCATTTAACCACAACACATACATTCAACATGCAAGACCACTCACGAGATCATAGAACAATAAACCCACCTACCAAACTGGAAAACAAAAGGAGATAAAACTAACCAAAATTCCCTGTGGGACTGCTGAGTGCTGAGCCACCACAAATTCCCAGTCTGCCAGCTGACTTTCAGAAGGTAAATTCCCGTACACTTAGGAAAAAAACGAAGAAAGAACAAAATTAATCCAACAAATTTGACTCTGTAATCCAAAATTACTCAACAAAACAACATCGAGATAGGTATAAGATTCTGCAGATATATATAGTTGAAAAAAAAAGATACAAACTTACTCAAAAGATAAGCAACTTCCAAGAAAGAACTGGACTCAGCCAACGCCTCAATCGGGTAGCCTCTATATCTAAGAATACCCTCATCTCCATCAATATAACAAATTGATGATCTTACAGGGGCCGTGTTCAAGTATCCCGGATCATAAAGTTTTAAACCTTTGTCATACTTTCCGGTTGTTATCTGTAAAACCACGAGATTAACAAACAAACAATCAAAAGATTTTGGGTAATTGAAAATTGCAAATAATAAAAAGAACTGTTTTTATTACCTTTTTCAAATCGGTGGCTCTAACGGTGCCTTCCTGAGAGACAGGAATCTGATACTTTTTACCGGTTCGTTCGTCGACGACGGTCAAGCTGCCCTTGAGATTGCCAGACGGAGGTACCAAGGACTGAGCGGAGACGCGCCGTGGCTCGATGAGGGCATCTTGATCAAAGCTGACTGGTGCATCAGCCGCCAAATGAGCCGACAACACCGCCAACCGCCCACAAGCTGTGATTGCTGACGACGACAACGAATCTACAGTTGGCGCCATTATTATGCACTAGGAATAGATCAAATTGATGGACGAATGAGAGTCAATGGGAATGAATTGTTTTGTTTCTTCGAGTTTGCGCGCGTGCGAGAGTCATGAGTCTAACTGGGAAAAAAAAATTTGCATAATATATATGCGAGGAGGAAGGAACAGAAGCCTTTTAAATTAATTTTTTAATTAATAAATTAATACATTATAAATGCATTATAATTAATATATATATATGTATATCAAAATTTAATTTAAATTATTAATATATATATATATATTTTTTCTCTTCAACAAAAAAGAACTAACAAAACATTCTGACCTGAAGCATGATTTAGAACAAGAAGAAAAGCAAACAATACACCGCAAAGACAAGATATGAGCAACGTGTAAATGAAGAACAGATAATACTGCAGAACAAGTGAAAGAATAATTCCCAATGCGGGATGTACTCTGCTGCAACAATGGCAGTTGCATATGCTCTCATACAACGGTTTATTGTTGAAATCACGGTAGCTCCGCCAGGAACAGTTAATGCTGCTAGAGACTTGCAGAATTGAGCATGATCGGCTACGTGTGCCAACTTACAAGTAAATTGGCAACAAGGTGGTTAACATTTCTAATAGACTTGAGCAAAACATGAACAAAAAGCAAGTTGATATTTCCCAAAATTTTCCACAATGCTAGTTATCTCCATGGACTTTGAACATCAATGATCAGCAACAAAAAATACTTAATGTTGCAGGAGGTTTCTTGCATTGTCCTTTGGGCTAAAGAACTTTGAAATTGTTGATATGCATCACCAGTATCTCCTATGGGCCCTCGAACACAAGGAAGCAAATACACATGTGCATGGCACACGCGTAAGCACAACACAAAACGTGATAGCGAGCTAGGAGTTCTAACAGCTTACAAGTTGTAAGTTCATTCCGCCTTGGTCTCCTATCAAGGATTATTGCTTTTGCGTGCGGGTGCACGCTCGCGCGCGCGCATAGACACAGGCATGCATATGAAATGAAGAAATAAGATAGACATCATTAATGATTCTAGTGTCAACTATCCGAAACAATCAGTCAAAAAATCCAAGGAACCGTTGATATTTAAGATGTATAACAGCATTAGAATTCTGGTATGTGAGAAATATATCACAATCATAGTCGATCCATGAACACAATCACCAAGATCATTTATGGACAAACGTCAATATCATTAAAGGTATGAACGCAATCACCAAGATCATTTATGGAAAAAAAAATTCTGTCAAATACATCAATACTTTATCCACAATCATTAAAGATTACATTCACGAGCTTAGTGCTTTTCTCCCAGATATTTTAGGGAAGAAGCAAACTGAGTAGAACATGTACTTTAATAAACTAGCTGTGTCTGCACTAGCCATTTCGAGGATACTCCAAAAGACTAACTGAGATTTCAGTCATGTAAATTAATGCTTCTATAGTTTTACAGATTTATATTACTAACAGATTATCGAGTCTCATAGAAGAAACACCTTTGGTATAAAACTTCCGCAACTAAAGCAGAAATTATTAAGGAGGTATGATTATCAAAACTTAGCGTGCTTTACTTTTTGTGATGCTAATAAACTTCAAGGGTATCAATTGTACAGTTGAAGTGATCTGTATAACATTGACATAGCTCAGCAATTCCTAAATAGTCTCCCAAAGGCACTGGACTCATGCAGAAATGTTCAGATAACATCGCTACAGCCAACTGGTCTCCAGTCGGATGAGAGTTGATCAATTCTCATCAAAGCTTTAACCAGATTGTGATCTCGTGAAATACAAAAAATCAAATATCAATCCTTGCATATATGTTCCCACACACAGAGGGACGTCATCGTCCACTCAGAAATTATAAAAGATTTGCAAACAGAGCAGCAATGAGAATTTATATGCATCTAGAACTGAGATTACTAGAAAGTTTGACCACCCACACGGGAGATGAATAAGATTAGCATTGACTGCTGTGGTGCGGCAGTATTCAAAACCCGTGCAACAGTTGTCACACTGCATGCTTAGGGCCACAGATGGTTTGTTCTAGAATTATTAAGAACAGCTCATAACTGTTTGTTTATATGATTTAGAATTTGGGTCGGTAAGACAAGCTCAAGATCTTGATTAAATTTACTTAAACGGATCTGTATGAACCAAATGAATCTGCTCCTGTAAAGACTAAACATGCAACGTAGAATGATAGAGCTTAAAAAATGTAATTCAGTTCAATTAACTTACTAATAGAACTTCAATAATCATCTTTACAAAAACAAAAATTCAAGAGTTACTTCCTCCAGGAGCAACATGTATTTTGCATATTCATCAGAATAAATTAAATTTTAAATTCCAAAAGTTGGCATGTTACAAATATGAAATATGATGATATCAGTTGCGATGATCTGAACAAGCGAATGACAATACAGCATGAAAGCATGCGATCTCGATATTTTTGTCCACAGCATCGACACCAGTTACAGTAGCTCCCATTCGAGCCAAAGGCCGAAGATGGAAAAGAAAAAAATAAGTAATAGACAAAAATACCCCTCTTGCGAATCCATTTTATGATAACATTCATTTACTCAAGTAAACAAACTAAACTAAAAGAGGCGTATGGGACTCCTATAACCAATATATACCTGTCCCTGTGTTCCGTGACCGTGTATTATTATTGTCCCTCAGAAAAATGCTGCCGGTAGGATAACATATAATAAGGAAATGGCGCATCTAAACGTACTTGCTATTGAATGTGCGGGAAATCTCTTCATAGAACATAATGACCAATTTCATGTTGCAAAAATACCTCTTTTTTTTTATTAATTTTGTTGTTAATTTCTTCTTCTCATTCTTCTTTTCGATTGGTGGGATTCTGAAGAACCCTTTAGACCATTACATGTCATGAACCCTACAAGACTGGCTTTCGTTGGCTCTACTCTTTGTCGACATTTCAGGTTGGTTTGAGCTCTAGTTTTTGAAATCAAAATTTATGATTGTTTTGTTTGATTCTCTTAGCTTCAGTTGATAACTCTCTTCAAAATAATACTGGAGTGTAACTTGGTTTCCACCAGGTCAGCTATGCTTCTTGTTTTATGAATTAATTGAAGTACTATAAGAAAGTGCTTTGGATTGTATAAATGGAAGTAGCTTTCTATGTTACAATTTTAATTGATCTCAACCTATGAGAATCAATTTTATTCTAATAACTCCTATCCCTTTCACCTTACAGGAGACATCATTTCCGATAAAGACTTTTTTCCATTTATTGAGTTTAAAATTGAAAACAGAGACCTGTTAGAGTTCATGTGGAAAGAGCATCCCGAGTCCAAGATCCACTCACCTTCACATGCATTTACAGATGCAGCCAGCATGAATGCTAGTTCGGAGTCCTCTTCAATGACCCCTGTTGCATCTCCTTGACTGACTGAGATCTTTTCTTTCTTTAAACTCATCCTCTCTGGACAGTCCCTTCGACGATGGAGTGAAAGTATTTCAATTTCTTAGTCTTTGAAACTGACCTTGAGTCCTTATTCTTGCCCTTAAATTCTTTCTTTTCTGGTTATATTCTTTAACCAAGATTTCTTCAAATCCTTTATGCACCAAGAAAGAAATCTGCTTTCATTTTCAATTCTTCAACCTAGGTTTCTTCGAATCCGTCATGCACTAAGAAATATAATACTGACATTTTCAATTCCTCAACTAAGGCTTCTTCGAATCCTCCATGCACTAAGAAAGTAAGCATCTTAATTTTTCCAGATTGCAGACATTTTAGCCAATAAACTTCTCAAATAATAATTTAGATGACACCATTTCCACTGATTTTCTAAGCTCTGATACCACTTGTTGCAATTTTAATTGATCACAACCTACAAGAATCAATTTTACTCTAATAACTCCTATTCCTTTTACCTTACAAGAGACATCATTTCCGATAAAGATTTTTTTTCCCATTTACTGAGTTTAAAATAGAAAACAGAGATCTATTAGAGCTCTTGTGAAAAGAGCACCCTGAGTCCAAGATTCTATGCGACAAGTTTAGCAAACAGTGGATGACACGCACCAACTGGCTATTATAAGAAGTGAAATTTCTTTATCATGCACATCGTTTGGATTCTGATTCGTTTTCCTTGCTTCAGGTAAGATCCTTACAGTGCTAGGTCTTCTGACGGACTGAATATTGTTGATGTTGGATGTGGGGGTGGAATTCTTACAGATGTATGCACGTCTTTTTCTTCCACTGACTTCAAATGTAATTCAAGTTTGAAGTTGAAAGTATGATTAAGAGATGATATGAAACTTTCAGAAGAAGGAAGTACAAATTAATAATAAGAATTTGAATATCAACTTTGGCAACTTATTAGAAAGAAACAACACTGATTAGACATCAATTACGGAAATGCATGTCACATAAAAGGGTGATGTTTAATGGGGATAAAGAGTTCTCTCGTGGGATATAGAATTCTTGTCTAATGATTTCATGCACAGTTCGATATTGTTATACTATTGCATGACGAGGTGCAGCATGTCTACGAGAGGAGAATTTCTCTTGCACTTTAACTAGCAAAGAAATTGTGAGACTTTACCATTCTTTTGTGAGAACTCTTTCGGTATGTTACTCGGTAAAATCATTTGGCGAGTTCAGGATGTTTTAAAAATGGGGGAGTTGAACCGTGAGTTTTAGCTGTAGTCTGAGATGAATCGATGGCAGCTGAAGTAATCGGTTGGTGAGGAAGTGAAGAATCTGAGAAGAACCTGACATTGAGAAGGGAACTGTTACACCTGTTAAGAATTCGTAATGGCCTCGCCGCCTTTGAAATTGAACTCATTCCCGCCTTCTTTGCCCCGCCGGCTCAGTTTTAAGTTCTCGATCTGAACTTCTTAAAGAGATTTTCCGTATCCACCACTTCGGGCTGTGCTGTGCGCATTTAACACCCAATTTTGAGATTGGACCTTTGGCGCGGGCTCGATATGGAATTGGGCCGCAGGGAAAGACCACTTGCCCGCCGAAGAAATAGACCTAACGAAAGGTTGGCAAGAAAATATGCCAGCGTGTTTGCACTTGAAATTTAGAATAGGGTGGTAGTAGTACTACTCCCACTGTTTTCCCACGTGAGGCCACCGAAAATTTTTCTCTCACTCTTTATGGGAAGAAAGAACGAAAGAAAGAAAGAAAGAAAGTGACAGATACATTGTTGCTGTCTCAAGGCAATGCCATTTCCCTGCTCCAGTCAAATTCTCTGTTTATTATTTATTGATTTCAGAATATCTTTGTCTCTCCTTCACTCAATCTCAGTTTTACCTTTTTTTAAAATAAACAAATAAATAAATGATGTAATTTCTCTGTATCATAATTCATTGTGCATTGAATTGCATGCTTCTGCAGCTGCCTCGCCTACCCCACAAATATTTGAGCGATTGTATACAGAAGCCTGTGTTTTTTCACTTTCACAAATGTAGTTTTGTTGCCAAAATCAACTTAGATCACAAACTAAGAGGACAGCATTTTGATGACATTTGCAGATTCACCAAATGGTTTTTGTTTGTGGGTGACTGCTGACTGACCAAATGACATTTTATTTCTGCCATTTCCTGAGGGATATAAAAATAAGAAAGAGAAATGAGCTTCTCTTCTGACCATTTTTTCAATCTTCCTTTGAAATGGAAACTTGGCTTTGATTCTTCTGAGGAAAATTGTTGCCCACATTCTTGTGGGGTGTGTGTTTGTAATCCATCATCAGGTCAGACGGTCATAAACATTGTGGCTTTGTTGATGATTCTAAATGCAGATTCAATTCAAAAAATTTTAAAAAGGTTTCGTTTATTACACCTGCTAATTGTACAAAGAGCCTGTTTAGGCTTTGCGAAGTAATATCAATTGTAAGCGGATCATTCTATCAATTCTTCTATTTAAAAAATTGTACCATACAATTACAAGCAACCTAGACCCTACCCGGTACAAGAAAGGGAGAAAGAAGGAAATGCGGATCCAGCTCTTTCCCCAACGTCTTTCAATTTCAAGACATATAATTTTATTATATAGGACATGAGTCAGTAATTTCTCTCTCCTTCTGTATCTGCAATGGTCTTGTTTCATCAAAGACTGTAAACTGCACTAGTCGTTGTACAAAAACCCACCCCACTTACTTTTGCTTTTGTTTTCTTTTCATTTTTCTCCCCCTCCAACTATTTAGTATCAAATTTTACACATTTATTTTCAGAGTTTTGTCTTCATACCATAATCAATAGTTAAATTGCTAGATTTGCTTCTCCTGCCCAACTCTCAAGTTGATAAAATTATAACTCTCTGTGCCGGTCCCTCGTATTTTAAAAAAAAAGAGTCAGGTTATGTCTTCATGCGTTTATATTTGGAAAGGAACCGTAAAAGCAACATGCAAATTGCACATGCTGCTACTAACCAATAACGGCATTATTAATGGCGTTTTTTTTCTGGAATTCTCTTGGATTCTTTGAAGGTATAGAAAGGTAGCCGAGAGTCATACTCATATCATTTCCCTTAGAAAATTTCAGTAACAGTCTACAGGATCAGTACAAGTTTATCTCGGGATAATTAATATTTTAACTTCATCCCAACTCAAATTCTTTTTCTGCTTTCACGGGCTGTATTGTATGTAATCATAATCAAAACCATTCAAGAGTTCAGTCCAAGCAAAAGTTGCCACAAGAGTACGATTACAGAAAATTCTGTAAAAGAATAAAAAATTCTACTTGAATGAATGATTTCTTGCAACTCTTCTTCTCACTTCACCAATCTTTAAACTCAATATGATGTCATATCAATTGTCCAGCTTGGTGCTTGCATAATGGCAAGTTTATCCCAAAAAGTTGACGAGCAAGATGATTAACTAGATTAGACAGAGACAGAAATTGGTCCTACAGATGTTTGCAGATTGCACATGTTCATGTTGCATGTCAAATAATTTTGTATGACCAAACTCTAATTCACCATAACTTGAATGGATGAATGCAACTTGAGTGAGTTAAACTGAAATACTCGGTACCGTTGATCATCTGAGGGAGAGAGAGACAGAGAGTGAGAGAGAGAACTTGAGTGATACAGAAAAACCTGAGCTTTCCGTATAAATTCATCTACATGGACTTAAATGCAAACCAGAACTTCAAAAAGTTTTATCCAACTCCATGAACTCCATTAAACAAACGCAAATATATACTACACACATATGACATAAGTATGTAGAACGGGTACTTCATCATACGAGAAACAAGATATAATGCAAACCGAAAGCACTCAAGGCAGGAAACACAGATTTTGAGAGCCCACGTGGAGCTTGAGATCTCATCGATGGCTTGATTAAAGAACCATTTTTGTTGCTTCCACAAACGCTTACTCCGATTCCAATCTTGACACTATATTCTTCAGCTGGATTCAAGCAAAGACCTGGGTTTCCAGTAAGGTCCAAATTCCTGCCAAGCCTCTTCAAGAAACTTGAATTGAAAGGTACTACACCTTCTAAAATGTTCCTGCTAAGATTCAAGTGATAAATGTGAGAGAGACTGGCGAAAACTACTGGAATTTCACCTGTTAATCTGTTGTTTTGAAGAGACAAGGTGCTTAAATTCTTAAGCTCTGAAAAGCTTGGTGGTATAGCGCCTGAATATCCAGAATTGGCTAGTCTGAGTTCTTGCAACTTCACTAGTCTACCAAACTCCACAGGAAGATGTATAAACATAGGATTGCCATCCATCAGGAAGTACTGCAAGCTTTGTAACTTTTCCAATGCTTTTGGAAAGTTTCCTGTTAGTCTGTTGTTACTCAAAGCCAAGAAAACCAAAGAACTGAGCTTCACAATGCTATCAGGAATTCTACCACTTAGCGAATTTGAGCTCAAATCCAGTTTTTGAAGCATACCCAGTTGGCCAATAGTGTTTGGGATGGACCCAGTAAGTGAATTATAGCTCAAGTCAAGACCAACAAGATTTTTGAGGTTGCCCACTTGGAGTGGTATGGTACCTGTAAGCAAATTATAGCTCAAGTCAAGGTGTACTAAAGAGTTCAAACCTAAAATTTTGATTGGGATTTGCCCAGTCAGGCGGTTCTGTGACAATGTGAGAATCTGTAGAGACTTCAAAGTAGAAAATTGAGGTGGGATTGGACCAACAAGAGCAGAGTTTGATCTGAGGCTAAGCTGTTGAAGCGAAGAATTGGAGAGTCTATCAGGTGAAACAGAGAGGGCGGTTTCTGTGTGAGTGAAACAATTGAAGAAGAACACAGATTGTAGATAAGGAAGAGCAAATATTTGAGATGGAAATGTAGCGGTGTTCTTACAACTCGGGTTTGGTTTGATGCCAAAATTTAGCCTGGTGACATGGAGGTAACCATCATTGCCTTCTTTGCACTCAATTCCAAGCCAAGCAGAGCCTGATTTACAAGGGCTAGGAAATGAAACTCTCCAGGTGTAATCACTAGACATAGATTCCATGATTTTGAAAAGAGTTTCGACCTCAGACGGAATCATGTTGGTGTGTTGTGGCGGTTTTTTCGCATGCAAAGTAATGCTAGAGACAGAAGGAATGGAAGAAAGGAAGTTCAAGAGAAGCAGAAGCAGATGCAGCAGACAGTAAGAGAGTGAAAATGAGGAGAAACAACACATTTTGGTTAGTATGGAGAAGTTTGTGATAATCAATTGTAGCAATTATATGGGTTTTCGAAGTGAGTTTCATTTGATTGTTTGTGGTAGGGGACTCAAACCACAAAGACTGCCATGACATGAGAGAGAGAGAGAGAGAGAGAGAGAGAGCGTTGAGCTGGGAAAAGATGGAAGTGATTGAAGTGATAGGTGAGGTAGTGATTATTAGTGGGTCATGAAATTTGAGTGAGAATTTGAAGCCAAGGTAGGGTCAAAAGGATTGAAAACATCTTTGATTCTTGAGAGACAGCAGAGAGAAAAGGCTAGGTTGGGCCATATGAGGCTTGCTTCATTTTAACAGACAACGTAAAAGTGATTAAATCATCGACAGAAATAAGAGATATACACTAGAGACTTCATCATTTTAGTCTAGGGCTCCCGGAATTTGAGAGGAGGTGGGCTTTTGTTTGTGCGGAGTGACATCGAAGATAACAGGAGGTTGGAACTATACAGAGAACATATAAATGATGAATAAACGAAAAGTTTTCCAGAAGAAAGATGAAAATGTGTGAAATTCAAAACGTACCTTGATGGAACTAGATGCACTGACTGGTAACATCATATCTTGTTGTCGATCAAGTGCCTTGATTGTTGTGCTGCTGAGCTATAAAGAATTCACTCAAAAATTCTTCTCTTTACATTTTCAATTTCTAACTATCATTAAATTAGCCATTGCAGGACATTTTTCAAGGCCATGGTGGATTTTGGCAGCAAGTCACAGGTATAGACACTTAACAGGGTCAGTAAAAAACCGGGGCAAATTTCATTTTTGTGTATCAACAGCAACATGGGAGCCATACCCTTTGGAAAAAGTAATTGTAAACTTTTTCCAGCCTATCTCCCTCAAATTCAGCCAAAATTAAATTATTTGTACAAGAAGAGCCTTAAACCTTACTGTAACTCATCACCGAAGCCCATAATATGGAAAACTGTGCAGTCCTGTAAGATTGCACGTACTTTATTCTTAATTAATGAAATGTTAAAATGAGAATGGTTTGGTATATGCTTTGGGGGAAGAAAAAGTTCAGTCTCCATTTATAAACGTTTAGTATAGCAGATTACACGTCTTTTTTTTATTTTTTTTCTCACGCTTTTGCCTGTTCACAT
The DNA here is from genome assembly GCA_019650275.1 of Xylocarpus granatum. NCBI lineage: Eukaryota > Viridiplantae > Streptophyta > Magnoliopsida > Sapindales > Meliaceae > Xylocarpus > Xylocarpus granatum. The sequence goes on from BNST01002870.1 coordinate 59,298, forward strand.
TTTCTAGGCAGGCGAAAAACATAGAGTTTGCGTCCATGTCATGGGGGAAAACGGGAGAGAAGTTTGCATTTGAAAATGAACTACCCACCAGGCAAATGAATCAGCGGTCTTGCAAAAAGGTCCGGCCCTGCAATAGTTTTATGAATTTAGACAGAAGGGTCCTTATGTTCTAGCATTTTTTGCCAGCGCTGGTAATTCTAGGTTAGTTTTCGACTCTGCATGAAATAGGAGACGAAGAGTCTCTTCTAAGCAAATATATCTCTGTTCTGTGAAGGAACCATGCAGTTGTTATAGGTTTTTTCAATTAATGTAAGAAAGCAATAACATATCACCTGAATTGTCAACCCAGGAGGGAGTTTCAGGAAAAATCTACAAGTAAATCCTATTATCTGCTCGCTGTCACGTGGCTAAATGAACACAGCAGGGGGTTCACTAATGAATTAGAGATCCATCAGACTAATTTTATCTGTCTCCACTACGTCCAAGAGCATTTTCAACCTTCATCTTCGGCAATTGGGGCAGCAAAATAATCTTCCTCTCTTGTAGTGAGGCGCCACAGCAATTCCGGCCAAACACAACTCTGCATCCTTCTAATTATATTCCATTTATTATGCTGCAAGAGATTACTACGCAACAGATTCCATTTATTATCTACTTTGCAATGTCCTCCCTTCTTTCAAGAGATTACTACGCAACGGATTCCGCAGCAGCTTTGCCTGTTTGAGGAATAATTCACTATTGATGTGACAAAGTTGCTTACAGAGCTTCTAGACATCAACTTCATTTGCACCAAGAAAAATTTGGTCAACGTCACCTTCCCCAGCTGCTTTGGATTGTTGTGATTGAACGTCCCTCCCATCACCATGGTATTGCAGCAAATCTGCACATTCACGTTCTTGCTGCAAGTTGTGCATCATCAACTTTAGAAGCTGCTTGACCTGCCGATAGGTCAACCTTGCTATCACAAGGGCATTGCTCTACGCAATGGTGTCCTCAACATCTGTAAGATATAACTGTGAAGCATTGTGTAACCGTGATTGATCAACTCCGTCATGACTCAACTGTACTTGATCATTCTTGTGAGGAGCACTGGGAAACTGAGATTGATCTTCCTTGCTAGTTGCAAGACATCACATGGAATTATCCTTCTTACTTCTCCCATTAGGTTTCCTTCCAAACTTCTCCTTTTTCGTTACCCTTTCACCAGGCTCAATCCATCGTCAGGACTTCACCATTCCACCACTCATTTACCCGGATTCTGGCACTTCCCTCAGAAACCTCTCACACGCCTTGTTGCACGAGGTAAGGGTAACACACGCAACCGCTTCACCATCAATTGGCAGTACAAGCAGCAGCGCAACATCTTTCTATTTGTCACATGCCCGACGGTCAAGTGAAAGGTATGTGTTTCTGTTCTCCGACTCCACCTTTCAAGTAGAGCAGAGATGAGCAGGCTGTCAAGAGTATTTGAAGGTCTCTGTCGTAAGTACCTGAATCCAGCCTTGTCCACCAACTCAATTTGCCTTTCCTTGAGTCAGCCATTTGCTCATCTTCGTATTGTGTTCCTGACACTAGGAGCACCACGTTTTCATGAATAAGAAAACACTTAATTGACGCCGAGATCGTAAACGAAAATGACGAGAAACGAAAAGCGCTGGGCAACTAACTACACCTGCCCCTTCCGATCTGCTGAAGAGATACGCTCCTCTTGCTCATAAAGCACGGATATATCAATTGGCGTAGGATCAACCACATCAGGCCAATCATACCTACAGAACCACCAATTGGTCCAAAGTTGGTCGCACAAGAATCCATGGATGCTTCTAAACGCAACTGTTAGCATAAAAGACATCATTGTCTTCATTAACGCAGACCACAATATTTACATCAACATGCAAAATCAAGGCCCATGCTCCAGTAGGATTAAAGTTTCTCCTCAAAACAAAGAAGAAAAAGAAAAGAACATGAAAAATTATTTGATAATTTTACGTACAAATACATTAATAGTAAGGCATGAAAAAGAAAGCGTTAATGTTTTGGTCAAACTGGGAAACAAATGTTATACACTCGCGAACTAAAGAATGTCTCAAATATTCATACAATTTGAAATCCTAATCTGACCTTTCATTGCCTCCATCTTCTGGATCCAAAGATTATAAAAAGAGTCATTTACATGAGAAAATTTCAAAAATAAATAGGAGGCCATTGCCTGATTTTCTTAGGAATGGAGAAATGGTCAGGAAATTAAAAAAAAATCTCTTGAAAGAGGAAAAGAGGCAGCAAGAAAATCTAAAAACAAGTATATGCTTTTCTCCAGCTGCTAGAAACAAATTGCACTTCCACCAGTGGATCCTTGCCAAAATTCAAACAAGATTGACCATTCCATATATCACGAGAACATTCTCAAGAAATTGTTTGCATATGCCATTGGCTTGACATCGGGGTGAGGCTGCAAATTCATCAAAGATGGGAAAAATCAAAAAATACATTACAAAATATGGCAGTAGCATTCGAAAAACAGAATATGCCTACCATAGCTGAGAATGTAACAATATTTGGCTTCAAATCAGGGGCTTCAAAACGTATAAAAGCACCCTTGTTACCCATCTGCAATTTTCAAATTACAAGTCCATGTTACAAGAAAATTGCTAGTACCGCAATCAAAAGAAAAAACAGCTCGGTAAAATTTATCATTGCGAAAATATGTTGAGGATTAATTCACAAAGAACATATTGTTACTCAATTAGATTGGGTATTTATATATCTCAGATTCCTGAATATATAGAATGCTTCTAAATTAAATCTAAATGACTTTAATGAACTCCATCCAAACTACATTTAACTGTAGGAAGAAAAAACCTAGTGATCATAGTTTAGTTACCTGATCACAGTAATTTGGTGCAGAAAATACAGTAATAAGCTTGCCATCATGCTCAATCTCATACCCTTCATCCTTAACTTCATGCGATCGCACCACTAAATCTGTAAATTGAATTATGCATGTGAAACCACTGACATGGAAACAATACAAGTATTACCAACAGTACAAACTACCTAGGCCTCTTTTTAAGGTAAGAAATACCTAGATTGTTATCCTGCAGAAATCTTTTTGTCACATCAGCACCAAAAGAAAGACCCACTCCTCTCTTGCTAGGACCTCTTCCCGGGAGAGGCTGTGGATCACTCCATAGCAGTTCGCACATCAATCCTAATGAAGATGGGACAAGAAAAAGTGAGGCTTATAAAGTAAATTGGGATTAATTAATTATTAATAATAATAATAATATAAAACATAGCACACCTTCATCCAAAGGCTCGCAAAAGCGATCAATTGCCCTAATATCAGAGAGCTTCACTCCATCAACACTAAAAAGACCTCCATGTACTACAAAAACCTTCTTATTCAGTACATGAGCCAAAGGTAAACAACAGAACACTTCTGCAAAGAGTTCCACAAATGTTTCACTCAACTTGGAGCGAACCTCTCCCTCAAAACCATAAATTTTGTTCATGCTCTTGCTCTCATGATTTCCTCTGGCAAGATATATAGCTGAAATTTTACCAAACAGATAAAAATTGACCACACGTCAAATTCGCATTAAAAACCAACAACAAAATCACATCATACACCAGTAAATCACAATGAAGCAAGATGTGACAGAATTTTATACCAGAAAAACACACAGATAGAGAATAAAAGCAATAACCATAGAACCACAAAGATGGAAATGTGAAAGATATCCTATATGGCTCCTGTTTACAGATTTAAATAAACAGAAGACAATGACATGGTTTGAACAGACTATTAAGTTAAATATGAGTGGCCAATAGTTCTAACCTATAATAACGATATGAAGAAACTGTAATTTTATTATAAGGAATCCTGAATTGATATCTTATACTCATTGGATTGCCATAGTGATTACATAAATCTTAACAAGAAGGCCAAGACAGAATATTTTAAGAAAAAGAAACAAAGACGGTTCACCTGATGGACACAGGCACTTAAAAGCAAATAATGTGAGGATGACCTCCAGTGAAAATGATCCCCTATCCACAAAGTCGCCATTGAAAAGGTATGGATTCTCGTCAGAGGGAAGCCCATTAAGCTCAAAAATATTCAACAAATCATAGAACTGCAAGCATCACAAACATATATATAGAGATGCATCAATGCTTTAAAGTAGGAAACAGGATAATAACATCTAATGCACAATTTGAAGCAAGAAGACAGTTTTCAGTGAGCGTTAGCAACACGACCTAAACTTCTATAGTTAAAATGAGAAAATGAGATAACAATACAATTTCTAATAAGGTACAATAGGAGCAATCACTTAAAAATTTAAAGGACCAGACACTAATAATGACCATATTTCAGAACTATCACAAGAATAGCAGAGATGCAAATGGGCAGGGAAGACTAAGGGACAAAATCTAGAAAATTATTTTGTTAGTGACTCATCCAAAGGCATATCAAAATATTCCACAATCTAAAAGCATTTAATTTTACATCTTCAATCTTGACAAGAACAACAAAAGTATAGTGGACACCTGTCAACGCAAGGTTTTCATAATCAATTTCTTTATTTGTGAAAAGTTAGGGGAAATACTTTGGGTAATTTGGGGGTTAAAACCATTGTCTCCCAGTATTGTTCAGGTGTGTAGCACAAATCATCACTTTACATTCACTTTTAGATTTTAACTAACTTTGGATAGAGCTGCATGCAACCCTTAGACCAATCAAGTATGTTGATAAGTTCACAATTTGTCGTATGACCAAATAGGCAACAGGTAGACGCAGAAAACCATCCCATAAATGACCTTACTGGCACTTAAAAAGGTTATCAAATTGTCATTTTTGCAGTATACTCATCATTTTCAAATTTCATGTAAAAGAAAGCAATCATTTTAGCATTTAAGAATGACTAAGCAGGAAAATTACCTGACCATGTACATCGCCACAGACGGTAAAATGATTGCCATCAGGAATATCTATATCAACAAGAGAAGGCAGAGCTTGTAACATTTCCCTCATTTGTAAGACAATCTGGAATGCATATCTACAACCATGGCAGCATCATTCAAAGTGAAAACATCAGATAGGTATCATTTCATGACATATCCATAACTACCTATGCTTGTTAACATACCGTTTGTGTAAGCACTTCTGATTCTTGAAATCATCCATCATTTTCTTCACAAAATCCAAAGTAATAACCTCTCCCTCTATCCTTGCACCAGAATATTGTGACTCAACCTCTAGAATGACATAGAATAGCAATATATTAATAAACAAGGATCAAACTTCCAATGAAATTCTTCCCACATCCATGAAATGAAATACGATCAGGACTAAAGAAAAGGAAATCAGGGCAATCAAATAATCCCCATGAGTCTCAAGCATGGAAGCAAGACACAAAGTTCATTCTGTGTAAGAAAATCATCAGCTGAAACAAAAGGATTTCCATACCTTAGTTCACAAATTCAATTGAAGAAAAATCAAAGTTTATAAAGTTATGTCACAAAAGAATCTAAGAACAAAAGAATGTTAAATATTTCCTCATAATTGAACTCCCATGGCAATTTCTCTAACTTACCAGTGAAACATCCATCAGATGCATATATAAGTTATTTCATTTTGTACAAGTATTTATGTATGTACATCATTAATAATTCTTTGACCACAAAGAAAATCACATAATAATTCAAATATTGAAATAGAAAAGTAAACAAGGAGGTTTGTGATGATTATTCAAACTTTTATAGTAGGTGATCTACTATCCTTATGCATGAAGACAATCAATTTAGTCATTGTAATTGAACTCCATCATTCATTTTTTACCACATTCTCCATAGAGCCCTCTAATATCTTTCTCCTCCAAGCTTGGGTTATGGGAAAAAATACGATGATTCAGTCGGGGACTAATACATTTAAATTCCTCAAAGTCTTAATGTTAAAATTTAACACAGCTACCCCATTTTGACAAAAGAACCACAGCCAAGTTCCATAGCTTTAGGTTTATTATCCTGATCATGATTTTCCTACCCTAAGGAGGGAAGGGTCTTTTCAAAAAAGGGAAGGTTGTCGTCAAGGAGGGATTCAAACCCCCAACACCATGGTTTTGTAGCCACATTCTTCAATCCTTAGAGCTACAGGCTCTGACCCTTCTCCACTGGATCTATTTCGTGATTACCCTAAAGAAAGTGCTTTTACTCAGCCATTTCGAGTTGAGAATATGGGAAAGCAACTTTCTCTTGGTATAAACAGAGAGAGTAACGAGGCATGAAGTGGGACAGAAGGGACTTCACAATTAAGGTTTTGAACAAGATGACCTTTCCATTTTTCATTTTTACATGCAGTTTATTTTCTATTAATTATATGGGCTATGACCTCAATTATTTTGATTCTTTTGCAAAACTAGTTCATTTCCCTCAACATGCAAGGATATTTCTCATTTTCTCTCTCACAATTTTGAATATAGCTGGTATTTTCTGCAGACCTTTGGATTTTGGAATAACTTTTTGGTTGTGCCAATAAAAGAGAATGATAACTTCAAGTTTAACCAACTTAGAGACCAAGTAGGTTTATCTTTTCCCCCATGCCATTATATGTATCATGACACAAGACGTACAAATACTACACCCTAAGTGAACTACATTTGAGAAGCATAGGCATTTGTTGACATCAATGTCAAGCTATGTTATTACCTGTCAGACAAAATTCACAACTATACCAAATCTTATATTATGGGTGGGACAGAGATGTCAGTTCCTGAGTTCACAACCACAGAAAGGTTGAATATTTATAAATTAACAAAGGGATGAGGAATAAAAAATGATAACAAAAAAATTTAGAATCGGTTCACATCGCACCAGCAGTGACACCAAGTACAGAAAATAACAACAATGTAAGCAAATTTTCGCTACCAAAGAGAATCAGATGTCCATATAGTCTAACTATCCTATTTTCTTTTCGTAAACCTCCATAGTTTGCTGCATATGTAACCGACTTCACATAAAACTCATTTTTCATATTCTTTTTTTGGTTTTCTACCAAAACAACCACGAGAACAAATTATTAACAACATGTATCAGCAATTCTAATGAGCTACACAGTAATATTGAGATGCCGGTTCTTGCAAGTGAAGACATATTGACATTTCATAATTCAAAAAGTAGAGCAAAAGGATCAGAAGATCTGATGAAGGCAACAGATAGCAAAGCTACTGGAAAGGAAAAAGAGTACCTATAGAATGATAGTCAATGGAATCAGCTATTGAACGCCTTTCTGACTCAGGGACAGCAATTGCTTCCTCAAATTTTTGTTTCTTTACTGCTTTTTCACACTCCTTAACTTTCTTGGCAGCATCAGGATCATTTGGGCAAAGTTTCTTGACCTATGTATGGATAGATGCAGGGAAAACCGCAATATCTATCAGCAAATAAGAAACAATATTTGTTCCAAACACTGAAACAGTGAGTTTACTGTTATAAGTCACCAGATAGGATTATTCGTATTTATTGAAAACAAATATATATAAAATGGAAAGTTTCAATGCATAGAAAGCACCCATATTTTTGCTTGTTCTTGTATCTTAGTGCGAAGGCATCCTAGCAAAACGAAAGCACATTCCTTGAGACTTTCTAGGAAACAAACTTAGCTTTGATTCCATAATTTAGTTTAATCTCTTTCCATAAATAATGGCACACACGGACATCTAGAACATGACAGCAAAGTTATGCATGCAACTTTTCACCACAGAATCAAATATTACTAAGGAATTAATAAGTAGTTAACACACAATAAGAGAACTAATGATTCCCTCACAACATAACTATATGCCTACAGAAAGAGTTATCTTTCTTGATGGTTGCATTCAGGCAAAGTCTTGATGAAGTGTACCTGTTGGAAATCCTTTAACGCATCTTTAAATTTTCCCATCGCAAGATAAGCAGCACCTCGCCTATAAAAACCCTGTATTTAAAAAAACTATCAGAATCTATACAGGAATTATAAATGCAGGAATTATAAGGATTTATCAAGTGAAAAGCATGCCTTTGAGTATTTTGGATCAATTTCAGTAGCCTTTGAAGCATCTTGAACGGCACTACCATATTCCTCCAGCTTAGCATGGGCAAAAGCACGGTTTGCCCAATACACAGCATTCTGACTGTTTATTTCAATTGCTTGTGAATATAAATCAATAGCTTGGGCATATTTGTGGGCTGAAAAGTAAATTGACAGGATTAGTACAACTGAACATGCAGAGAACAGGAACAAAGAGACAGCCAATGGTTCTTCTAATCAAAAGACAGTACCCATATTACGTCAACTGATTAAAGCGAATAAGAAAAAGAAAAATAGACTACCAAAAAAACAATAAAATTAACATTTACGAAACATCTGATCAACAAAATGAGTTTAAAACATAAGCCATTTTCCTTTAATAAATCATATTGCTAAAATGTCATCGCATTACATTAATACAAAAGAACCAGTACCTTTGAATGCTTCATTAGCAAGGACTTTGAGTTCTTCACCTCTGGAAACACTAGAAATTTCAGCTTCCATATCGAGCATAACTGTTATTAGCTTTGAGAAGTTGAAGTCAGGTTCAATGTCAGCTAAAAATATGTATCATAATTACAATTTTGACCTCCGATACACCACTCCCCCAGCTCCAAAAGAGAATAAATCAGCGAGGTACGTTGCTTTCCCCCTAGAACATCAATGAAAATTTACAATCAGAAGGAAAATACATCAGCCGCGGGCCAATGTGACAGTGAGAACACCTTCTGATAGCAAACCAATAAAGTTGCTGAACAAGGAACCCACTACTGAATTTCAAGTTCCTCTCTAGCATAAAACTTTACTTATATGTACAAGCGCATAAACCTCTCGAAAAGAAAGGGAGGGATGCATAGCTGTTGAACAACTATAAGCAGTTCAGAACAAATTGCAGCTGTTACTTTCAGCTTAGAAACTAAGAATGGACTTGAACAATTAATAGTCCAAGGTTTAATAAAGCATAAATCTTGTAAAATTTCCAAAAACCAAACAAAAAAAAAGAACCAGATTCCAATCGACTACCAACAATACGAATACCATACAGCCCCGACCCATAAGATAAAGGAATTGTGTTCAAAACCATTGCACGCAAAAATCGTACAATTAACAGCGAGAAACAAAGTTAAATGGAAACGCAAACATTCAAGTACGATAATTTTGCTTTTTTGGTTTGGTCTACGGAAAGAAGAGAAAAAAAAACGTATGGCAAAAACAAGAGAAACTCAATAATAATAAGATCTCGGCACAAGTTAAGAGCAACCATCTTCTGGGCTCGAAGAAGTTTTCAATGTTAAAGAGTTTAGCTCAGTTCGGCTGAGTAGGAGAGTAGAAAGTACCCGATGGTGTTCGATCTTTTGAGTCAGAGAGAAACAGAGTGCGAAAGCAGGCGAGAAACAGAGCAAGAAGAGAAACCCTAGAGCTATCCCATTATTATTTTATATTTTTGTTGTTTTTATTATTATTGTGCACATGGAAAGTGGTTTCGATTTAATAGGCCGTTGATAAAATTGGTTGCGGCTGCCGCGAAGGAAAAATGGAGAGTGAGGGAAGGAAAGTCTCCCTCGCCACTGGGACCAACTTTTTCTTGTTGATAAATTGATTAGTTTTCATAACTATGCATATGCATTGGTGCTGTCACATTTTCTGTCATGCCAATTTCTAACTTATGTAAATTTGTATATATCAGAGGTGTTTTTTATTTTTTTGTTTGTTTGCCATTTTACATATTTTATACAAATGCCATCGGCCCAAGACTTGTTGTTCTTCAAAATAAAACTAAGAACATGTAATATTTTATCATCAGAACCAATAACCTTTCTTGAATTTAAACACTTAACATTGAAAAGAGATTTAGAGCTTACATTCCATCATAAGATCAAAACACTTCTGACACCTTTTAACTCGACCCACGTACATAAGTCTCTTATTCATTTGTAAGTATCAAACCCAGCTGTGAAATTGAGTTTGTATCCATTATATGCCAAAAATAAATAAACAAATCATTGTTTGTTATTGTGCTTGCAGGAAGGAAACAAGGTAAGACGAAATGTCCCATATCAAAAATATACGCTAATGCTATGCTTTATGTACAACATTTAGCCTCTCAGCTTCTTTTACGACAGCTTTGGACTTCTATTATTTCTTCTTAATTTTGAACAGCAAAAGGTTTGAGTTGTGCCTCGAGCATCTTCAGATCTCCACTGGCCCCAGCTGAAAAATCATCCTACAGATGTTTGTCCTTGACTCTTGGAATTTAGGAACAATTTCATCCCCTGGAAAACCACAGAACAACCCCAAAATCAGTCATTGAGACTCCCAGCAACAATTGAATGTTCGTCATAATTGCATTTCATATCTTTCAGAAGAAAAGGAAACAGCTATATACCTTAGCCAAGGATGCATTATCCACCACCGCATAGTTCTGACTAAAATCTGTCAATGCCAGATATTCATCCAAATGATATTCCAGGATATTGCCAACAGTGGTGCCTTCCTGTAAATGGTACCTTGCTTGTTGTGACAGTCCCGACGCCACCGATATGTTCACGCAACATTCCAGCAGTTTCATGAACAGGTGGAATTCTAGCTTGAATTCTGGAAATTGAAGGGGATGATTCTGTTTCCATAGATTTTTCAATTGAATCTGATTTATTCATAGTAGTGGACAAACATGGTTCTGTTGACCCAAGCCCCACCTTGGCACCAGTCAGCAGAAACCTCTGATGACTAGAAACATAGGAGTTTGCTGTGTGAATGGCAACATCACATTTCCTACAAAGTAAAGCCCGATCCTCCATACAAAAGAAATAGCCAACAGTGTTCTACAGTAGATTATACGATAATTTTACAACAGCAAAACAAAAGAATTGTGCTCTAATACACATGTAAGAATGTTCTGTCATTTGCAATTAACAGTTCTTTTGTTTTGCTGTTGCTCTAATACACATGTAAAAATATTCTGACATTTGTAATTAACAAGGAACAAGGAACAGAGTGGCATGAGCGTGCCATTCCGTCTTAGAACAAAGATCCCAGGAGCACATACCCCTAGTGACTAAGTTAAACTTTCTCTATCCATCACAAAAACAAAATGCTGCAGTTGGTCAAATTACTGGACTGGACTTCTCACTGTGTTACAGAAACAGAGGAGCATTTGCTGCATGTTTAGTTATAATAGTCCAAGTTTTACCAGGATCCATTTGTTGCAAGATGACTTTGTAACGAGCAAAAGGAAAAACTACCAAGCACGGTCTAAGCTATGAAAAATAAGCTAACACAGATTCCGGGACACATATCACTCCTTCAACACAGGAAATGTATTATCCCAAAATTAGGAGACACTTCATCATCCACCAGAAAATACGTGCCAAGAACATGAGAGGACAAAAAATAAGACTAAAGCTCCGAACATATGCCCGCTGTCTACTAGATGACAGAAGAAGTAGCTGAAAATAAAATTCATTCACCCCTTAACAAATAAAATAAAAATTTTATATAATATATTGTCCTTTCTTAAAACTTTACTAGAACAACATCAGGCAACAACTCTTAAGACAGTGTAAACAAGAAAAGCATTCAATGTCGTAGTAACAAAAAGGACAAGGTTCTATACCCTATAGCAACTACTTGAGTTTTGCACTGTCTCTTTCTGGCAAGAAGCACATAACTAGCCTTGGAGCGTGTTAAGGGCAAGGTGAAGAATTAAAAATGTTTTAAAGGGGAACTAAACTAAATCCGCCCCAATTTTCGAGCATAGCAAACCTACAAACTACTATGCAATTTAATAATTCTTTGCTTTATGTGGAAACTACTATATTAATCTATCGTACCAGGACAAAAACGTTACATAACACAAAGTAGACTTCCATAAACAACAAATGCCTCCTAACTTGACCTTATTGGAGAAATTCACATAACCCCGTGTTAAAGTAATTTCGAAGCATACGTACCATAAATAACATCAACAAGAACTTTGAACCACCAACCAGCCATCCGAATCACTCCCAGAATTCGAGAGATTCTTTAGGAGTAATAATATTATATGTTCCAAATTTTATCCCAGATGTCATGTTCTTTATCTAAGTGGACGATAACTTGAAAAAGATAAAATTTAGGACATATAGCATCACACATTCTTTAATGGCTTCATTTATTAGTAATTTTAAAGTTCCAACTCATCCTAATTTCATCTTGCAACAACTCTAGCAACTCAATCCCAAAATACCTAAGTATTTCGGAAATAATTTACAACTAAATAAGTCTCCATTGCCGAATCAAAATCCTTGATGGATTACTAATGCACTCGACCTCTTTGTAAAGAACTTCCTTATTTTTCATTAAAATTCGACACTAATTATTACAATAACCCAACTATAAACGTGAACAATAATAATAATAACACATCAACTCTCTACAAAAACATGAAAAAAAAAGAGAGAGAGAGAGACTTATGAATAAAAACGAATTAATTACTTAATAAATGTCACACTTTAAATAAATAATTATTAAAATGAAGTGCAGGGGACAATAACCCTTTTTCAATCTATTATAGTTAATAATAGAGTATTATTAATTAATTTATTATAAATATATCTTATTATCTTTATTGCATAAATGTTACAATATTTTTTTTTACTTTTTTTTTATCTCTGAAATTAAAACTCTTTAGTGTGATTATTGACCGACTAAAATAGTAAATGGTGTTTAAATATTATAAATAATAAATAACGTGTTTGGATAAAATTTAATATGTCTAATTCTTTTATTAGCTAATTCAAAATACATATAAGAATCATGCGGTGGGCAAACTAAAAAAATTTAAAAAAAATGCTATCATTAATTATAGTAAATTAAATGCATTTATCAAAGCAATTAACATAACAAATTAGTAATCATTGTTAAATCAATTGTTTAGTTTTAAGAATCATAATTCATTACTAATATTTCATATTAAAGGAAATTTTCCAATATATAAATTAGTAAATTTGTTCATATAATAGATATATATTATTATAAAAAAACAAAATGGTTAATTTAATTAAATATATATATATATATATATATAGAAAATATTTACTTTTAGCTTATTAACCATCCGGCTCCGCCCCGGATTGCAGACTTGGGTTCCGAGCTCGTTCCCCAACAGATTTAATATACGAATGCCGGACTTTATATTCCAACGAATGTAATAAACCCCTAATGGCTTCTACCCTTGCGAAACCACTGGAGACCTTAAAACCATGGCTCCGTATGGCTACTCACCAACTCCGGTTCGCAAGGACGGAATCTGGTCCATCAAGGCGGCGTTCCAAGTCGCCTAGTTTTCCCATAACAAAGACTGTCAAGCAGAAATCGGACTGGTGGATTGTCGATGGAGAAATGCACGAAATCGGAGACCACGTGCCCCCACGCGAGCGATTCGTCATCCCCAGGGACAACATCCCAAACAAGCGCCGGAAACAGCTTCGGGAACAGTTCATGCGTCGCACTCGCCTCGTTTTCAAGGATTCGGTCAGTTACCTCTGGTTTTTACTGTGGCTGTTGTTGTTGCAATTGGAAATTGTACTGAATTGTGTGTTTTCTACAGGAGCATGAGGTGTGGTGCAAAAGGTACATGGAATTATATCAGGAGTTGAGGGAGAACTGGGAGAGGCTGTATTGGGACGAAGGCTATTCCAAGAAACTTGCTCAAGATCATGCCAATTATGACTCTGCTGAAGATGATGATCAAGATTTCAACCCATACAGGTTATTCGAAGTAATTGATCAATTATTTTTCGCATGATTTTGTGCTAGAGAAACTTAATTGTCATGTCTTTGTGCGTGTGTGCAGGAGCAGGAGGAGATCCCATGGTGACCAAATGAGGGTATGAACTTGAATGATTTTAATATCAGTTTTCCTTAACACGTTAAGATTCAGAGTGAGGTTTAGGTTGTAAGGAAAGAAGTGCACGTTGTCTATACTTATATTAATATTTACTATGTTTTTGGAATTTTTACTGCTAGCACTCCAAAAGCCAGTTTCGTAAAAGAATGTTGAATCTTTTAATTTCTTGTTACTTGTACATTTTATCAACTTTTTTTTTGAAGTTTAATGTTATGCGACATTACCTTCCATCTGGATTTTGAGTGCAGGACCAGGGTTTCCAGAGGGATAGCCAAGTTGATACCTGGAAGAAGGTTAATCAAATTCGGGACAAGTTTGAGTATGACAGAGAGAGAAGAATGAGAGAGAAAGGTAGGCTCAACACCCTAAGATTTCCTGTGTTGTAAATGATTTGTCTTTTTTTGGGGGGAAGGGGGTTTTACGTTCACCATTTTTAAGACCATGATCCTTGCTTATCCGGTATAAGCTTGAGCATGGTTTTTATTTTCATGTTAGTGTTGCAATGTAGTTCTTCAGAATATATAGTTGTCAGAAAGATGAGTTGGAGGTGAAGTTTTACCTCAATGTTAGCGCATTTGGTACAATAACTAATGAGCAGAGAGTAGCCTCATAGAATTAGACAAAAAATTAGGAGTTATTTGGTTGTCACAAATATTTGTAATTACCTCAATAGATTAGTTTTTTAAAGTTATGTTATGAGAGAAATAAAGCAAAGAGCATTTAAGATAATTTAACCTGTTAAAATAGCTCAGAAATTTCTACTACTAAAAGTCCAAAATTTCGGCTTCTGCAAGTAGAAGCAAAATGGTTTCTTTAAAAATGTCATTTTAACCCATCAGGAAGCCATATTAAACTTGCACTAAATCTTGTATGCTGTTTTCTTGAGTTGAGTTTAGCAATTTTGGCTGGTGGATGGCAGACTTGATTTGTGAATATTGAGCTTGATTAATTAGTTTTATTTTGTGCTTTCTGGTATGAAATTAATGCTATAAATCTTCATATTTTAAGGGTTGATTTTTTGTAAGGAGAATTTAGCCATATGCATAGTTTCCTGACGCTTCATTTTGAGTCTCAGTTCTTGTAAATGGCAAAACTTTCAATTCATAGGAGATTGTTCAAATATAATTCATTTGAATAATTGATTTCATTTCATGTTTAGTTGCATATCAAGAAGGGAGTTGTTTAATATGCAGAACACTGTATGCAATTGCTCAATGTGATACCTACACTGTTTTTTTTTCTCGAGGCACACTGGACTTTTATTAATGCTAACTGTGGAATTTTCCCAAAACGATTAGTGCATTTGAAGGATATTTTGAAGTTTCATTCATTCGAAATCGAGGCGAGGTTCTCATTCATTTTGCTCATTCTGATTGCAGCATTTGCACCCATGAATGGAGGACCTTATTCAGATTTGCATAATCCAAATCCTCATTCAAGGAATCAACCATTTGACCCTCAGAGATACTTTCCCCAGAGTGAAAGGAACTGACAAGTGGACAGCTGAAGATTTATACGAAGAATCCCTGTGAATGTTCCCTCTTAAGCCAACAAGGGAATTTCAGACCTTCATGGGATTCTGGGGCATTAATGACTAGTAGTGCTCAAGAAGCAAGGTTATTATGAGATATGTTAACTATGGAATAATGGATGTTGAATGCATCAAAGAGAAGCTAAGATGCAGAGAAGGGGAATGAAGAGCTTATCCCAATGTTGGTTGAGATGTCAGTTTCTTGGATACATAGCTCGATGGACGCCGTGTTTCTATGTTCTCTTTTTATTGAATGTTTTTACAAATTCATTGATGAAAGATGGTGCAACTGGGTGCTTAAAATTCACTTGTGACCCGATTTTGGGACAATAAGGTGATTAACTATCAAATAAGATATTATACTGTTACGACATGGTGATGAGCCAATGACAATGTAAAGGATCCCTAGAGAATAATTTACAAATTACTTATTTTTAGGGGAAAATGTTTCATAGAATTTCTACTTTGGGGTTATAGTTTAATTTTCATATACATATTTATATATATACACATTATGATTTTGTTCATTTATTTTCTAACCCAAAGGGCAAACTAGCTGATCAAGATCAGATGAGGCAAAGCGCCTAAATCGGAGAAAAAAGGGGTAAATTTTAAAAGGGCATTTTGACTTGTTCAGAGGCGAAAGAGTGTTAAAACTCTATTTTCGTTTTTGGCCGGCGCCAAAAGAGTCTTGCAGAGACAGCTTAAGCGTTTGCAGTCCCAGTTTGACATGCTCACTGCTCACGATTCAACTATGCTGCAAGGGAGACGTGCAAGGGTTGCAGCTACTTCCACTGTCAATGGACACCTTGGAACCTTAGATGACAGCCTTTCCGAAAGAAATTTGGAGGTGGTGGAAAGTAATTTTCCATGGTTTTTTCTGTTTGACTAGATCGGAGCAGCAAATGATAAGACATTGGTATTTGCATATTTAACATTCATCATTGTTGAACATGTTATCTTATCTCAGTGGTATACAAAAACTACAGAGGAAAAATGCAAATTTGGCTCATTATTTAAGTTCAACTCACCAATGATAGTGTGCAATGTATATGTTAATTGATGAAAATGTATCTTCAGAGTTCAAATAATGAAAATGCATCTTCAGAGTTGTAATCTTTTTCTTGCTTACTTTACTTCTTTCTTTTTCCGTGGTGTGGTTGGAAGACGGAGCCCTATAAGTCTATTTGCTATCTCTTATAAAATGTTTACTCAACGTATTTGTTGCTTGAACACTAAAGAAGCCTGTTAAATTCTTCTATTGTCGTTTAGATGAGTGCAGTTCTGGGAAGGATAGCTTCAACAGCACAAGAGTTGGCTCATTATCATTCCGGGGCCGGTATTATATCCTTTTATTGTGCTTTTTCTGTCCCTGGCTATCTTAGAAATTTAGCAAAGATACAAAATTAGATGCTGATTTTCCCCGAATGAGTTTTCCTAACGGGATGATTAACATAACTAGTATAAATCATACATACAATGTTTTAGGCTCTCGGGCCCAATCAACCTAAAACTATTTTGATTATTTGTTTGGTGTACTTTTGACAGGGGAAACGTTCAATTTTGGGCATAGCAGTTAAATGTTTTTTGCATTGTTCATTGGTTGATAGTTGATTCCATAAAAAGCGTTTTCTCAAGATTTTGGACCTTGCATTATTAAAGTACTCAGTTCCAGATGGCAGTTTTGAACTGGCTCTAATTCTTTTAGTTGCTCCTTTCTAGTATGTTCTACCACTTTTGGTGTTAAAATTGACGAATCTTTATGCTGAACCCACCAAATTGTCAAAATTGCCACGTTATTTACATGTGCAGAGGATGGTATCTACCTAACTTACTCTGACTTTCATCTGTACTTGCTCGGAGATTCATCTTGTATAAAGGATCTAAAGCAGTGATTCGCTAAGCAATTGGACACTGTATGTAGATATGAAATTAATTCTTTTCCACTTAATAGGATATTACTATCTCCACAGTATTTATTGTCTCTCTCTATAAATATATATATTTTATACAGTATCTTATAAGCTTTATGTGCTCGGTCTTAATTTTCTAATATATTTCCTGTACTGACGAACAAAGGAAGAACGTAATCTGATTTATCTATCATGGTCGTGAGTTTCAATGGTCTCACCATGTGGTTACAAGCAAGTCCTTTTCGATTAGTTGCTGAGGAAGGAAAATCAAAATGTTCATGGGTAAGTCTTGATGGCATCTCAAATATTTAGTAAGACATATGCTTTGCTATTACTTCTGCTCATATTATTAGTCTTGCCAGACTCTTATGTCTTGCTTTTACCTTTAGTATAGTCTCCAGCAGATTTGTTCGTTTGCTCACTACATTTTTGGAAAATTCCTTCTCCTGTTTCTTTCTACCACTCCATGCTCATTTCTGTTTACTTTTAGTGATCCCCAATATGTTGCATTAATTCAATCCAGTAACATATATTTAACTTAACGATTATATATGGTAGCTCATTCTTGGTGTCATTCATGGCTTAATTGTGGCATTAGTTTTCTCTGCGTACGTTAGAAGGAAGTTAATGATACATTCTGTTTACTATTTCTGATAGCCACACCACACTAATTGTAGTAATGGGATTCTGAGTTATTTTCACCTGTTGTGAAGACGGATATTCTTAATTTTGACTTGCATGTGCGTCGTGATTACTACCATGCCTTCTTTGAAGCATATGCCATGCTAGCAGAATATCGATTTATATTTTTTGTTTTGCATTGTAGGAGATTTAGAAAAAATCTCATCATCAACAATTATAATGGATTCTGTTTTGCATTGTAGCAGATTTAGAAAAATCTCATCATCAACAATTACAATGGATTCGTTCGATCTATGTACTTTAAACCTATAAGCGTTCATATGCTTGCAATCCTCCTGTGAGTTAGTATTATTCCCAAAATGATTTTTAAAAACAACAGTAACAGCCAGCATACGTACATGGCAGACAATAATCATGGGTTCTGGGTGTGAATTCCCCAAGAAGAATAGTGAAAGTTGAAAAGAGAGAAGCCAACGAAACGTTCAATTATATATATATATATATATATATATATATGTTATGAAGGAAAAAGAAGAAGATAAGGGGCGTTTGAAAAAAAGAAGAAATTTGTAAATAAAGCAGGCATTGGATCGATCCGAGTAAGAGTAGAGACGGAGAGAGAGAGAGAGAGGCATCAATGACGTGTGAAGAAGCACATGTATTCACAAGATGTCATCGCTAAATGAAATTTCATTAAAAGCAGCTTTACTCATTTACTAATTTTAGTTAGCACAAAATGGAAAGAAAGAAAGAGAAAAGGAAAAATGAAGGTAAAGCAAGAAATGATAGCAATAATGTTTCACGGAGAGACGAAAAAGCAAAGGTCATGGCCCACCAGCCAACTTGAAGCCACAACTCAACTCTGCTCAACGGCTGTTGGATCACATCACGTGACCTGCTCAGCCCCAATCAATACTAGTCAACTACTCATCTCATCATCTCATTTTGAATTTCTATTTTGATATTTTAAATAAAAATAGCACCCACGCGACCGCGCCCCTTGCACTAGCTTTTTAATTTTTTTTATTAATTTATTTTTTTGGTATTGTAATCCCACACCACGCTCCTCTTCTCTTTGTTCAAATTAATTAATTATTTATTTAATCAATTATATGTATATATATATTAAAGAATTAACAACCACACACATTAAAGAATTAAAAACAACTCTAAAGTAGTCACTCTGAACATATCAGTTCAATACTTGTATTCTCATTGTCATTGTAATCCTAATTCTAATGGCAACGGAAAGTTATGCCATTATAATATACACTACACTCAAATTAAGCTCCATGCCCATAGCATACATATAACATTACAAGTATATTCTGCTCACATTCACGCATACATAATTTCCAACACCAAATATCATATCGCATGTCTACTCCTATATATATATATATATTAAGTAAAGCTTCATCAATTAGCTTAGCTAGCCCCTCCATATTCCGATTCATATTCCGATTCTTGCTTGGCCCTTCACCCCATGCGGCAGCTTCATTCACAAAAGACAAGTTGGCAGCAAGCAGCTTGAGAAGAATCCACCGATTCCCTTCTGCAGTAAGCACCACCCAGGACAAATCAACTCAATTCTATTGGGCTCTTAATTATTAATTAATTTAGAAAACTACTGATTTATATAAATATTATACTTCATACCTTCTTGCTTTTTGAGTAAAGGAGATGAGGAGAAATCTTGTACAAATCTTCATCCACAGGTTTAGGTGTTGGCCTAGTACTGCTGGCCATTGGAGGACTTGGGCTTGAACTTACGCCTTTTTTCATCTCTTCACTCACCTTCCAACTTTGCTTTTTCCCATAATCTTTGCCATGATTCTCACGAGCTTTTCTCTACAATTTTCATCAAACATCCAAAAAGTTTATCACACATACATACATACATACACACCGGTCTACCTATACCTTGTTTTTCAGAAACCTTTTTATTGCATTTTCTCCCTGCTTTGTGCATATACATATTGATCGAGAAAGCAATTTTCCACGTACAAAATGATAAAGTGCATTTGTCGTCACCGTTAACATGCGTGGGTTGGTGCTTTATCCATTGCTTAATTTAAGGGAAACGGACCTTCTTTTTATGCATCTTTGTTAATGCTTTTTCTCTCTTTCTAGGTATTTATGAAAGCTAGCTAGCCTGCTACCTAACTAGCGAAAAGCTAATTATTACGATGGAAAACGAATGCAAATATGAGAAACCCTTCAAGCATTAATTGAAGGGTAATGCAATGGGAAAGTACTGAAATTCACTGCAGGAAAAATGGTCTGGGTTTAGAGAGATTACCCTTCTGCGAGGAACAACAATCATGGCAGGAGTGACAACGTCGTTCTCATACAAATCACCGGCAACATACAAATCACGATCTTCGGAATAACTGTAACGAAGCAACCCAGCTTGTCTTGCTGATTCAAAACACTGAGTGAATGGCAAATCGCTGTTCCAATCCCAGCTACCGAAGGCCGGTACATGACTACTTCTGTAATAATAATCCTACACCATGACGACCACAACATACAAAATCATCTTAAATTCATGCATGGTTCGAATTGCGTGTTTAACTAATTACAATAAAGAACAAGAATAAGATACTTACTTCCATTGGCACTGATTAGGCAGACTTGGTAGATTGACTAGAGCTTCTTAAATGTGTCGTTTTTCTTTCTCACCTAGTGCTTGTGCTCCCAACCGTGGGTTGCTCTAGCAATTTAAACAGAGCAGAGAAGAGGGAGGAGAGAATAGAGTAAAGTAAACGTATGGGGATCCAAAGCAGTAAAAATTTGTCTTGGGTAAAAAGAAAGAAATCCCCAATAACGAAGTAGGAGACAGAAAGACAGAGAGCTAAGGCATGGTAAGGAAGGAAGAGATGGGCAAGGTTGCTTTTGTTCCGAGTTTTTTATATTCTCAACCTTTTTAGCTCTGCTGGTCTCTCTGATCAAGTGCATATTCCAATGCATTTATGATAATAAATAAAAAGCGTGTGTGAGAGAGAGGAGTAGTTGTTTTCTTTTTCTTCTTTATTGGATTGGTTATCCCATCTGCAAGTAAGCAGACGCAGTGACTGATGAGACCTTTTAAAACCCCACACGCGTACAACTTTGTGCTACGCGCAATTTTCCACGGAACAGAAAACTTCCCACTACCCCCGACGATATTTTTCAAAATAGTAGATTTAATAGGCTGCCTAATTAATGTAATTCAGTTTTGAGCAGTAGTAGTAGTCATTGGTTTCTGCATTCTGACCTTGGCAAGCTTCAAGGTCAACACAACACTTAGCGTGCAACAGTAACTAGAATGCAACACTATTTCTGTAGGCTTTCAGTCTTTGAAGTTCAAACTTTGCGATGCATTAAACAAATCACAAGAAAGAAAAGAGAGAGAAATTAAGTAAAACAATACTTTTCATTAAATACGTTTGCAGTTGCGGAGGATAAGGGCGTGCAGGGAAGGCGTGTGAGCTTTGCTTCTTCAGTTCAGATCAGGATTGTTTCTCATTTCTCAATATGATTTGACTTTTCAATGATTCAGCTGACCATGATATGTACAATTTGGATTTGTGAACGAAGCAGAAATCAATCTTCCTAAAAACAATTTTTCAATGACAACAAAGAGAATTACGAAACTATATATATATATATATATATATATATATATATATAATGTAAGTCATTCACTAATTTAGGTAGAGAACGCCTTCTTTTTAAAGGGCTCTTGTCTCCCCCTCTCTGTTGTCAATTATCCTGGTGATTCTTCCAGGAAAGGTATCTGTTTGTGCATTGTCTCAAAACCGGTGCCCAAAAGAAGGAGAAGAGAGAAAGCCTAGGAAGAGGGCCAGGGAGGCCTTGGACTGCTAAATATGGTGGGTCTGCCACTGGTGTACATACAGACACGAATTTCTTCTTTGTTCTTCATATTTTGTCTATACATGAATGATGATATGACTTTCTCTTTATACTTTAACCGGTATCAGCCAGGACGGGTTGGTATGTATGTGACTTGTGTTGTGTACTATAGTGGTGATCACCAAGAAAGTTCAGCATTGTTTATCCATACTCAAACGCAACGGCAAAGGCAAAAGCATTGAGAATTTCAAATTTAAGCTGGAAACTATTAATAGCTTTTTCTTTTTCGTTGTTTTTTTTTAGAAATTGTTTCAAGAAGGCGAGCAGTCAAGCACGGACATAAGTAGGTAGGCAAATAGAAGATGGATGTTCAATGGGCTAGAATGCAGTATAGACTCTCTTGGGCTGGACGCGAAAGTGCAACCAAATACTTCTAATAATTGTGGGAGAGCTGTCGCCTCGACCCACTGAACATAATCAGTTTTGTCTTCTTCTTACTTGCATTATTATTGGCTGCTAGTGCCAGATAAGATTTGATTTCAAAGAGAAACCAACTTACAGGTTACTAATTCTGTAATAAAATTGATCAAACAGGGACAGATGCAGAGACACAATAATACTACTTTCACGGGTGTATTTTGATTTGTATTTTTAAGTTGTTTTTGCAATAATTACTTTCGGAGATTTTGGTCGGCTAGGCTTCTTCTTCGCCCTCTTCAAATGGAGACGTCGCAACATTAATAGCATGATTGTGGGATTCCGTTGCAGTTGCGGCATCTTCAATATTAATTACCGATGATTCCTCTTTTATTTCAGTCTCCCAATCATCATCGACTTCACCTTCTTCTACTTCTTCCTCGTAAACAGCCACTTCTTCCTCTTCTTTATTAGTAGTTGGTGTGGATGCTTTTCCTTCAACGATAGGAATTTCCTCAATAGTTTCTTCTCCTAATTGGTGGATATGCACCTGATAATCACAATCAGTTTCTGCCTCAACCTGAATCATGTATATGTATGTATATATAACATTAGTCGCATTAATTTCATACTATCTGCATGCTTGAAATGAATCTCTAAAGAAGTTTGTGACTAAATGTATATAATTAACTAGAAATTTCGACTAATTAACCAAAAACGAGCTAAGAGAATAAGCACCATCAAGCATTAATTAACTTGGAAGAAAGAAAGCGAATACCTTACCTGTGTCTGTGAGGATGCCATGGATTTAGTTAAGAGATTGACGAATACTATGTAACAAAAGAGTATATTATTAACGATGCAATACACACACACACACACACACGTCTGTGCGCGCGCGCGCGGGGGTGAAGAACAGGCAGCAGCTACGATGGGAATGTAATAAAATGACAAAGGGTGTCTGGCTGTAAGGGCCTATATATATTATATATATATATATATATATATATATATATATATATGTACAGAGAGAGAGAGAGAGAGTAATATTGGTTTAATTAATGATATTCGATGATCAGAGTTGTCATAAGTATGTGCTGGGTGTTCCACTTGGTGATTGATTGTTCAATTGGATCATATATTGACGACATATAAACAGAGTTTGCTAGGCAGGTATCTGTATATTATAAGCAACACATGTAGAATCAAGCAAAGTGGTGTTTTTATTATCATTTTCATTTAATTTCTTAATTTTTATAATTCTTTTCTTCCAAGAAATTCATCGTAGAACTGAAACCAGTGGTTAATGCGAGAATCTGAAAGAAGAAAATGAAGGAAACGAATAAATAGGGAGACAGGAAAGCATGTAATAAGGGCAATCTATATACCCATTTGGCATTGAATGGAATTCTGTAATCACTTCTGAGAACGAACCAATTCTATCCAATACACGTGCCAGAAATATAGAGGGCGAGACATGACAAAACTTGCACAATTATCAGGAATTGAGAGGTACCGATTCCACTGCTAATAAATATGCAAAGCAAAGCACACTTTATGGGAATTGGCTTGTTTTGAAGGTTCTTTAACAAGACGACCGATAACCCCATCTCTGAATTCACGGACTGTAATGTTAGCAGTAATAACATCATCATCCATTATGTATGCGGCATCATTTCAGACCACAGAACTAAGACAAACATAGCAAGCAATAATTGTATACAACCATAAGCAACAATTTTATATTGTATTTATGTCCACCCGTGACATCTCACATGCTGCCAATTTTAGTTCACGGACTCCCAATTTGCGGCTGTCCTATTCTTACATTAATTCTCTGTATAAATAAACCCTTGTCCGCCATCAATTCAGATTCAGCAGCAGCAGCAGCAGCTAGTTTGCATGAGAATATGGCAAACAAGTTTGCGGTCATAGTGATGGTGGCTGTTGCTGCAGCCATGGTGGAAAGCCCGAGTGCACTGACTTTGTGCAAAATGAACGACGATGGTCTGTCAGCTTGTAAGCCATCGGTGACAAAACCAGACCCGGTTCCCCCAACAGCCGACTGTTGCAAGGCTCTTTCCGGGGCCGATTTGTCATGTTTGTGCGAGTATAAGAGCTCCCCAGTATTGCCGGCTCTTGGGATTGATCCTGATCTTGCCATTGCTCTTCCTCCTAAATGCAACCTTCCTGTTCCCGCCGATTGCCAAGGTACATACGTATAAATACAAGATTAATCATTCATTCGACAATACATCTGTTAATCAATAATTTAATATTGTTCTCTTATTTACAGGCTCCTAACTGATCCGGTGGAGGACTCGTTAATTGTCGAAGGATGCGTGACTGTGCATGCTAGTTCCATTTCTGCTCGAGATGTTGGTTCACGCTGTAAACCTTTTTGCTTTCATTTTTGTATATGTTTTTCGCTGTAAACTTATTTAATTATAATATGAATGAGTTTGGATTAGTGATCAACCTTCTGGTTGTCGACAATTAATATCCTCTTTGAATTATTAAATGAGCGGACCGAGGAAAGGTCTTACACCGGTCGAGCAAATACAGGGAATAATATTCCGCTGACATTGGATTATTAAATCATACGAACGCACCACTAACACAAATATGTTTGCTTTGCCCGTCCTAAGTATCTATTCTGGCTCACGGACTCCGAACATTATTAGTTCTAGGAGCATGTTCAATCATATTGTAGGATATTGTCAATGACGAAATCGAACCCATTTAATTTCGCCCATCAGATCAGAATCCTAGCCGCTGCCGGGGTCTTGCTCATTCCCGTCGGTTAGGCTTGCCCTCTATTGTTTGTGTAACTACAGTATGGAGCCCTCGTAGTCATCGGATGAACCGATCGTCTCTTGGGTCTTCTTTCCCAGCGCCACCCCTCACCCTGTTCACTCACATTAATTGAGAAGGTAATTTTTAAGACTAATCATGGCATATATTTTAAAATTTTTAACAATCTCCGTTAATCTTATTAACCCTTTTCTTTTACTCACTTACTCCTAATCAAGTTATTAGAGTGCAACTATGAAACTTGCTTCGAGAAGAAATTATAATAGCACAAAATAGGTGCCTTTGAAAATCCAATGTCATGGTTCTGCAACTAGGACAAAAAGCAGTTTACCTTTAGTTCAGCGGTAAGATCACAACAATAGAACGAGTGATGAGAATTTTCTCACTTTTAATATGAGTGATTTATTCCTCTATATGTGCTAGCTGTTGATGACAAATTTGTTCCCTAAAACTTTGAACTATTCATCCCAACGAGTAGTAGTAAACTCGCTCCAGGTTAATCAAGAAAACATAGTCCCCTTTGCAACTAGTAAGAATGTTGGTCACATGTAGAATACAACGTAAAACATATCAAGAGCTGCCAATTATATTGGATAGTATTTGCGAGCAGGATTGCTATTGGATTATGGCTTTTCAGAAAATAACAAAGGCTGGTAGAAAAGCCAATAACTAGCTAAGTTTTATGGAAGTTCTAACTAATATAATATACCAAGCATCTACTTTTCATTGCATCGGACAATTGATCAAAACGCAAGGAAGCATTCCCCTCCATCCACCCGGTTTTGACGAAACTAGCTAGAAATGAAACGGGCATACATAAAAGCTTTGTGAGCAAAAAGGCAGAGAGACAAAAAAGAAGGCATCACATTATGACTCCTCAGCCTAAAGCCATGTAGCAGAGTCGAGAGGCCTATTGTGCAGCTAGCTTGCTAGCTAAAAAGAAGACATCACATTATGACTCCCAAGCCTAAAGCCAGGTCGCAGAGTCAAGAGGCCTATTGTGTAGCTAGCTTGCTAGCTTTACTGATATGAATTGCCAAGGAAAGCAAACTCCCCCGTGCATTCCATCAGAAACTAAGAACACGAGCTCAAAACATATATTAAATGGCATCCATGCAAAATCAACCAAATTTTTCGTAATCGAAAAGCTCACGAGAAATCCCATGTCTGTCACACTCACATCACAGCCGCACGGTAGAACCCCACCATCGTTATTCAATTGACGTTGCCCATGTTATACCAGCCCACTAACGCAACAGATGAGAGGCATGTACAAAATCTGAACCGCCAATGGCATCCGAGCCAGTCATTTCCAACACTGCACAGGTTCCTTCTTATTCCCCGATATCTTGAACCTATTCCAATATTAATAAACCATTCCCAACGCATCATTATCTGAAAAAGAACGACACGAAGCTTTTTCAAAAATAAAAAGCACGTCATCGTAACTCGAGCCGCAGGAAATAAACTACCACCCACCCCGTCGATAACCGCACGGAGAATCTAAAAGTCCTTACTACCCTTCATATTACGACAATTGTATTCAACTCTAAAATGAATGATAGATGACATTAATTAAACTTGTAATGAGTCAACAACAGCCATCTGTCAGTTCTTTTTCAAAATAACTATTAAGGCATCACCGATAGTCATCACCGTTAAACAGTGTCATCAAGGCATCCGAACCGGCTAGAGAGTCTACAACTATTCATAACCAAACCACTGCAACGAAGTCAAATAGCAAAATACAATTTCGATAGTAGATCAAATAAGGATCAGATCAGGCCACTATTAAGCTTCCACGTCAACATTGTACTTCTTCACCGGGGAACAAATGAGCCAAGTGAAACCATACGGATCCTTGATCTTTCCCACGCGCCCACCACTGCACGCGCCATTGCCGTCAGCTACCTCGCCCTCGGCGGAAGCTCCAGCGTTCACAGCCTTGGTGACGGCAGCCTCCACGTCCTCAGTCTCCAGGCAGACAACGCATCCGGTCCCAACGGCTTTACCCCTGGTCAAACCATTTAATTTATTGCCGAAACTAAGAAACTAGTTAAAATCAGGTCCAATGATGTTAAAACGGCGCGAAGACTCAAGAATAAAAATCAGAGGCAAGGAACAACAGACAAATTGTTGAAATATAAAATATATTAATATAAATCTATTATTACAGAAATAAAGCATTTCGCATAAAGAAGTTGATATAACGCATGAATTTATTTAGTTCCCCGGGAATAAAACAATATCAAAAAGTTAACAGACAGTCATTATAAAGGGCAAGTAGTATTGTGAACTGTAGGAAAAAATAAAGTAGCAAAAATGAAAACATCAACCTTTCAAGCACGTAGTCTTTCAACGAAAGCGGAGGTGCAAAACAAATAAAGCACATAAATAACACAGGAACAACGAGATCTGATCAAGCATATAACAAAGAAACATATGTGAGACGTACCAAGCATCAGAATCATCAGCTAAGTCAGCGACAAGAAAGGCGGAGCCGGCAATCTCGAGTTGAGCGCAAGAGATGAGAGGTAGCTCCTGCTCAGCCTTGCGTTTGGTTTGCATGCTGCGGCCTATCTCCACAGCTCCAAACGCGGTCTTGTAGAACTGAACAGCGTCAGCAGCCCTAGGTGCTTCCACCAGCAGCTGCGGTTTCAGTCCCGTGAAGCTCGCCGAGGTAGCCGGTGCAGCAGCTTTCACCGCTCCAGCTCCGTTCTGAACCTCCTGAACAGCTGCCATTGAGAGAGTTTTTGGTGTTCCTGCCAAAACTAACCCTTGGAGAGAGAAAATGACAAGAGATGAAACGTGCTTGGTGCAGGGAGTGTTGAGGGGAATTTTATGTAAGCGGAGAACGGGAACCGTACTAGCGAGGGTAAGACGGACACAGTAATAGCTTTCTTGGTTTCTGACAACCCCAATTTTTACCGAATAATTTACCAACGATGCTCCGCGGCCCACGCTTGCTCCTATACCAAAAATACCCTTGGCGTATCACGCACTCCAACCAAGAGTACACGTGTAAGAAATGCAGGACTATCTGATGTGCCCTTGTTGTCGCACGCATTTAATTCGCATTAGACTTTTAAAATAATAATAACAGTGAATTATATTAGTTATAATTGGTCGATAGCAAAAAAACTCTATAATAACTGTAACCTAGCTTCCAGCGTTTTAGCCAAAAACCTTTTAAAAAGAAAGCAAGAAAAATTAAAAAAGAAAAGAAGAAAGAGCAAAAGAAGCAAAGGGATGCAACTGCAACTGCAACTGCTGTATTGAAGTTAGCTCACACAATGCCTGTTTGTTTGCTGTTGCATTTGGCAAATAAGATAATAAGCATTGCACTATTTTTTCGGGGGTCTGGTTTTTTGTTTTTAAATTAGTGGGGTTTCTATCCCTTAGAAATTACGTAGTCAAGAGAGGGTGGTTTCGAATGCAACATTAAAGACTAGTGCCGGGTCCGACACGAGGATCAAGGAGACTGGTTAGGATTTTCGAGCGAATTTCAAACTTTTTGGCAGTATGCGTGGGTAAAGGTCGTCGCGTTATTTTCTTTCCATCCATTCCTTGAATATATATTAAAATGCGAAGTTTTGTGTAGAGTACGGTCGTCTTGGCTCAGCCGAGTTTTGATGTCGTGGGCTCGACTCCCACAGATGGCGGTGGATGTTTACCTTTAACGGCAATTGCGGAGAGGTCACCCAATCCAACAGAGGCAAGAAACAAAATGCCAGCTTTACCTAACTCCACTCATGAGATCCTTCTCACAAGTAAGTTGTAGACACGGTAACATTGTACCTCAAGCTCACCCTCCCCCAAAACCGCTCTAATTCTTCTTCATTGGTCTCCTTTTAACTTCAGTTCTCACGTCGAAGAATTTTCCTCGGTAGAAGGACGATCAATAGTGAAGAGCCTCCCTCCCGAAGAAAACACGACGATAGCAATCTCCGCCTCGCAATTTTGACAAAGTTCATCCCGCTTTGCGGTCAAGAATGCCACTCAACGATTAGATTCCCCCTCTATTCTGTTATCCCACTTCTTTTCCTACCAGTTGTTCCTTTCTTAGTGCTAGTATTCGTCATGGTTCACGAACAAGCAAGCAAACGAGCGGGGTCTTTCTTAACCTCGATATACTATCAAATAAATAGAAATGGTCAAAATGTGACATCTGGATCCCAGTCTGATGCTAAGAGAATTAGCGCCTGAGACCAACTCACAACAACACAAACTTTTTAATCCCATTGATTCATATTCCCAATTTTAATGTATCACGACTAAACAAAGGTTTGATTTCTCGAAAGATACAAAACGGCGTCACTTTGATAAATGAAAATTACGACAAAATACGTTGTTTATAAAATTACTTCATTATGATCGGATAGAATTAACAAAAAAATTGATTCCAAAGTAAATAAAACTAAAACATCAGGGACGAGAGTGAAATATTATTTTCATCCAATATTGTTACTTTTTTTAAAAAATATATATATTTTACATTTACATGGTAATTTATGATGCAATTACCGGATAAACCCCTTGATATTGTTTGCCCCAAAACCCCAAGCTGTAGCGTAGAGAGTCACGAAATGTTGCAGACAGTCTTCCATTTCATTTCATTATCTTCACCATCTACATCTCCGAACAATTTCTCTCTGCCTTTAATTCCATTCAAATGTCAATCCAACAAACGGCAGTATCAACTAAGACAACAACAGAAGAAAAAGAGTAAGTTACTGAGATGTTGCACCAGTTATGAAGTGGGTGGAGGCTACGCAGATGAAGAATTGGATTTCCAAGACCGAAGCTATAGAACACAGCAAAAACAACACTTGAATGAAGGCCAAAAAATGGACGAGTCACAGCTTGAAGCTATACTCAAAGGCGGCGGGCAAGTAACTTCTGTTCTCCAAGAGATGATTACGCTGGTAAGTTTCACTCTCTGCTCATTAATCAATTCAATTTCCTTGGATAAAACTTGTGTATTGCTATAAATAAACAAAAAATAAAGCGTTTCCGTAGAATTGAGTGTCCAATTTATAACTTGTGGCTACAGCTGGAAGATATGAACATGGATGAAGCATCTGAGGAAGTAGCTGTGGAATTGGCTGCGCAAGGAGTTATAGGTAAAAGAGTGGATGAGATGGAGCCGAGTTTTATGATGGCCTTGGATTACATGATCCAGCTTGCTGAAAAGGACCAAGATGATAAGGTAAAATTTAGTATTATATCTGACTCAACTGGCATTGCTGTCGATGATTCTGAGGATTTATGGTGGCCTAAACAGGTTTCATTTGAATAAATTTTGTAGACTGCTTCAAACCGGGATGTCAAAGTCTTCCCTGTAATTATAATGAATGGATAATCACTGATTTGCAATTTTTTTACTTGTAGGGATGCAAGCTTTGTTTTATTGTGCCATAATTTCATTCCAACTATAATTGCATTAGCATTCTATGGCTGCTTGAAATGATTGGAAAATGTTTTCAATTTGGTACTTGTTTTGTGAGTCTTCCTGAAAGTTTGAGAAGGAAATTTCATGCAACAGAATTGTATGAATGTATTAAGGGTAGACTTGCTTATCGGCAGGCATATAATCCTAGTAAGAAATAGTTTCCATAGATTATTACAAATGGGGTGGTGTGGGTGTGCATGAATGATAAAGAGAGAGGGCTCCTTCAGCCAACTGATGGCTCATTAATATCCTATGGCCACTGAGACCATCTTATTGCTTGCATCAAGAAGCTTGTTGTGCCCCTAAAATCAGGGCTATATTTTAAAGAGGACTAAGCTGTGGACTTTTTACTGACAGTAGTCATGATATGGTTGATAAACAATATCCATTTTTTTATGCATGATTTATTTGGCATTTTCCATGTCACTTTTTGCACTTGCATGGTTTTTGGTCATTGCTACAGTTTCTGCAGCATTGTTACCGCTGAATGTCTTATATTCTAAGTTCCTTTATGATTACTATGAAACTTAAAATTGTTTTTTGACTATTTATATGCTTTTCTGAAGCGCAAGTCACTGTTGGAGGTGGTCAAGAAAACTGTATTATCTCATCTTACAAAAAAATGCCCACCGCATGTAAGCAAGCTTCTGGATAATGGTTATAAAAGACAAGTCTAATTGTTACTTATATATTTAATAACTTGTTTTCTCTTTATAGGTTCAAGTGATTGGCTTGCTCTGTAGAACTCCCCAGAAAGAAAGCAGACATGAATTGATGCGTAGAGTGGCTGCCGGAGGTGGTGTATTTAAAGGCGAGAAAGGAGTCAAAGTTCATATTCCAGGAGCAAATCTCAATGATATAGCTAACCAGGCTGATGACTTGCTAGAGGTAATTACTTTGTAAACTACACTATTCTCTTCTCAATAATGAAGTATACCTTTGCTGCATATTTCATAATTGTCTGTTGTGTAGTTCATAAACCACTTTCTTTCTGCAGTTACAACTGTCTTTTATGATATTCAGTAAAACTCTCCTCCTTACACCTTGGGGAACAGAAACATGGAACCCTTATTCTGATAGGTGGTGTAATGCATTACATTAGTTATGGTCACTTGGCAGACATTTCCACGTTTTGCTGTACATTTACTTTGAAGCACCACCATTTTACTAGAAAGACTGATGTCTCTGGGTTCTTTAAGAAATAGAATTTGGACAATGAATGCTTTTGTCCAAATTCTATTTCTTAAATGCCTCCAAAGCATTCATTGTCCAAATTCTATTTCTTAAATGCCTCCCTATATTTGTATGCTAACAGAAGAAAATAAATGACCAAGTGGTTTGGTTGATTCATAGAGCATTTAAATGGATGATGTGCACAATAATGAGTATGAAAATGTATCTCATTTAACTCCAAATGAGGCTTTGCTTGTTTTGCATGTTTTACATCCATCATGATGAAGAGTGATCATGGAAGACCCAGTGATATACGTCCCAATTTTACTATTTGAGAGTATAGAGTTAAACGTCTTTGTAAAATTTCTTCTGTATCAGGCATTCTGATCCTTAAATAAGTGATATTCACTCCCACTGTTATCGAATTAAAAGTTCACCAAAGCAGTTCTTTCAATTGGCTGTTGGGTTTATGGATTCTGTAAAATAGTTTGATGTCTATTAATTTTTCCCTCATCTGTTGAAACATTCGCAGACAATGGAAACTAGACCAGTTGTTCCAGATCGAAAATTACTTGCAAGGCTTGTTTTGATCAGAGAGGAAGCTCGAAATATGATGGGAGGTGGAATACTGGATGAACGAAATGATCGTGGTTTCTTTACTCTTCCTGAATCTGAGGTCTCAATGCCTGCATTTATAAGATTTCATATTGCAATATCTGGCTGCTTCTCATTGTCCCTGAAATATATTATTGAATTATTTCATTCATTCTAAATAAACCCATGTCTAATTGTTGTTATTCTTCTTTTCATTGATGATTATTGGCATCACTACAAATCAACAATGCAGGTGAACTTCTTAACCAAACTGGTAGCTCTGAAGCCTGGGCAAACTGTCCGGGAAATGATAAAAAATGTAATGCTAGGGAAAGATGAAGGTGCAGACAACTATGGCAGTGAAGAGGCCTCTTTTGACTGGAATTCCACTGGAATTGGAGGAAGAGTACGATTCATTACCTAATATGGGCTGCTCACGTATCAAAATAAATTGTCTGATATGTGTTCCCAGTTATTGGCATCATGGTATGTTTTTTGATCATGTTGTTAATGATTAACAGGGAAGTATTACGGGAAAGAAACCCTTTCCTGTGCGCCCTGGCATGTTTCTTGAAACTGTCACCAAGGTAATCACCTTATCTATGCTGTCAGCTATAAAGTTGTGTTGTGAACGGTATCACACCCAGTGGACTTGATACATGCGAAAGGGGATGAGGTGAATCAAAAATTGGAAAACAAACTTTATGGAGCTTATAATGCATGTTCTCTTGCTTACATTTGCTTAGCATTCTGATAATCTCTCTATATTCTATTGTTGACCTAATCAACTAGCAGATATGCATAGATCAATGATGATAAAGATTTATTGTTGGACTTGTTAGGTCTTAGGCGGCATATACTCTGGGAGTGTCCCAGGCATTACAGCACAACATCTGGAATGGGTAAATACTATTTCCCCTGATAATGTGAAAATGATTGCTGAATAGCTTCTTATTAAAATCTGTTTGCTTAATGGTCATATTCTTCAATCCTCTTGTTACCCATTTTGTTTATTTCTCTTGTATCTAGGTCCATCAGAATACGCTACAAGTTCTTCAGGAAATAGCATTCTAGAATTAATTTTAACAGGTGGCAGATGCACCATAACATTATTAACCCATTTTTTATTGCCATTCACTGTTGGAAGAAGATGAGTCATTGTTTGAGTCTGGCAAATACTGCTTCCAACTCTGAATATATCTAAAAGTATGAATCAGCGACAGGCCGAGTACTTGTTAAATGTATGTATATATGTTAAATTTGATGTTGTTTGTCATCTTCTTTTTCTTCTTTTTACAATAAAGCACATTGTAATGTTTTAAATGCTTAATCAGATCCTCAATGATGACAGGAATGAAATCCATATGAGCTTCAAAATCGTGCTTTGGTTGCATCCTGTATCGTCTGAGAATGATGAAGATTTCAGTTTTCCAGTTAACAGGAGATGAGTGGCATGTGGATTAGGGGCCTACTCAATAACAATGGTGATGTATTTTGGGATCGTTGTAGACCTTTGTAATGATTTGATTGTAGTGGGGAGTAGAAGCAAACACAGCAAGGACTACTACATATTCCCCCAATTATTTAGAAAAGTAGCTTTTCCCCACAAGCCCGCTCGTGTCTTGCCTTTGAGTGTTGCCTTTTTAACAAAGCAAAATGTATGTGCATACAAGTTTACCTCTGGCCTGGATTTGTCACCACACCTCCTTGTTGTGTTAGGTTATGTATCACTGCCTTCGGCCCACTTTCACCTTTGCCTACGCTGCCCCCTCTTGCTCGCTGTTTTCTAAGCATTGGTGTTCGCCATGACCTTCTTTCGATCAAATAATAGAAAAGTTGATATCACGTGGTGAGCTGACTTAACGAGTTGCATTTCTGAATGTCACCAATACTTACGGTTTATGGATGCGTTTGGTGAAGACACGGAGGGGGTAGAAATTCTTTTAGTTGGCAGCATTATATTAACATTCTCTCGCCCATATTTGCATTTGGGTTATCTTTTTTGACCAAACAAAGTGTTATTCCCTTGCACGTTAACTTAGAAGAGCAGTAGATGTGTTAAATTTGCAGCTGACATGTGGATGCATTTCTTCTTGTTCAAATAAAAAAAATAAAAATGTTGAGTCCAAAACTCTCAATTAATCTGTGCACTATTAGCAGCGTTTCAACTCAATAATATTATAAGATGATTAGAGTGAAAGGCGAGGAGGTAATACATGGTAGGGGGAGTCCTAAAGATTAGGATCACATCCTATCTATATCACAGGCATGAACACCTCCATTTCTGCAACGATATCTCCTTTTGGTCCCCACGCGCCCGAATCACATGCCCTCTTTGTTGCCCCTGTTCGTTTCAGTTCTTCAAGAAAGAAAATTTTAAAGTTCATAATTTGCTCATGCCATCCATGTGAATTATGCACGCCTTTCCTTCCTACTTCCCTTTAATTACTGTACAGTCCTTTTAATTGAAAAGTGGGTAAACCAAACACATCCCCAATATTATTAATTCGGTGCGTTGTTAACTTGAAGTAAAGATTTATGAAAGGCAAAGTTAGATACCAAACTTTGTTTAAACCGCTGGCCACATCGTCATCCTGTATTGAATTACTACATTGTCCTTTTCATGATATTGTTAATTTGTAAGAATTTGAAATTAAGTTAGCGGGCTCCAAGGACAAATTTTAGTCATAATTTTGAATTTTGAAAACGACAGTGTGTGGCCCAGCCCAAGGGTGCGGTGGGCCCTATATTCCTACTCGGATGAACAGAGAGATAGAGAGAGGGACAGAGCAGTCATAATTTGAATTCTTATTCAAAAAACCCAAGTTTGCTCCACCACTTCCAGCTGCAGGGTACTGAAGCTATTACAGCGAAAGATCCAAAGGAGGGAGATCAGTACATCGCATCTGCAACGAAGCTTTCATCAATTCTTTTTTACGTTTTTAAATCGGTAGAGAAGAACAGGAAAATGTCAGGTTATGTAGGGATTATTGTATCAGATCCATTGCTTCAGAATCAGTTCACCCAGGTGGAGCTGAGGAGCTTAAAGACTCACGTTAGTTCATCTAATTTTCTTTCTTCATTTTTTCCTTTTTTCTTCTTTTTGGTTTTTGACCTGTTCAGGATTTTTAAAGAGGAAGAATGTGGAAATATGCAGTTCATGAGCATGAGAAGAGACAGCGGCAAGCTAACTGTAGGTGACTTGGCATCAAAGATGTCGAGATTGAAAGTCGTTGGGGAGAATCTCAATGAAGAAGAGAGAGCTTCGCTTATTCAAGATTTATATCACAATAATCTTCACGTTGAGGTTGATTTCGAGCTCTTTTTGAAGGTATATTTTTCTTTTAAACTAATTTGATCATCTATGTAAATCGATTTATCTTCTTTCAGCCGATTATTCCTGTTCCCTAATCAGTTTGGATTGTTCATTTTGTTCTTCTTTTTATAATTGCAAATGAATTGTCCCTTATGTTGATGCTACCCTGGCT
>BNST01002871.1:0-149680 GCA_019650275.1 Xylocarpus granatum
AACCCTAAACCCGAAACCCTAAACCCGAAACCCTAAACCCGAAACCCTAAACCCGAAACCCTAAACCCGAAACCCTAAACCCGAAACCCTAAACCCGAAACCCTAAACCCGAAACCCGAAACCCGAAACCCGAAACCCGAAACCCTAAACCCGAAACCCTAAACCCTAAACCCTAAACCCTAAACCCTAAACCCTAAACCCTAAACCCTAAACCCTAAACCCTAAACCCTAAACCCTAAACCCTAAACCCTAAAAAACCCTAAACCCTAAACCCTAAAAAGCCCGAAACCCGAACCCTAAACCCGAAACCCTAAACACTAAACCCTAAACCCTAAACCTTAAACCCTAAAAAACCCTAAACCCTAAAAAATCCTAAACCCTAGAAAACCCTAAACCCTAGACCCTAAGCCCTAAACACTAAGCCCTAAACCCTATGCCCTAAAGCCTAAACACTAAACCATAAACTCTAAACCTTGTCCTCAATCTACTAAAATTTGGCTAAATTTTAGGTATTACCTAAAGTGTATCTAATGATACATAATTTTAATGGGACATGATTTTAGAATATCTAATGTTATTTCTTTATTAAATAAAACCTTAAAATTAATGTTTAGATATTAAATGAATTTGTGTGATTTGGTCAATCAAATTTAGACTTGGAACTTTGGTTTTGTGCGGAATTTTCAGGGGTGCACAAATCTCAAGTTTCAACCATATTAAATAGTTTTTTTGTTGTTTATTTTGGTACTCAATTTGTCATTTTTTGCCTAGGTTTCTAGTGTGCTTGAATCTCAGGTTTTTAGCATATTAAATACATTCAATGTGCTTAAAACTTGGTAGTAAATATGTGGTTTCAATCAATTTTTTTAGCCAAATCACAAAAACTAAGAATCAAATTCAGAAAATATATATATATATATATATTTCAAGCACATGAATAAGTAACATTTTTAATATAAATCAAGATTTGAGTGTGCAAAGTTTTGACTATGTACAAAAATAAAATAAAAAATACAAATTTTGTTTTGTCTACCAAAAATATTTTCGTTCAAAATTTATATTTTTGGTTAGTTTAATAAAAAAAATAAAATAACATGACTATTTCGTTGAATGGGGTGAACAAGTTCGCTATTTTAGGAATCATACCTCATTTTCAACTAGTGGTTAACAACACAACGGAGTGTTACCACAAATTCTCAAATTATGAGGGATAATTTGTATTCAAGTGTTAATTGAAGGTATCATTGAAATTATCCTTTTTGACTAAATTTTTTTATTCTTCGTTTGCCCTTGCCGTCACTTCTCAGCGGCAGTCTACGCAACGTCTTGTATCCTTTCCCATCTTTCTCAGATAAAAATTAGTACGAAGAGAAAAGAACCAGGAGGAGAATAACATGTTGAGTCAAGAAGAATCGGGCAAACTATTTGCAATGTTGAAGTTCGAGCAAAGGCCGACGGAGGAGATCGTGTCCGATTTCATCGCCAAATTCCCTCGCCACCGTCATTACGCTCTTTGCAGCACTCTCTCTCTTCTGTTACAGGCAATTTTCTCTTTCTTTCTCATACTACGACGGTATATATATGTGCATCAGTGCCTTTTATTGTTTACGGTTCTGGTCTCCATTTTATTTTCAAAATCAATCATGTTTTCCTTTTGGGACTTTGATTGGTCAATTCTTTTGTGACTTCTTGGTATTGAAATTTTGACTAACGTATGATTCTGGCTAGGGTTATAACTTTTAGATATGCTACTATGTATCGGAATTCTTGACAAATGGGGCAAAATTTGGCATCTGGCCGACTGAATTTCGAGGATGCGTTTCGATTTAGGACATATGTAGAAATGTATTTGAACTGACATACGGTATATGTTTTTGTTGGAATTTTTTAGTTATTGTATATCGCTATTGTGAGTGTTATGTTGTTTGTTACTAGCGTAATTGCATTGTTCAGTTTGACATTTTCCAGTTGATGCTATACATAAAAGATTATACTGTGAGGTTCTTCTTGTTGGGTATTCAAATAGCTTTTTTGTGCTTAGAAGTTGAATTTATGGGCTGCAAAGTGTTGATTCAGTCTCTCCGGTTATATAGGGGACTCCTATAACACTGTTGGTTGCATACATAAACTCAATTATCACAATTATTGTTGTTGTGAATGGTATTGTTGTTACTGCTATTGTTGTCGTAGTGGTTGCTGTATTTACTACTACTGTTTTTTGTGCTTTATTTTGTATTGAGATGGCATAAAAGTATCTATTTGCTAACTACTCGTGTTTTTTGTGCTTTATTTTGTTTTGAGATGGCATAAAAGTATCTATTTCCTTTCTGTGTAAATGCATTGTGGGTCCCTTGCTGACCAGTTGATGTTTATACAATTGCAGGATAAAAAAGCACTGAATTCGACTGAACGTTTAGTTGTATTTGCCATTCTTCATCAGTCTTACTGCTCCCAAAAATGTTCTGCCAACCCATTCATATCTTTAATGATAAATGTAAGTAAATCTTGGCATTGTTGTTATAGTATGTATTAGAAAGTTTTTCAGACTTTGTTTTATCTCTGATGGAGAGTGCTCCATGACTTTTTTGAGGGTAATTATACATATTCTACTTGGATGCTTCAAGGTAATGAATGCAACATCAATTAAATGATGCAACTGTGTTTTTACTTACATGCATATACACAGTAATGAATGCAGCATCAATTAAATAATGCAAGTTTGTTTTTATTTGTACCTATAGAAAGTCTTGTTTGAACTTAACTACACATATTCCTATTTAATGCATACTTTTATCTGTGAGTTAGTGCCAGGCTCATACTGCATGTACAAAGGATTCAAATCATCTTGTGTTATCACTTCCAAGATTTGAATTTTTTTTAATCCTCAAATTCCAAGAGTTGAGATTGAGATTATTAGTTGCCAGTTTTAGCAACACAAGTGCCTTACACATTAGCTTTTCTTTTTGGGATGAAAATTGAAATTCAAATGCATCCATTCAAGTCAATCACAACTGTGCTTAAGAATTTGAGGTTATATGGCTGTAAAACGTAAACATTTTGCTGCTTTGTAGTTCTGCAGAATGCATACATTTCCTTTTACTTTTTCATCTAACCTAAAGGACTACATGAAAGCTGTTGTAGTGTTAATGGAGACATAAGTTAATGTTGTGTCTTAGATTTATATCACTAACATTGTTGTTTATCATTATTATGGTTATCATCGTTATTATTGATTTATTTTTTTACTGCTGTGGACAGATGCCTGCCCTGAAAGAAAATATGTTTACATTCTTCATAAAGTTGTTTTATTTTATATTCTTTGTTTTTACTGTTTAATGCTCTTTGCAACCAAGAAATACAAGTCATCTTGCTAACTCTTGTTGTCATAATATTTATAATATGTGTGTGGGTGTGCAGGCGTGCGCACATTGGTGCTTTCCTTTGTTTATTGAAAATGTCTCCATTTATCTTTGTTCTACGTTACAATATGGCACATTTGTCGACTTTCTGTTAAACATGATGCCTCAATAATTTTATAAGTTTTATTTATAACTTCTTTAAATATGGTGCAGACTGCATGCGATGACGAAGCTGAAAAATATGAGAGAGCATTTGTTATCCAGTTGTTAAGCTCCAGCAGCTCCAACAGTAGTAAAGAGGTTAATTTCTCAGTTAACCATTGTGGTGTGTTACATCAAAGTTTCCTTTCTAGTTATTTGTGCTGATCCAGAGTTGAGAAAATGCTGTGTCTGTGGAGATTGACAAACTTTTGACAGTTAGGCAACTGTGGGAAGGTTGCTAATAACTTTGTCCCATCTGTATTTGTAGTTATTTGGAATGTGATTGTCATGAGTTGTCTGTCTAGTCCCTAAATATTAGAAAATGGCATATTGTCCATCTTCTTGACGTAACCAGAACTTATGTTATAATGGAAGTGTCTGTTTTCTGTAGTGTTTAGCTAGGAGGTGCTAATTATTTTTAAATATTAGTATGCTGAGATAGGCAGCAAATTCTGGGTATGAATGTGATCTTCGCAAGAAGTTCTTGTTCTTTGAGTATGCATCTGACTTGCATGACACATGTACTTACATCTGGAATTTCCATTTTCAAACATGCTTTGCTAACATTTCATGCACATTTTTTTTTATTTTTGTTCAACAAAGTTTGTTTTTAGCTCGCATTTGATGTATATCCAGCTTATTATAATGCTGAGAGTTGATGACCACATTTATTGTTTGCCTGCCATGAACTTGTTGCATTTTCCCATTTTTAATGCTTATTTTGCTTGCCATAGTTGTGATGTCTGAACAGGGTTTTCATTTTTTCTTTTTGGTTGCAGTTTCTCAAACAGTCAGCTGGAGATTATATGAAAGATTTTGATCCGTCATCCCATGTAAGTGCTTGTTCTTACAAATTCTTAACGTTTTATGTGTTATGATTAAACACATCACACTCAGACTCCCGGACCTTCCTCCCCCAAATCAATGCATCTCTGATTTATAAAATTTTTAATCTTGTTAAAAAAATAAGTGCATGCATGACAACCTTATATAAATTTCCTGTTATTGAGGTAGGATTAAAGCGCTAATGAACAGTTCTAATTGTCATCAATTTTTTAAAAGCGCTAATGAAAAAAGAAATATTTACTTGTAATTGTCTTCTTTCTTGCCTTATTTTTGCACCTTGTTGATTGAAATTTTATTTTATCTGTCTACTGCCAGACCTTCCCTCAACGTGAACAGTTGCAGCAGCAGTATTGTGATAAAGTCCATCCAGAACCATATAATTGCACATATATAAATGCTTCAGTAAAAAACGTGTTTGCAGACCCTGATGTGCCCCACAGCTGTGATGCAAATTCACCAGAGTAGGTCCTTTCGTAGTGAAGAATTATGTCTTGTGACATTTATTTCCTTTTTTCATTCCTTTTGTGCTTCAGCTAACTGTCAATCCTAGTGTTTCTTTCCTTTTCATATATTTATTTTTGTTTTCTTCATAATACAATAAGGGTCATGTTTTAGGTTTGATTTACAACCTGGAGCCAAACCTAAGCTTGGAGCTGGCGATAGAGGTGAGGCTGTAACTGGATTGATGGCACATCTTTCATTGAAAGAATTTAGTCCTAGGTGGGTCAGGCCTTTTCCACCGAGGTTCCCTGTGTTGGATCAGGAGGTATTAGATATTGCAATAGTTTTAATTTTAACTTACTGGTGCCTTCTACTTGTTTTACTTAAACTTATCAAATATTCGCCCAGCTCGAATGGCTCATCCCTGATAACAATCATGAGCTTGTTTGGGATCATGGTATGTGTGCTGATACTAGCAGAGGAGCTGCTGTTAGAGACTTGATTGCCAAAGCTTTAAAGGGACCACTGCTGCCTGCACAATATGAGGTTCTTAAATGCACTTACATTTTGACATGATACACACATCCTATCTGTCTCTCACACTCAAATGCAATTATCCAGAAGTTCTAATATAATCCAATCTTCATACGTAAACAAGTTATAGTCTATGTATATGTTTTATTAGTTTGAATATAACTTTGAATTTAATAGTGGGATATTGTTGAACCCTGATCTTGATTTTATGGTTCTAGTTTATAAATGGGTTTGTTGTTAACTATTATTTTAATAATCGTAAATGTACATTTCAGGTGCACATGACATTTATGATATATATTTGGGAACACATTTTGGTGAATATTAAGTTGGTTGGTGATTAAGGAAGTTAGTAGAGTATTTTCTGCTGTTTGGAACTTGATTAATAAGAGTAACCATGAATGGAATATGGCTACAATGAATGAATACTAACTAGTTAAGTGTGTCTTTTGTCATTTCCTAATGAACAAGACCATATGGAGCTTCATATTTGGCCTAACTCGAAGGCCAAATGTTCTGGATGAATAAATATTTGGCCTAACTCAAAGGCCAAATGTTCCCTTCTCTATCATATCTTATTTATGCAAGTGATTCCCTTGTATTTCTTCTAATCCTTTGCATGAGAATTGAAGGTTTGAATTTGATATTTTGAGATCTCATTGGCTTCCAGTGTTGCGTCATCAGATTTGTTGGATTTTAAATTCTCAAGCAATTCAAAACTCTTGTAGATGATGAAGCTTCAAATCTCCATTAATAGCTAACACTTAGATATTCTAAATTTTGTACAAACAATATCTAGCCTACTGCGACCATCGGCAGATATATCATTTTCACAATCATATCTGCTATTGCCATCATGAGCGCTGTCAAAAGACTATTTTCAACCAAGCAGAAATACCTTCTGATAGTCCTAAGCCCCAACTTAGCGAGCTTATTTAAATCACAGTATGGAAGTTAGGCATGTGTGCCAATGTACTCAAATTTGCAATGAAAAACAAAAAAGCAGAATCAAAGGCCCACAGTTTGTGAGTGCACTGGCTCTCAACATTTTTTTTTCCTGTCTCCTTTTTATACCAAAGGAAAGATTACAAAGACCCAATTATGGGTTGGGTTCTCAAGCTCCTTCAGCACACTAGCTTCAACAACTTGTTCATATGCAACAATTGATAATCTTGCTACCTGTAATAGCTTAGTCAACCACATTGGTCACGATGAGGTGGAATTGGCCATGCCTTACAAGGCCTAAAATCAAGGGTAACAACAGCTCTCATGTAGATCCAGTTGCCACATTTTTAGGTCACAATTTTTTGTGGGAGAACATAGGTTAGCGTCACCCACACACTTTGAATGGAAATCATATTGTGGTATCAAGCATGCCTTGCAATCTACCCTTGCAAAATATTAGGGCCACTAGCAACAACTCAAGCTTTTGGTACCACTTTGTGCATAGTGCTGAACTGCTTATTGTGCACTTGCATGTTGCACCTAGTGTGCACATTATCTGCTTGTGCTCCTCACTTTACACTTTTTTGTGTGTGCTCACTTCTTGTGTACTCAATGTTGTGTCACACCCTAGCTATGTGTGTAGACTTGCCTTCTTTGCAATCCCTTCATGCAGCACTGAGCATGCAATTGTGCACCTACTTTAGTCTAGGCATGGTGCAAGGCCCCAAGTTATGCCCTGACCTAGTTGAGTGTCATGCGTCTAACAATCATCTTTTTCGCTATATCTACCACTCTTCCCTTGCCCATATAGGTTCTAGCTCCTGCCATGCTCACAGGACTTATATTATGATTGTAAGATTAAATATATAATAGTCATTTAATCATTAATATAATAACTCGCAATGTAAATACTAAAAATGGGGGATTGGCTAATTTATGTCAATATGTACAGCCGTCAACAGAAATTTTGAAACATTTAGCCCAACTTGAAAACCTATTGCTATAAGTTGAAATACTTAAAACAATTAACATGAGAGATGCAATTGTAACTTGGAAACTCTTAACCAAATCTTAAGATCTGTAACACATCTCTAATTCTGTTGTTGATTGAAGAAAGGCAAATCACTGGAGTCATAGTTTAATTCCTTGATTCACATTTTTCCTTACATTTGAACATATGACTTGAAATTAGAAATGGTTTAAGCTACTGCAGTTTTTCTGTATTAATCTGTGTGTGACTTTTATTAGTTGTAGGAAAGTAGGAAACTGAATTTGAACTTTCCATTACAGCAAGTTGTGTTGGAGTTGGCAAATGACCCAAAGCTTGTATATCACTGTGGGCTGACACCAAGGAAATTACCGGTACATGCATTGATAGTCCAATGGTTCATTTCTTATATTTTTGTGAGTAAGCATGCATTGATATTCAAATGCCTTTTGTATTGCATGTAGGAGTTGGTGGAAAACAATCCTCTGATTGCAGTTGATGCTCTTACAAAGTTAATAAATTCGCCTGAAATTTCTGAGTATGTTTTTACATGTTTATTACCTCAGTTTATTGTAATTGAAGTATATGCTTCACTTGACATTTAAAATTTTGTCTCTTGGTTTTATCTGCACACAGGTATTACACAGTTCTTGTCAATATGGATATGAGTCTACATTCAATGGAAGTTGTAAACCGGCTTACAACTGCTGTTGAACTTCCAAAAGAATTTGTACGCATGTACATAACTAACTGTATATCATCATGTCAGAACATCAAGGTATTTTCGTTTACCATGCTTTCCTGCTTTTTAATTGTCATGATGTACAAAACATTATGTAATGAAAGATGGTAAAAATCAATTATTACCTGGTTCTATGCTCTGAGTTTGGGATGGAAAAGCATAACGAAAAGAAAGAATAAATTCATAAATAGACCGGATGGATTGGAGGAAGATGATGTTAGAATTATGGAAAACATGCATAAGATAATGTTTTCCAAGTACCTCCAAAATGTTTGTAGAAATCAAAATTAAAGTTATAGAAGGATTTATGGATTCACCCCTCTTTTTTTGACGATAGTAACAGCCTTTGTTTCTAATTTATCAGAATCACATTTGTAGTATT
Source organism: Xylocarpus granatum (assembly GCA_019650275.1). Classification (NCBI taxonomy): domain Eukaryota; kingdom Viridiplantae; phylum Streptophyta; class Magnoliopsida; order Sapindales; family Meliaceae; genus Xylocarpus; species Xylocarpus granatum. Next base: position 8,439 of record BNST01002871.1, read on the forward strand.
AACAACCCTTTGTTTCTAATTTATCAGAATCACATTTGTAGTACTAACAGCCCTTTGTTCCTAGTTTGTCAGAATCACATTGTATGCATTATTTTTCCTGTGAGTATGATGTGCTAGGAAGGTCTTTCAGAACCAGGCTTGTTCTTGTATCAAAATACCCAGATTGCAAACTTATATCTGGAAATTGTACTGAGTAAGGAAGGGAAGAAGCAGTGACCAAAATACACTAGTGTACAAGAGGAGCTTACTAACATAACCAGCATATGTTTATTATTGAAATTGTTTGAGTGTTTTATTGATTAGCCTTTTTTACAGTCTGAATCCCTTTTGATGCAATATAAAATAACCAAATTATCATGTAAACCAGTCTGCAATCCATTGTGAAGATGCAAAATAGTGCCACCCTGCTGTGAATATTATGAAGAAATAGTGCATTGTCTTAATATACAAAATAAGCTACCATGAAGAAGATTTACAGAACACATATCCAACAGTTTGTTGACATGCATATCTTATTGCTATTAGATCAATTCTAGGTTGATGCTGAAGTTGACTTTGCTTTATTTGTGCTTATAGCACATGGTTACTTTTGGTTTTAAAAAGTGAAACAATTCAACAAAATTCATACACACTCACTTCTCTCTCAATTCATGATACAGCACTTGAATGCGGGGTCATGATTCAGCATAAATCTGATTTTATGTTTACAAACAATTGAAACTAGAGTGTACATGAGCTCCTCTTTTCTCTTACACGTACACATAAACACAAACGTAAGTTTGAGTGTAGAAAGCTGCAGTACACTTCTGCCTGAGTTTTGAATTGAATGTTTGTTTTGCATGATTTAAGTTTGATTGACCTTGAACGTAGTTTACATTATTGTATAAATTGAAAAATGGTACTCATGAACCTAACTCCAGAGATAAGGAAACCAGTTTGCTGTGCAATGTAATTCATTATTCTTATCTATTTTTCACTTTGTAGATATGTTATGCTGTCCTGCCTAAAATTGAATGTTTTTGTTTGAAGTCTCTGCTGTTGAGGATTTTGTATTCAAGACACTGAAGTTGAGATGGACCTTTGGTTCATCCTCCTAATTTTGTACCTTTTTTCAAAGAAGTGTAATAGACAAAGTTATATTTTTTTCCACCTGTTGCATGCCCTTCAACTTCTTAAATATATTTTTAAAAAATGGTACAAAACATCAGTGTGACTGCATAATGTGTCTTGACCTAATTTTAGCACACTGAAGGAAACAAATGGAACGTGGATTGTACATCATATATAAAATGCTAGTTTATCATATGCATTTGGAAAATTCTTTTCTTGACAATAGTAGTTTGTAGTTTTTGTGTGCAGAGTTTACAAATTTTTTTTCTCATTTTTCAGGATAAGTACATGCAGAACAGACTTGTGCGACTTGTATGTGTTTTCTTGCAGAGTCTAATTCGTAATAGAATTATTGATGGTGAGCATGCACAATGTCTTTTTTTTCTGTTACTCCAATAAATTGTATGATTATAGGTGTGTGGCATATAATATTCACAGGCTGTTATGTGATTATATTTTTATACACATGCACGTGCGCACTTGAACCTCAAGTTAAGTTCAGCAGGTCCAAAGAGAGTAAGAAATTCTTACTGATAGTTCCTAGACACAAATGTCTTTCTTTGTCCATTTGTCTGTGTTGGAGAACAAATATATCAGAGTAGGAATTAGGCAGAGTCCCAAACACATACATATGATAATTTTCAAAATAAAAAGTGGTTCTTTTACTTGATCACCAATGTGGTAACTGATGATAGAAGGGAACTAAAGGCAGTCCTAATTGACTGCTCCATAACATTTCCAAAAGTAAAACATGATTTTGGAAAGTTAAGCTTATTGACTTCAAAAACTTTGAAGGGGCTGCCACTAATGTAAGGAATAGGAATATAAGTACTGGGACCACCTTAGAATTGATTGAAAATCTGTGTGATATTCAAAGATTAATTATAGGACAATCAATAATGTTGGGAATTATGATAGAATGTGATGAGTTAAAGAGAAAATGCGGTTATAATCTTATGTTTATTGAGATCTGCATGAAATCCTACCGTTAACTTTTTTAAGCATTTTTGGTATGTTCCTGTGATACCTCAGTTGGTTTTGGGCCATTTCTAGGTAATAGTTCTATTATCCATTAGTGAGTGAATTACCTTCCCTATGGAAGGAGTTCAGGTTTTTCTAGTAATTAACTTGTTGGAAATAAGTGCTTCACTGCTGCAAAGGATTTCCAAACCACCTAATATTCTCACCTTCCAATTGATAACTACAGTAGTACATGGATATTAAGCATTCTTTATGTGTGTTTGATTATATGCCCAGATTAGCTCAATATCCAATCATAAGTTTTTGAAATTACTGTGTTGATTGGATGAACTGCGTTCTTGTTTCTGTTTACATTCTTTTGTCACTGTAGTGTGTGTACTTATGAGTGTTATATGCTAGTGGTATTTTTCGCTGGTTCTGACCAGTTGTTACTTTTCGCAGTTAAGGATCTCTTCATCGAAGTCCAAGCCTTTTGCATTGAATTTTCGAGGATTAGAGAAGCAGCTACGTTGTTTAGGCTTCTTAAAACCTTGGGGTTGGAATGAATGACGCTGGCAGTCTTAGTTGGTTCTCAGCAATTATCTTCTGCCTGTTATCTTTTTTTATTCCTCTCTAGTTTGTATTAAAATAACATTAATATTTGCGTTCTAGTTAGTGCTCCTTAAACTTTGCGCTGGGTAGGAAAAATTGGGTCCCCTTGAAACAATAAGAAAGATAACTTGCGCATGCTTGTTTGAACTACAGCCTGCCTTTTTGTTGATTTGGTGTTAATAGAGTGGACCGCTTTTTTTGGCGTTAGCATTAGCCCGAATCATCTCCATTATCTATAGTTGTTAGGCTGCAGAAGTAACTTTGTGCCTTCATTGGACAGTTAGAATTTATTTATCCTGGTAGGAACCTGATGGCGATTATTTGTTATCGAGTAGTTCACATTGGATTTGAGAATGATAATTCTATGAAGCAATGTAGTCTTATGCTCCAAGTTTTAAAATTCATGAGACTACGGTTCTGAATTAAGCATGAAACACATCTTAGAATAATCCAAGAACAGTCTAGGGCTTCTTAAGAGTTAATTTAAGTATCAATTGCTGCAACCTGCAAATGTCGTGCTACAACGGTAGAAATTAAAACTGACATGAATTATGCCAGATAGAAACTGAAAGCCGACAACTGACAGCTTTCAGGAAGTGGGCGCCCGCGTAACTATTAAACAATGTTTAATTGAAAATGCAAACCCACGGGTGTTCCCTGGCGAGGTCTATTAATGAGTACCAAATCCAATACCAAACATTCGCCTTCATTGATGACAAAACTGAAAGGCCTACATGTTCTCTACTCTCAAGTTGTATGGAGTGTTTGAAATAAAGTGAACACTCCATAATTCATGTCAGTTTGATATATTGAGTTGACTTTTGTTTAGAATGGCCCAAAAGAACTCAAAACTACTTGCAGATACGAATTATGGAGTGACAAAACTCTTAATGATAAAAGATGACAATCAAAGTTATTAGATGACAATCAACTAATAATGGAAATACACCTTAGTTGCAAACTCTTAATGATGCCATTGATTGTCATCTTTTGACTGGTCGTCCGCCTTTGAAGTTTTAACCTGTTCAACTTGTATTTCCCCGCTCCCCGAAATCCATCACTCCCCTCTGTCCATGCTTTTCAGCAGAACAATGGGTTATGTAATGGAAGAAATTTTGCTTTATATTTTTCTTTTTTATCATTATTCTCTCTTAAATCCTTGTTCTGTTATTCTCCTATATTTATGATTATGTAGGTTAGATTTGCTCTTCTTCTCTTAAAGAGTAAGAAAAAGAAGGATTTAATGGGACAAGTCACTTCTTCTTCTTCTTCTTCTCCTTCTGCTTCTTGCCCCATTTCTGCCTGCCGAAGCGACCATATCAACTGCAAGTGGAATTGGAATGGAAACACTTGTGGTGATAGCGACCTGACATTGGCTTAACCAGACGAATGCCTGGCAATGGTATTTGGAAGGCTGAGTTGTCAAGATAGAAACAATTGCTCTCTTGTATGCAAGCGATGGAAATTGATTGATTCCATGTCAAGGCAAAGCCTGGTTTTAGTTGCTCGCTCAGAGATATCCCATTTGCTCCCGTCCTTACTGTCTCGCTTCTGTACAGTCTCTGTTCTTGCTCTCAAATGCTCGCGCAAGCTTGTCAGCATTGATGACGAGGCACTAGCTCGCATTCGGGCGTTGCTTCCTTCCCTCAAGAAGCTTTGTTAGCATAGAGTAGGGATCTCTGACATTGGGCTCCATGCCTTCGCTCTCCACCACCCTCCTCTTCTCACCAAGCTCTCCTTCGCTTCCTGTGGTTTTGGTTCCAGAGGTCTAATTTCTCTGCTTGTCAACTGCCCTTCTGTACAAGATCTTACACTCAAACGCCTGCGAAAGCTCGACGCACAGAACATCCCATTATCCTTAAATGGTTATGCTTATTCTTCAATGGATTTGGTTCCCTGCAAGAAGCAGGAAACGAAGCAGGAAGACAGCATTCATCAGTTAGAGAGGCTTTGCATAAAGGATCTCCACAATGCGCGCCTTTTTATTCCTCTTGTTTGCTCCTATGGTAAATCTTTGAAGACCCTCGTTGTATGCAGGAGCTCAGGCAACCGGGACCGAGTGCTTAAGTACCTACAAGGAAGAACCACCAGCATTGCCGAGATCCATGTGGAGAACGTTCAAATGGGTGATCCACGCCTTTTTTCAATCTCCACCTCCTGCCCTGAACTCCAAGTCCTACATCTTAGCAGGGCCACAGGTTGTACGGACAACGGATTGTCAGCAATTGCTAACTATTGCAAAATGCTTCGGAAGCTGCATGTAGATGCTTGGAGCAGGTTTGGCGGCAGGACAATTGGAGAAGCAGGGGTTTTGTCAATAGCAGCAAGATGTATACACATCCAGGAGATAGTTCTGTTGCCTCTCTCGCTGTGCTTGCATCGAACTGCCCGGCTCTTGAGCGAATGGCCCTCTGTAATACGGAATCTGTAGGGGATTTAGAGAGGACATTAATTGGTGCAAAATTCTCTTCATTAAGAACGCTCTGCATCAAGAACTGTTCTGTATCTGACTCGGGGATAAAAGCGATTGGTGAAGGATGCTCAAGTCTGGTGTGAAGCTGAAGGTGAAGAGGTGCAAAGGGGTGACTCGGACAAGTGTAAGTAAACTAAGGATACAAAGAGGCTCGTTGGTAATATCTGCTGATGAGTTACAGGATGGACATATGCGTGGAAGAAGAATGTCAGCATCTGCATTCCCAAATGGTAGGCCTAGGCCTAGGCGAACAAGGATACATGTTATTTGCAGCAGCAAAAGTGCTCTCTTGCTCGGATCAAAATTTAGTAGGAAGAGATGCAGCTCAGAGAATTCGCATAGGGAGATATTTTAGTCGATTAGTAATGCAATCAGTTCAATTCATTCTCCCAGCTCAGTCAGGGTGTTGTGTTTTTGCATTTGTCATTAATTTCTGGTTATGTTCATGATTGATTCCAGATTGTCGAGAAGTTTAATAGAGTATCTTCTTAGTCTTTCTTATTCTCGAAATCTAATCTGGTTACCAAGGAAGGTCAAGTCAACGACGTATAATTTGGTCTAAATTGAGTTCCTGTTCTTTATCTAATTAACCACATGGAGAAGATTTTTTATTTTTATTTTTATTTTTGGGCAAAATGTAATGTAAATTCTCAAGTTGATCTAGGGTTGGATTGAAGAAAAGAGTCATTTTGGAATTGATGATGACGAGGAAGAAGAATGGATGAATACGCGTCCAATGTCTATCCAGCCAGTTGAAAACTAATACCAAGTCACCATCGACGGAAGGTTCGAGGAAGGAAAGCAAGCCGGGGCCCCACGCGAAAAAATAGTGCAACAAAGACTGCGTGCTAGACTGGGCTCGGATTATTAAAATGGAAATAAATGTCTCACAATGTTAAAGTCTCGGCTCTCAAGTTTCAACCCTGGAGAAAAAGCGAGGAAGAAAGAAAGAAAGTCTGCCTTCTATTTCCCTTGGTTTTGTGTTTTGTGTTTGTGTAAGGTCTAATAATAATAATAACAATAATAAGAATACCAACAACTAAATGCAAAAGCAAAAGCATTTGTGGTTGCGGGACATTAGAAAATTCAAATGCCGCGTATCCATTCGCTTATCATCTCATTTCGTCACTCCCACTGTAATTTTATACAATAGCCAGTAATTTCCTTTTTCCTTCTTCTTATTCTTATTGTACATACAGTTTTCTTACATAATTTCTCTTTTCCATTTTCTGAATTTTTTGTTCATTCACGCGATAAGAAAAAAAAATACATCATAGATTCGTACGAGTGATTTTAGAGATGAATAACAACTCTGTTGCTAGTGTTTCTCGCTCCAGGAAAAGTACAAGTTTCTTTTCCATTATCAAGGTACTAATTTTTCTGTGTGTTTACCGTTTTTGTTTATTTATATAGATTGTCTTCATTAAATTTCTTTTTCTTTTCAATAAAATTTTTTGATTTATTCATGTATATATGTTAATTAAAACTAAAATATCTATCTACTTCGTAGTTTAAGTAATTTGGATTACATAGTTCCAATTATTGATTAAAAAGTTTGGTCCTTTTGGACTTGGAGACCCCATATCTGTCAAAGTTTGTTTGCTATTTGTTCAAGTTGCCCTAAAAACTGCTTTCTAATTGCTGGAGTTAGCAGCTCTATGGCAGTTAGGAATTGGGACGTTTAAAGAATTTGATTGTTTCTGACAGTATTCAATTTTATTGCAGAGTGCTACTTGTTTTATATCATCGTCATCAGAAACCGGAAAAGGAAGAAGTAAATCGTCAAGTAACAAAGTATGTCATGGATACCACTTAGTAGAAGGTCGATCTGGTCATGATATGGAAGACTACCTTGTTGCTGAATACAGAAAAAGGAAGAATCATGTGCTCGGTCTATTTGCTATCTTTGACGGTCATCTCGGCGATCGTGTACCGACTTATTTGAAAGATAACCTTTTTAACAATATATTGGAAGAGGTATCCTATTTCCTTTATTTTATCACCTGTTTTATTTCTATGCTTTCTAGTTTTCTTAGCATTCTCGTGCTGTAAACTATTAATTGCCGAATTACGTGAATACAATTACTATTTGTCCTTTAAGTTTAACTAAGACATTCAATCAAAATGCAATTGGGTACATCCTGTGGCTTTTGTCTTTGTTCGTACAATAGTGCTTAGCTAGCGTTTGCCTTGGTGTGGGTGATCTCCCATAAAAGCTTATATGAATTATGCGGCAGATCTTCTTACTTTCTTTACTTCTTTTTCTTAACCCCTTTTCAAAAAATTTTTTTTGGCATGGTCTACTTTTAGTTTTTAACTTGTATTCCCCTCTGTTTTACCTATGTTACACAGCCAAATTTCTGGAAAGACCCTAAGGCAGCAATAGAGAATGCATACCGCTCCACAGATAAGTTTATATTGGAAAATGCTATGCAATTAGGACCTGGTGGTTCAACTGCAGTAACTGCTATCATAATTGATGGCAAAGATTTATGGGTGGCAAACATTGGTGATTCAAGAGCTGTTGTGTGTGAGAGGGGCTCTGCTAATCAGTTAACTGTGGACCATGAGCCTCATACTGAACGAAGAAGAATTGAGAAGCAAGGTGGCTTTGTAACTACTCTTCCTGGTAAATAACTTCCATCTCATCTCTATTTTGCATTGGGATTTTAGTACACAATGCTAGCTACTGAAATGAAGCGTCCATTGGTTCATGTTTTCCATCTATATAATTTTCAGGCCAGATCCAATTTACAGTGCCTTTTTTTGGCTAGCCCTTTTTTCATGTTTGTTGCATGTAATCAAAGGTTGAGTACCATTTTAGTCTGTGTAATATTCAACTACTTTCAAGATTTTTATGGGAATGATTTAAGTTCATGTTACTCTTTTTTATTGTTTACTATGATCTGGTGTAATTTTAATTATGGCTAAGGATAAGAGTCGGTCATAGTTTCAAGTTTTTAGAATAGCAAATGATAATAATCATTACCCGTTTTGCTTTCTGGGTTAACCCTACTTGGAGGTTGGTAATATAATAATATAAGAAAAACATAAAAAAGGAAGAGAATAATTGAAGTGGCTTGGGGTGTTCTTGAAGTAAATAATGAAATTAATCATGGTATGGGGGACTTGAACCTCATAAAAGTATGAAAAGCAAAAGCCGATTTCCCTTGAATATGAATTTTCAAGAAACATTTTAGTTGATAGTTGGCATTACGCACATTTTAAAGCTTTTTTAGACAAGACTATTGAAGTTTAGATTTAAAGGTTCTAGAATTAGTTCTTTCAAATTTCAGCCACTGCCTTGATCAAAAACCAATTTTATACAAGTATATCTGCGGAGCATTTGATGTCTGCATGAGAATAACTTCAATTAATATTAGTTCCTATGAGATTGTATCCAAATTTCCAGAACTTCAAATTGTATTCTAATTTTTTACTACATTTTCTGGAGTGAAAGCATATCATGGGCTAAGATTGTCTTTTAGTTTTGATGAGCTATGGACTATGCATTTACTTAAAAGTTTATGCATCGAGAAATTAGATCTACAATATTAACTTCAATCATAATCAGACAGGCAGATTCCCCTTAAAATCACGGTAGAATTTCAAATAAACTACATGGCTATTGCACTATAACCATATGCTCACTTTATCTGTAGGATTCCATATGCACATCATTCTCCACTTTAGGCATAAAATCTTTGGTAGAAGTTAATAGGTTGCGGTAAACACTAACTGATAAAGTGAAAAACTGATTCTGGAACTTCTGCAATTCTGGGTATTCAAGGTCATAATTCCTCTGTGAGTGACAGTTCCCCTTTTCTCATTTAGGTGGAGATGATATCTACAAATATTGAGGTGATTTCAAACATGCCTGTATGCAAAAGGAAAGTCATATTGTATTTTGACTTTATTCTAATTTCAGGTGATGTGCCCAGAGTTAACGGCCAACTTGCTGTTGCACGTGCTTTTGGAGATCAAAGCCTTAAGGCTCATTTAAGTTCGGAGCCTGATGTAAGACATGTGCCTCTAGGCCAGACTATTGAATTTGTTATATTGGCAAGCGATGGATTGTGGAAGGTCAGTTGTAGTAGCTTATGGACAATAGTAACCCTTCTGTCTTAACCCCTAACTCTTCAAGTCTCTGTTGTCCTTTTGCTTGATCTACTTCTTTTGTTACATATTTTTGCCAAGGCATTGAATGCAGGCTTGAAGATTTTCAAGATTTTCTTCAATATGTAGACCTGACCTTAATTTCTTGGTCTTTATGACCAGTATGATATCGACTCATCTATATTGGCAGTATGATTAGACCATGTTGATTAGAGTGATAAATTAGCCAGCACCTTTGCTTAGTATGTGTGGCTGATAATTTAGACCAGTAGGAAGTATAGCATCCTTATAGAAGCACTATGTCCTTGAATCTCTGATTTTCACCTCCGACAAGGAACCATTCTTGATTGCCATTAAACAATGACTCCTGAATATATACTAACTTCAGTCAGCTTGAGGCGAGTTTCCAGTAGCAAAATGATCTAAGTCTCTTTAATGAATATCATTACTCTTAATGCTTTATTTCTGTTATAAGTTTTGAAATTATTTGTTGCATATTTTAATTGGTCAATAACAAGTGTTCTGCACTTGCAAGTACATGGAAAAATGTCATTTGAAGGTTATGAGCCTGTTTTTAGTGGTGAGGTTTGGAAATTGGAATCCTGTTGTTTACATACTACCTAAAGCATTAACAATGAAAAATTGCATCAAATTGCAGTGTTGTTTTGTTTTTTCTCAGTGCATACTGGCTACAACAATGGCATGGATGTGTAATGAGTTGAAGGTGTTGTTTCATGTCATATCAACCTTACGTTTGATTGAAAGATTATAATACAATGAGAGGTTTGTTTTGGTCAGCAGGTTATGAAGAATCAGGAGGCAGTTGATCTTGTGAAACCTATAAAAGATCCTCAAGCAGCAGCTAAACGACTAACAGCAGAAGCATTAACAAGAAAGAGTAAAGATGATATATCATGCATTGTCATCCGATTTGGATAGTGCCGCTGAGATCTTGCCGCCATTACCTTCTAAACTTGCAGGTGGCTGAAAGTTTTGTCTAGAAGATGAAAGTGGAGGCATTATTTGGGTCAGAAAGCTTTATGTATGTAGTATAGTTCTCTGTTGAGAGAAGTTAGATAAAGCAGTGTGACGCATTTTTCTTGTTTTCTGGTGCCAAAGGGAGGAAAATTGCTCATTATTCCTACAGGCCATCTCTGCATTAGTCTGATGATCGGGAAAATGAAAATACTGATTCGAATTGTTTGTATACAATGTGAAGCATGGACATATATAATACATGATATAGTATGCAATACGCAATGTAATAGTGTCTCTTTATGGGATATATGACCATAGAAATAGTTGAAGACCGGCTAGATTTACCTGTTCCATCTAACCAGATGCGTATTTAGTTGCGGGAGCTGGGGCCTCTCGAGTCAAATAAATCCTCTTGCGGAGTAAATTCGCAGTTTCCCACGTGATGAATTGGATTAAAGTTTCTTGTCAGATGTCTGATTTTGCCAACTCAGCTTGACGGCCCAACCCAACTCTGCGACACGAAGAGAATCTGTAATAAATTATAAATTTGTTAAAATTTTAAGAGGGCCTTCGTTGATTAATTTACTAAAGGGAAGGTCGGAAAGGTTCTTCTATAATTAGAAAAAAAACTTGTGATCAAAGATTAAGAAAATCATTATTGCAGCTTTAACATCTTTATTACTTCATAAAATATTACAGTGATCAACGGTAACTTAGAACGACGTAAGGGAGGTGAAATTTACTTTAACGAGTTGTCTCTTCTCTTCTTAGTATAATCACTGGCGATGCCTTTGCAATCAATCACCCCGGCGAAACTCCTCGTCTCAAGATCTAGCGGAGGGACTTGCCTGTGGGCCACCTCACATGTCTATGTTTGTCTATTTGGGCGGATCCAGCCGGTCCCGCTGGCTGTGCTAATGATATATCTTTGATCCTTTTAGCTGGATAGTCCTTTGTTGTTGTTGCTATGTTATTATTGTCATTATTATGTCAGTTTGCCTTCACCAGAAATATTAAGTGATGGACACTGTATATTTCTATCGCTTCCAGTACCAGCAATATTATTGTATTCCAAGGTCCCGAGAAGAAGAGCATGGGTCAGACAGAGAGCTTGATGCATACCAGCATTCCTTAATATTATAGTTATACCATAATGATTTCAGGATTGTTTTTATATTTAATGAGTCCTTATTTCTTAATAATAAGTAATTACTTCCTATAATTATAATATTTATGACTTACCTATAATCATCCTTCCTTATGTCGGTCATCTTGCTTCTTGATAACTCACTCCTTGAAAATATCCTCAACAATATGATACAATGCATGTAGTGTTTGCGATAACATTAATATATTCTTTCATTATGCATTCATTCGGCATGAAAAGATTACGCGTGGTTTGCAAATTGCATTGTGAGAATTGGCAGACAAACACGGTGGCACACGGTGTAAATAATTCAGAAACAGAGGCAAACAAATGTACACGATGCATGGATAGAGCTCAAGTTTAATTAAGAGAACTTAATTATCAGATCAGTATCTCTAATTGAATCCAAATTATACACAATTAATACTCGTATTTAACCCCATCAAGTCACCCAATAATATCCGTAATACATATGCGATCATAAGAATACAAAAATACTTAAACCAATCCACGAGGTGATGATGGAACTATATGTTGTTATTGCTACAGAAGCAACTCCCTAGAAAAATGAAAAATAATAATAACAATAATGCTCAAACACACAATTTGGAATTAGCCCATCTTTGCTTGCTGTAACATAATCATTGCTGGCAAACGAATGTAAATCCGTTTAATCAATTAGAATCCCCTGATCCCAGGATTAGTAATAGGGGATTACCGGGGGTGGTGGAGATGCGTATGACACTCCCATGATTGGTGGCAACGGTGTGTTGTCATAAGGTGGTGGCTGTGGCGATAATGACGGCGGCGGTGGCGGTGGCGGTGGGGATTTATATGAATAGTGGATTGATGGAGGTGGAGGACTTTGGTGATTATGCCATGACGGCGGATAATGCCCATGTTTAGTTGGTGGGGATGATTTTGAATAATGATGGCTTGGTGGTGGTGCGGAGGATTTTGGATAATGATGACTCGGTGGTGCTGATTCTGGAGTAGCACACCCAGTTTGCGGAGATGGTGGAGCCGGCAGCGGAGATTCTGTTTTAGGTGGGTGATATTCTACTGGTGTTGGTGGAGTTGCTGGAGCTATTGGTTCCTCTCCTCTTGGTGGAGGAGCATGTGGTGTATATTCCGGGGGCGGGGGCGGGGGCGGCGAGTAAGGATGATAACTTGGCGCAGGAGCCTCAGCTGACTCCCCCGGCGGTGGGGCCACATATTGATAGGGAGGTGGGTAGTACTCAATCGGTGGTGGCGGAGGTGATTGTTTCGGAACGTAATATACCGGCGGCGGCGGTGGTGCGTGACGTGTACTTGGGGACACTTTCTTTGTGGGTGGCGGCGTGGTTGTGTTATAGTTATGTTTTGGAGGAGGAGGAGAAGGCGACGGTGTTTCATGTTGATAAGTAGGTGGTGATGGTGGTGGTGGAGGAAGTTTGGGTTTTGGGGACACGTTATATACTGGTGGTGGCGGCCGTAGAAGATGCGTTCTCGGTGAAACTCTATGAATTGGAGGTGGAGGTGATGGTGGTGAATGGAAAGATTTTGGAGGAGAATGTGGTGGAGAAGGATGCGATCTTGTAGAAGGTGAACTCTTTGAATGAGGCGGCGGTGGTGATGGAGAAACTAATGGTCTAGGCGACTGAGAAGGACGTGGAGACGGCGGCTTTGCAGCCGGAGGTTTTCTCCTTGATTTTGGTGGCGATCTTGTGACAGGCGATGGTGAACGGCCACCTCCTCCTCCGGCTCCACCGCATTGTAACTTGCTGCAGTCCACAGGACGAGCTTGCTCTGAGGAACATTCCTTAGATGAACGCTGATCCGACTTGCCAGGAATGCAATTCTTGGTACCATTGCTAGCCACGTTTCCTCCAGCAGCAGTAGCAGCACAACTTGGTGGTTCTCCGGTGAAATAATTGAAAGAGTATGTGAAGTTCTGCAAGTTGGGCAACTGGCAAACGCTGGAAGGTATAACTCCAGTGAAACTGTTGTGTGCAACATTCAGCTGTTCCAAGCTCTTCATGTTGCCAATACTTGAAGGAAGTGAACCCTGAAGATGATTGAAACTCACATCAAATACTGTAAGTTTCTTCAGCATCCCAATCTGGGGAGGCAAACATCTCGTCAGATTATCATTCATGAGAATGATTTCGTTCAAAGTCTTGCCCATCTTTCCAATGCTGCCAGGAATACAACCGCCAAGGTCATTGTTGGCAAAGACCAAGACAGAAACCGGTGAGTTTCCGAGATTCTTGGGGATTCCAAAGCGAAACCTGTTGTCGTTCAAGAAAATGGCATCCATGTCCTTGTCAAAGAGTTCTGATGGAACTAAACCTTCGAACTCATTGAACCGAAGGTCTAAATACTTCAGTTTTGGGAGCGAAAGAACCACATTTGGAAACTGGCCAACAAAACGATTGTTACTTAGATCGAGTTCGTATAGGAGTTTCAAGCGGCGAAAACTTTTGGGCACAACTCCGCAAAATCTGTTTGAGTTGAGATGGAAGACAGCAAGATCTGTGAGTCTGCCGAGTTCGGGGGGAAGGTAGCCTGCAATATCGGCGTGGTTGAGGTCAATGCTAGCAACAACTCTGAGGGAAGAATTAGTGGCAGATCGAGCACAGAATACTGCCATGTAAGAGCAAACATCTGAGCCATTCCAGTTGGACGTGAAGTTAAAAGGGTCCGAAAAAATGGCCGCTTTCCAAGCTTGCAAAGCAATGTAAGCTTCCCGTAGTCTTGGATTTTTGAACTTGAGGTTTGGGTCTACTACTATATCTGACTCTTCATATTCATGGCTTGCTGAGCAGATTTGGAGCAAAGAAGCAGAAGAAAGCAAGAAAAGAAACAAGAATAGACGAGGAAGAAGAGGAGGAGACATTGGTGTTGTGCCAGAAAGAAAGTCACATGAATAGGAAGAAGGAGAAGGTGGAGGAGAGTGGTTGTCTAAGTGAGATTAGGCTGGAGATTGTGCGTTCGCCAAACCCTTGTACTTCGTTTTTATAAAGCACCTTTTAGCCATGGGTTGACGGTGGGCTTATTTATTTATTTTTTACCTCTTGCTTATTCAATTTGTGCCTTGATATTGGTTTTGCCCACGTAGGTCTAGCGCATTCATTTGAAAATTTTGTTACAACATTAACACAAAATAATGACATGATGGCACGTCTGCTGGGAAGATTTGAATTTGAAGAAAAAAAATTTTACCCCATTTTGGTGGAGTTATTGATATTCGGTTCAGTTCTGCTATTATGAACGTGTCAGCCACCGTGTTTGATCAGCAAAACCAGTTAACTTGGACGTCGGGAAATCCAAGTTGAAAACCATGATTCCCTCCCACAGTTAAATAAATAGTTAGATATATTATTTATTTATCTAGAAACGAAGGGGATTGGTAGGCAGGGCAATTTATTTGTTTATTTTTATGCCACGATGTTCTTCGGCAAAGCACCCTGTGCTGTGAAAGACGGGTCCAATAAGAATAACGCGTCATATAATATAATTGTGTCTGACAGTTTGTATTGCCCATATAAAATGTACATAAATTTGAAACTACAGCTAATAAAGGGCCAATATTTTTTCTTCCATTTGAAGCCTTGGGGCTTCCAACCATAAAACCAAACACCGCGAATCAAATCTTACAGTGGAGATAAGATCTAATAGTAACACTAAGACAAAGGGTAAATCCTTTTCTTTTTGTAAGTTTGCCAGAGAGGACATGGGTCCCATTCCTATCTATATGCACTCTCTGCACGATCTTTCAACAACACCCTTTTGTTTTCCCCTTTTTATTTCGAATCATTTTCAAAATGAAACCGCGTTTGCTTGGCCTTTTGCTCAATTTTGGACGGCTTCTATTTTAATTTGTTTGGTACTGAAAACACTTTAGAAAAATCTTTCTTTCCCTTGATAATAATATTAATAATAATTCTTCAACTCAATGAACGTGGCTGCAAGAATTCTGTAATGGTGCGAACATGACATAACGATGAAATATGTCGCGTAAACTCAAAAAACTAATCTCCTGCTGTCCAGGTAATACAAAAACAATCCCAAAGAGAGAGGAAATCTATATCCGAAGAAACACAACGTAACTATTTAAATCAAAAATCCACTTCAGAATCTTATCTTATAATCCGGCAATACTTCAGATTGGTTATCTGCTCGGATTTCTTAACATATTCTATGCATAAACTTACAGATATGGGTTATCACCAAGTCAATCAATCTACACGTTATTTTTTATTTGTTTTTTAAATGTACTCTACAATTCTATTCCTTGTAATGGAGACCCACTCTCAACTTCGAAATGTATAAATAGTCTCACTTATGTTGGCTTTGTGATCAAGCAATCAACGAGTTTCAACATCTGCCCCAACTATATCCTTGTTCTTCCCTCGATACTCGTAAGTTTCTCACTTCCTGTGAGTTTTTATTCATTCAATTTACTTGCAAGCTTAAAATGTTGAGCTCCCCATACATTCGGCAAAAACCTCTATCCGCACTCCAGACTAAAATGAAAACATTAATAAACCAATTCCAATACTATTCTTAAGAGGCACATGTTCAACCAAACATTTAAACAGTGATAATAACAAAGAAAGCAATCAACTACTCATATCAACCATACATGTGTAAAAATATCCATCAGTCATACTGCAAGCTATGAAAAAAATGTCATTCCATCAGATGCTGCTACAAGTTCATGAACACTAACCAAAATTTTTTAGAAGGAAAACAAAACCCTTCTCTGCTAATTCCGTGGCCATGTGAACTGCTAAGGCATCATTGACACGCTATAATTCTATTTTCCGGACATGCAGATGACTGTACTCTAATTTGAAACATACCACTGCCAATCTTGCTTAAGGTGGCACCAATAAGCAATGTGCTTATATGACAACATTTTATGCCATATCACACAAATGCCTCTGGAGGTGCTTCTTCTGGAATCTGACAAAAAACAGAAATAATTGTCATGGAGCTGGTCAAACTATTACCAAAGACATCCAGAACAAGAAACAAGTGGCTAAAATCAATTAAAATAAAGGTAAAGGCAACAAGCAATCATATGTAACTGCAGTGATTTTCATCCAGCTAGATTTAATTTACTTTCTCAACAAGAACAAATTGCAAGATAATTTTACACAAGGGGAAAGAGGCCTGAGTCATAATAAAAATACAAATAATGGACACATTATTGCACAAATAAAGGAAAATATTTATAAACCGTAAAAATTCTTAAGGCATCAGATCTAGTAATGTTGTCTGTTAAAAAATAATGCAAACAACAGTCCTATACCTCTCCAGGAATCCATTTCTCCTTTAGCCAAACACCTTTATCGCCTGTAAAAGTTTCACTTTGCAAGTTCTTCCTGTAAAATCAATAGGAAAAGGTAAAGATAATTATTCATACGTGGAGAAAAAAACAAATCAACATACAGAAGACAATTATCAAGTCCAACAAAAAGAAATTCTATTTATTAGCATATATAATGTGCACACTGGTAGAAAGAAGTAATTAACTCCTTAAGATCATTGATATCCAATATTTTGAAGCCTAACACAAGTCCAAGAAAATAAATGTAACAAAAGAAGTTTCAAGCTGAAACAAGTAGATAAATATTGAATCATTCAAAGTTTCACACTTTCCACCAATAGAAGAATTCAAAAGAGGTCTCAATAATTATTGGATCAGAATTTAAACAAAACAATACTTAAACCATGATACAATCTAGCTCATTGAAACTCAGAAATTCCTAAATTATTAATGCTTCTTTCAATTCAATTACAAAATATAACTTCTCAAATCTCAAGAAACATACGACTGAATGTTTGTAGATGCTCGCTCAGCTGATGTTGAAGACGAAACAAACCCAATGGAGGGGCTAGAGGGTTGGTTACCAAATGAAAATGGACTAGAATTGGGCAACGCTGGAGCAGAAAATTTGTTACCTCCAGCACCAGCTACACCACTGTTGCTGAAACTTGTCATGTTGGAGGTGAAGAGATTGCTAATTGCCTGGGCTGGAAATTGGCTGTCAAATGAACCTAACATATGACCAACTGTCAGAAGCTATATATAGATATATAGTTGATCAGTATACATACAAAATCCTTTGCAATTGTACCAGCACTTGCAGATGGCAAATTATTTGTACCAAATGCACCTGAAGTCATGCTAGAATTTGGGAAGGAATTCAGTTGGGCAAAGGCATTATTTGATGGGGCAGAGGGCCTGAGAATAATTGATGAACAAAGTTAATAGAAGCCTAAAAGGTTGGAAACAGGATATCATAAATCAATATGAAACTTCAGCAATGTCAGTATCTACCAAAGTCTATAATAAGCCAACAGATATATTTCAATGAGTATGAGAGCAAAAGTTCAAATGGTAGGAGTGTGTCATGCCTTGTTCCCAATCCGGTATTTATTGATGATCCCAGTTGACTAAAACTGGAAACTGAAGGAGGGGTAAAATTTTGAGTAGTTGAAAAGAATGCACCCTCAGTGGCCAGTGGAAACGGACTTTTGCTGACAAGAGAAGAGCTGAAGGGCCCAGTATAGGGATTATGAAGTAGGTTCTCAAACTCCATTAACTTAGAATTGAGCAGATTCCTCTCTCTCTCAACCTGCAGTGGGGTGCTGAATCAGTGAGTTTACAAAGAAAGTTTGACAATGAAATTCCACCGATATATACAAAATGGAATTTCAATAACCGCAGAAATGTGCTGATAACATATATCATAAACATTAAGGGAAAAATATTGGCATGCCAAATTTCCTTACAATTGACTGCAAGCTCAACCCACGCTTAGCTTCATCGTATGCTGCTGCCTGCAATTCTTCATAGCTGATGTCGCCAACAATGTCACATGGAGCACTGTAATCAAATAACAAAAAATTAGGGACCATCTCAATTAGTTCTTTTCTTTTTCCCAGTTTTTTGATTGGGGGTGGGGTGCACTTCAGACAACTGTAAACTGTGCCACAATTTTTCCTTTCATATAGTTTAATAACTAGTGAAAACAAAATACTGAGCAATTGTTGAACTGTCAATGTAGGCACTAAACTATTTTATATGATCCATGCATGCACTGCAATTTCCAAGTTACTATTTCGCACTTGTTCATCACATGTTTATATAAATTAACTATACCAAAAAGAAAAAGAAGAATCTTCTACTTTGCCCACAATGTTTTTCATATAAATTATTAAAATTTGCACCCTTCAGAGATATCTTTGAAATGTGTCTATTGCCAAATTTACCCTCGTTAGACAGAGAAAAGAAAAGGAAAAGTGAACTGGTGCATAATTTGCCATGTTTATGATGGCAGACTTTGAGGCACAATAAATCATTCTCAAAGGGCAGAGAATTTCAATATCATGTCTACTGATTCCTGTGTTGTTTCCACAAGTTCAAAATTATTAGTTTGGAGCTAAATAATGGCATCAACCAACCCTTCCATTTTTTTGATCTAATTTTGGCAAAATAAAGTCTTTTTCAGAAATGCCAATCCTCTTCCTTAAAATTTCACAGAACTTCACAAGAACAATTCAGCTTTAATTTTATTTTTCACCACCACATTTATAAGCAAATAAAATTCAAAGCCAAATCATCTGTAGCAGCAAAAAAGACAATACTCCTAAAACTTTCAATCACAAAATGATGAAACTACAAAAGCATACTTTTTCCAGTGGCCATAGCACGTAAGTTTCCAAAGTGGTCTCTCATGCTCAAAATCTTCAGCAATTATGCGTTTACAGGAGTCAAGATCTGTGCACCTTTGATATACACATTTCAGATTTTATCAAGTTTGATGTTCAAGTTAGAAAGAAGACAGGATGACAAATACAGTGCTAAAACCTGCAAAGAAAAAGAAGCATAATCCTTTGGATCAAGTACTTACTTATGATTTGCTGACTGGGACTGAGTGTCTGGTTGCCGTGATGATGGACCATTATTGTTAGGTATGGGTGAGAATCGGGTCCATTTGTTTTCAAAAGGCTAATCCACAATAGAATATGGTCACTAGAAAATAATAGGGATGCACTAAAACCTTCCAAACTTTAACTCAAAAAATAAAAAATATCCCCCCTTCAGCATCCATGCCAATGATCATCTACACTAGTACAATAGAAAGCTTTCTAAGGATAGAAATTTATTTAGGAGGAGAACATACCTTAAATTGGTTCTGTTTATTGCCAAAGTTATTGGCCCCTTTTAACTGAGGGTTGTTCTGAACACCAAATCCAAAAGGATTGGGCTTCTGCTGCTGCTGCTGTGAGCCAGCTGGTGCGCCAAATGAAAAGGCATTATTAGATTTTGGCTGTTGTTGAGTAACATGAAGAAATTTACATCTTTCGCCATACTGACAGCTGGAAGAGGAGAAGCAAAGATTACAAGCACAAAGGGGAAATATCATGAGCACGCATGAAAAATAGTTCTGGCACAATTTAAGTATGTAAAATAAGACAGGGAAAATAAAGTGAAAATTCACTACTTAGCTTTAAAACAGATACTTAATTGCACTAAGGGATAATCAAGAAGAAAAGAAAAACAAAACCCCAAACTATATATAAGACGGAAGCAGAAAATTCAAGTTGACAAGAAAAGAAACTTCATTTAAAATAAAATGAGGATAAAATTCGTCAGCCCTGAAGGGCAAGGATCAAGCAACTATTACAAAATATGAATTTTAAGCTCATTTTAACGAAACGAACATTGTCAGAATACAATTGATTGGAGCGATACTAGAGCGAAAGTTTAAATAAAATGAATTGCAAACCGAACACATAAAAGAATGAATAAAATATAAACTTTGCGCAATATGATTTGTCCTCCAACAGACATAAACATAACCCTGCTTCTAAAAACCAATTAAAGCTTGCAGTTATTGTAAATTATGATTATCAGCAGTGGGAAAAAAATAAAGAAAATAAAAAATAAGAAAAGAGGAATTGACCTTCCGCGCTGAAAGTTTCTGCAAAGTTCTTTCTTGTAATGCATCCTCGCTGTCTGTCTATACCTCCAGAAACTGGACAGGGGAGTGAGCTATGTTAAAACTTTTTCTCTTTACGGGCAGTCACCGCTCTTAGTTTCGCTCTTTGACAAATTGTAATGGAAGGCTTCTGGCTTGCGGGGACAATCCCTGAATTGGCTCGGCTTTCTTATAAAACTCTTTATCATAGTCATATTGGCCCACGACTCAAAACAACAAAATTGAAATTTGACCTAGATACGAAGAAAGTTACAATTCTGATCAACTTTTAACGAAATAACCAACTGACTAGAATACCCTTGATTGCTTAACGAAATGACCAAATGAGTAAATTTGAATTAAAATGTAGATAATTGAGTGCTCTTATTTACGGGGTATCTATTAAATTGAGCAAGAAAAAAATTGAGGTGCATTTTGGATCAGTACTAATTTGAATTATACATGAACAATAATATGATGCTGGATATATATTAACCAACTAGTAACATATTTAGTAGTTCTTTGCAAACATTAAATCATGATACCAAGGTGACATGATATAATGACAAATAATTTTTTAAATCCTTCAAAAGTTATTTAAAATAAAAAATCTTAGCATAAAAAATTCGTAAAAATAATCTCACTTCAAACGACTTAATCAAATTAAATTTTTAAAGCGATTATACATGATATATATATATAGTACAATTAATATCATAACATTCTTTAACAATTATATATGATATACAGCACAATTAATATCATAATGTTTTGGCTCTGAGCATCCAGGAGGAGAGTACACCGATGATAGCATATGATTATATGACCAAAAAAAAATGAAAAGCAAAAAAAAATTAATGTTCTCTCCGCCATGTAGTTGTAGATTAAAAAAATAAAGTGTCATTAGCCGAGTAAACAAGAAGTTTAAACCATATATCCTGCTTATTTCAGATTGTTTGTCATGCCTATCCAAACAACTGTCTTCACAGAACAAGTGAATAAAGATTAGCTAATTATAATTATAACACAATTTAAAGAAATAGTTTCGCAGAAGAACAATTTGTAGCACACTTCTTCCAGCAAGATATCAAACCCCCGAATCCTGCCTCTCTAGGCCGTGCATTGTCTCTTTCCCGTCTCTGCAGAACTTCTACAAACTCATCTGAGCTTAAACTTCCATCCTGATTTGCATCAAACACATGGAATATTATATCCACCACGTTATTCGTGATCGAAATCCCACATACCTGTGATGCAGCTCTCTGAAAATCCTTTTTTGTTAACACCCCGTTTACCTTTCCGTAAGTGAAAATGGCTAGAGACAAGAACTCCAACTGCTTTCGAAGTTCCGAAAAATCTTTGAATTCTTTATATGTAATCCGAATATCTCTCAGGTTTGGTTTATTGTTTAGTTCATCTACCCGATCAAGCAACTTGTTTACTTGGCCAAGATCAGCTGCAGCCACCAAAGATGATGCAAAATCTTTTGCTGATATAGTACCGCGAAGTTTACAGTCATAATGAGCAAACTCCAACTGTAAAATCTGTAATAATTTAAGTATGATTAGCATTTTTCTGTTGTAAAAGGTTAACTGGATAATTCTTGAATCACATACTTCTTCGTGCAACTCTCTTAGAAATTGAACGAAACTTTCGTGTTGTAGACAAGTCTGTCCATCTTTGCCAAAAAAGTATTCAACTACGCCTCCATTGTCCGCACACTGATTGGCAGGTTTGAACCCAACTCGGCTTCTCTCTCTCTGTTGAGCACCTTGTCTGTTTTGAGATCGCATCAAACCCATCACTTTCTTGAATTCCTCTCTGTCTATCTCCCTGTTAATCAAGGAGTAAACAAAATCAACTATACATTATAAGTAAGAAACTCTCTTTCAATGTCTGATGATTGAAACAGAAATTGATTTCTCACCCGTTGTTGTCAAGATCAAACATTTTAAATGCTACTGAAAAGCTGGATTCTGGAATGCTGAGCAGTGTCACAAAAAAGACGTATCTGTCATATAAGTAACACAAAAGGCGGAGTAAGGATCACTGCAATCTCAGTGCTTGCTGTTTTATGTTTGGGATTGCAAAAATTTTGCTGCCGACTTACTCTGGGAAAGATATAAGTCCATCACTGTTAGTATCAAAAAGCATAAAAAATTTGGACGGAGGACAGTGCAATTCTCCGGGAACACGTTCACCTCTCAGGAATCCTTCTCTGACCCGATTCGATTCGCACGAAGGAAACACTGGAACAACTGCTCGCATTAAATCAGCTGGTGTCATAAGCACTTCTCCTGTAGGTGTTCGAAATGATGCAAAATACTCGAAAACCTGCAATTAAGAAAAAGAAACAGTGATTAGTAAAGTGGTGCAACTGCCATGCATGGACAAACAATGCATCACTTAATTATTTTTGTAATTACTTCACGTGCTATTTCAACACAACCTCCAATGTCCCGTTTCGAATTTCTACTACTTTTTTTTATTACCGAGATGTCTACTTTCGACAGCTTAGATATTTTTAAACAACTAACAAAAAAACAGCTAAGAAAAAAACAGGAATGCATTGGATAATGAAATCAGCTCTACTGTCGCCCTTTGCCTAGTTATTTAGAATTAGCCATTCATTACCCTGATTAAGATTTTACATCCCGACTCAATCCTACGAACATTTGCCTTGCTTATATTCAATGGAAGACATTGACAGACATGAATTTCGTTCATAGAAATGAAAGATAAGCAGTATATAAAGGATACCTTTTCGGGGGCACTCTGCATTCTTATCCGTTTTTCATAACTGAAAAACACTCTTCTCCTGTATGCATCTGCTACAAAAATGAAAAAGCATTGTACGCATTGTTAACATCTTCCAATTATCAACTTACCTTAGTTTTGAAGATATATGGAAAGACTACCCCCAAAAAGAAACTTGCGATTGTTCTGAGGAATAGAATGCTGAAGTTGATCATCATCATCTCCTACCACCGTTTCTTTCGGACGATCAGCGAAACATAATAATAATGAATTCATGTTGGGAGTGGAAAAGCAATACAAAAACCCCAAGCTTAATGAACCAGCAGCAGCAGAAACCACAACCCCAGATCTCAAAAACTTCAAAAATGCATTTCCTTCATTCTTATTCTCATCACTAAATGATGATGATCTCGACGAAGAAGATAAAGTACGTATAATAATCAGCCTTTGATTATTGGCAACGACGCGAGGGAACAATCCCGAGGATTTTCTTAGTGAAGCACAAGAAAACATAGTATAGTATGCTTAACGTTTGTTAAGAGTTCTAACAGGAGGACCGAAAGAGAGAGATGTCTGTGAGAGATTTGAGAGTTGGACGAAGAAAGAAAGAAATTAAAAGGATATAATGCAATTTCGGAATAGATGGAATAAAGTACGGATAGAGTTGACCGAGAAAGTCGGGCTTTTGTTTATTTATTTTTGTTATTTGTTTACCCTTTAACTGTGATTTACCACTTGTAATGGCATTTTCAAAAGTTAGTTAATTGAAATATGCTAGAGTTTGATTATCATACACAGAAATTTCCGGACAAATTACAGCAATAAGAATCGTCAATATTTAGATAGTATAATAATTTTATTTTAAAATTTGAATGACATTTTACTCAAACGATTGAGAATATTAAATAAAAAAAATTAAATTTTCAAATAAGATAGAATTTAAGTTAGAATTTAACCTAGCATTATGTCATGGACTAAAACATTAATTTTTTTATATTCAATAAGATTTACAAGATTTATTTGTATAAAATTTAAGAATATTTTATTTTTATTTAATGTAATATTTTTGTCACAATCAGATTAATTTATTTAATTTAAATTTATTTAAAATTGATATACTTTTTATTATGATTTATAAAAATAAAATATTCAATAAACATAATTTCTTTTAAATAATTTATTTTTTTCATCTTATATTTAATATTGGGTGATTATATAATTTATGCAACTAATAACTAAGGCTTTTGCAAACGATAATTTGTCCAAAACCTGGCAATTTCAGCCGAGTTTAATCCCATAAAATCACCGTCTCCAGTTTAAACAAGTGTACTATGTCAAACAATAACTTGGATAGAGAATTAAGAGTGTTTGTGTTTTCAAAAATTTATAAGTGAAAAAATTTAAAGGAAAAAGTTTTTTTTTATTTATTTGTATCATAGAAATATATATATATATATATAATTTATTACTGTGTGCTAACTCTGAATTTGACAAAAAAATAAGCTCCATCCTTCTCCTCTGAAAGGAAAAGAGGACGAACAACAGAATCATATTCATCATCCAGCAGCAGCAACCCATGTGGCTAGTAGCCATAAGCCATCACATGACATAATACACTGTCATTTTGAAGCGATATAGAATTATTAACATTACACAAATTTTTTAATTTAATTTGCTTTTCAACATAGAGATTTTATATGAGATGATACAAAGGGACATTGACATTTTATTCACATTGAAGATTGGTGAAACTTTAATTACCATAATTTGTGTCATTATGGATGTTTGAAATACTTAAAGCATATTGTCTTATTGGGAAAATGTTCATTTGATGTCTAGGTTTCTTTGTTTGGGTCACGTCAATTATTTTTTGCAAATGTTAGTGACCCATGTAATGGGGCTTAATTAGTCAAAGAGATAATGAATGAAAGGTTACTGGAGATTGCGTAAGAAGTCACTTACTCGAAAAGATTAATCATGAATGCTTGACCGTCTTTTATATATAATATAATTTCAAGACTCAAGAGGTTAGGTGAATAAAGCTTTTATACCATTAAAAAAAATGTGAATTGTTAGGAAAATATAAAATTTGGAGCAATATTATTCTCTGTTGTGAAATCATGCGTGGGTTCATCTTAGGAGATATGAAATTGTAGCAGCTTTACCGTGCCTGAAAATCTGTATGACACGTCCCTTGATTTATTAATGTTAATTAAAACACACCCATGCTCCAAATAAATTAATACACCAAAAGCACTTAAATTTTTAGGTTCGTTGATTTCAATATTTTTGAAGATTTCTCTCCCGTCTTCTTAATTTCTTACTTTACTAAACAACAAAATGCTTACACCATAAGCACTTGATTATTAATGATTCCTCGTGGTGCCACGTAGAATCATTTACAATGTCAAATTAAATAATTTAAGAAGTTGAAATGGAATTAGCAAAACGGGTTGGCTGGCTACGATTAAGTTAAAAAGTGTTTCTTGGTAGGCTCCACTTAATTGTTCTTTCGGTGACAAATGGTGATTTAATTATTAATTAATGTTCATTTTTTGTCATTACTTATTTACCCTATTTTCTTCCATTTTTGTTGCCCTTAGAAGATATAAAGCCCGACAGAGAATACTTTGAAAAGAAAATTGGAGGGCATTTTGTATGATGAATTCATTAAAACATGATCATTTGCACTTTTCTTATTTTATTGTAATATATATATATATATATATATATATATAATTTTAACGAAATTGATTTATGATGTGAAAAGTTAGAAATACATGGGATAGGATAATGTTAACGTTATTACTGGATCAGTGAATTATTATTCTTATTTATTAAGCTTAACCAGTTAGGCTTCTATGTATGTTGGTATGCTTCGAGTACAATCTTGTAATTAACTATAAATCTTGCCCTTTCATCCATCATAACCATGCTTTGATATTCTCACAAAATTATCAATTCTCCGTGGAATGATGTCTGCATGTATCTTTTCATACCATGCACACATCACTTAATTATGAATCAAAAAATATACAGATTGATTGTTATTTTAAAAGTATGCATTTAATTAAAAAGTTTACAAATTTATTTATTTTTAATTATTAAATAGTTTTATTAAATTTATTTATTTTTTATTTTTATAAAATAAAATTAACTTATCCTTTATTTGATATAAAACATGATGCTTTTGTTACACCATATTCATTTTATAAGTTTATGGATGTTTTAGTTCGCTTATATTAATTTTAACTCTTAATTTTCTGATCCTTTAAATGTATGCTATGTATGTATTTTCTTAAAAGTTAAGCGACGAGAATTTTAATTTGCTCGAAAATCAAGTATCATGAACCCAGTGCCTGTCCTCTGTTCAAAAAAATTAATGTGCTAAATAATATATTGCCTATCAACTTCAATAAATTTTAAGACTAATCCTAATCTCGAGGAAACGTCAAATTTGATATTCATTACTTGAAAACGGAGCAACTTAGCTGGGCGCATGGACCCCGGCAAGCCAGTTAATAGGGTTACGACAGTAGCTACACACGTAAAGACGAGGGAAGTTTCAAATAATACCAGCCAATTTCGCCGAAATAGACCAGAAACACTTGTTTGAAAAAAGTTTGAAGAAATTCGAGTTTTCAATATCTGAGTTGAATCTTTAATAACTGACCAAATGTGAGGTGCCACATGTCCAGCATTCTGTGTGCCAAACGCCTTTACAATTTAAAGAAAGAAGATTCTTCTATCATGGCATGCTATCCTAATCAAAACAAGTTTGAACTTTATTCATAAGCTGCCATTAACTAACTTCTAAAATAACCTTTAATTTGTTTCACTTTCCTATATTTTCTTATATAAATATAATTAATATTTTCATCTTTACATTCTTGTATTGTTTTGATCAATCATCTAGGTAAAAGAGGGTCTACTGCCGAGAGACAGGCCAAAAATGCAAGGGATGTGTCTGTGATTGTTCTATCGATAATAAAATTCTTTACTAGAGCTATAAAAGGTTATTAAGTCTTGTTGTTCTAAAAGGGGTTTACAGAAATGTATGGTGCGAGACATGAGCAAATCGCTAAGATTTAAGCCATGCAACCGGCTAGATCTTTCACCTTGTCTCCGCCGTATAATCAATACGAAATAACCAGCTATTACTTTCCACAAAATAGGAAAAGTTTTTAAGGTAATTCGATCAATTAAAATAGGAAAAGAAATATTGGTGGTTTAGTGGCAGTAACTTCAACTCCAGCTACGGGCGACTTAAGGGTCAACATTATCGTAACCGCGAACTTTTTCTGCAATTTATTTCTATGTACGTAGAGAGAGAGAGAGAGAGAGAGAGAGAGAGAGAGAGAGAATTAATGGACCGCCACGCAGATGGAGCAATGGCTTCCACTTGTAATGTGGTCCTTGAAGGAAAACTAAAATTTAGCTATTGTTTAATTTGCCATCCGAAAATTACATACCATTCAACTTCCACATGGTGGTGGGAGCCCCCACGACTTCGGAAAAAGTTACAAGTAGGACTCCTATTTTTTGGGAGGTAGTAACCAGAATCTTCTTCCTCTGCTCAAACGGCCAAGCACCTCTTCTTCTTCTTTTTTTCTAGTTTGATTTTTGACCAGTTACGCAAGTTCTTCGATTTAGGAACTACTATATGCGCGCAGATCAAGAATACTTTTTTTT
Source organism: Xylocarpus granatum (assembly GCA_019650275.1). Classification (NCBI taxonomy): domain Eukaryota; kingdom Viridiplantae; phylum Streptophyta; class Magnoliopsida; order Sapindales; family Meliaceae; genus Xylocarpus; species Xylocarpus granatum. The sequence goes on from BNST01002871.1 coordinate 36,262, forward strand.
TACACATGGAATGGGGACAGTTCTCGTTTTGTGTTAAAAAAACGCCAATTTTATCAGCAGTTTACTTGCGTCAAATTTACATTTAAAAAAATAAATTACATAAGAGTAAAAAATTTGATGGAAAAGAGATGATTGTAATACGTGGATATCAAATTTTTTTATCATAAAGAAAACCAGAAGTCTTATTTGAGTAAGAACCCCTATGTTCATGCAAACTGTGTACATAATAGTCCCATAGACACCACTTTTTTATAAATTTTATCTATATAAATTAACGTGATAAAGTTAACGATAGATAAATTTTATATAATTTAATTTTTTTTATTTTTATATATTTTTTAATTATCATATAAATATACAATATTTAATAATAATAATAATAAAACATTCTCTAATTAATTTTATAAGTATATGTAAAAATTTGTACGCTTAACATCATAAAATATTTATTTTGATTGTTACATGGCTCGAAGCATCTATAATCTTAGTAAAACAAAAAAAAGAAAATAATGGTATAAAGTAATTATCACCTAGAGCTTATATCTTTTTCATTCGCATTATTTAACCATCTAAAATTATGATTTTTTAATCTCTCATCAAATTTATTATGATTTCTTAATTTCTCATCAAATTTTTTACCAACAGATAAGTATAATTAATCAAAGTTTTGCAAGTAAATATATAATTTAACAAAAAGATAACATTTAAATCATTTTTTTAATTGTATAAACAATTAATGAAGAAGAGCTATCCATGTTGATGGAGAAAGTGAAAGGATGCAAAAATTGGGCTCCACCAAGAAAATAATAATAATAATAATATAAAGTTTAAATATGCAAAGCTGGACCAGCAAGGGTTCAGGATATAATTTCAACAAAAATAATTAAAATGAGATCATTGAAATTGACAATTTAGTTTGCTTTTTAATTGGGATTTTATAGGAGAAAGTTGAGATAGCTAGCTAGGTTGTTGAATTTGTTGGTACGGGCGGTTGATCAGAACAATAATCTAACCACTTAATTGGTTTAACTGTATTTAATTCATTTTTTTCTTAAAAAAAAATTATATCTATTATACGAGAATAGTTACTATGCTCAAGCAGTTGAAGCAATCTAATAAATACTGTGCTGTATTACGTACTCTTTGTTAAATTATGTTAAAAAGTATGCATATTACAATCATAAACTTCTATGATTTTCCGTGGATGTTTATTAATTTGCCAAAAGTATGACAACATCAACACAAAAATCCTCTATTGCTGCGTTGCATTCAGAATTCCAAGGAAAAGAAGAAGAGGCAAGATCAAACTATAGAATTTTAATTCCCACAAAACACACGCACACGCAGACACACGTACACAAGTTGTTAATTCTAAAGTATTTGTATGTATATGGCGTAAAAATAATAATACAAACACCATAAATCGAAGCTCTCATTTCTGCCCTCCTCAACAATATATATTCCATATAAGAAGAATATAGTATATACACATGCGAGCGCCACCGCAAAACCTGGTCTGATCGAACGGAAAAAAGGATCATATTCATATTCAGACATTAATCTTTTCAAGAAACTGCAACTCCATTTGAATTGGCACTCATCAAGCCAAACCTGGAAGGTCTAGGCTGGAAATTCCTCCTCCTTTGAAGATCATGGCTCGAGGGTTTGATAATTTGGAGAAGAAACGCCCTGACTGCGTCAACTTTGGCCATCATGGCCAATTCCCATGATCTATTTGATGCAATCCTAACCGTCGGTCGCCTCGGTGATCGCTTATTGCTCCTGTGGATGCTGCACCTGAATGATCCTGGATGTGAAGTAGGAGAACACAAGCATGTTTTGGTTGTAGGTGTACTTTTGGAGGCCATGAGGAATTGGAAACAATGGAATTGTTTCAAAGATGAATTTTTGGCAAACTAATGGGAGGTTGAGATTGGGAAGACTTTTATAGTCGATCAAAGTTTTGTATTTGCCCCTCGATCTTTCGCAGAGTGTTAAAACTCAATTAATCTATTAAGTAGAATTACTAATCCGCCCTTGATAAAAGGGCAAAATTGTCTTTGTAAGGAGTCTGGAATGATAATTTCTTGTTTTCAAGGGAAAAAGACGTGCAAAAAGTATCGTCTCTTCTCCCGAGTGGGCCAGTGCAATTGACATTTGAAAATATCCTTGAGCAAGTTTGATTGGTCCCATTTTGTCTTCAGGATTGGGAGTAATGGGATATTAATGGTCTTTCAATTTTACGCCCACAATACCCCACCATGGAGAAGATAAAATACAAAAGTGAAATGTTATTATTATGGGGGCCATTGTGATCATCATTTCAATCCATAATATTATCATTCATAAAAAGTATCAGTTATGTATATATTGATATATTATTTAAAAAAATTAACGTTTTGTTCTTTTTACACAATACAAACTGTTTCTATTCATATTTATACAATAAATTTGTTAAATTAACAGTCCACGTACACACCCCATCCAAAAGATCAAAAAATCATCAAAGTACCAAATTTTATAAAAATTAAATTCTAAATATTACATTTTTAAGTTTTAAGTGCCTGTTTATTTTTAGTAATATACAAAAAAAAAGAATTTTTTTATTTGATTAAAAAAATAGAGAATGGAATAAGGATTATTTAAAAATCTTACTTCCTTCCGACGAAGGAAAAAAAATGATACCTCACCTTTGGGCGAGGAATACTCTTTCTTTCAAAAATAATTGAACGTTCAATATTATCACTTTATATATTTTTTATTTTGATTGATTCAATATAAATATTTTTTAAATTTTATTAATATAATATTATTTTATTTTATTTATGAATTAATTTATTATCATTAATGTTTATTATATTATAAAAATTTAATATCATCTATAAACTATAATCATTATTATTTTTGTTATTATTCTAATTATATATATTTTTATATATTTTATAAATATATTAATTTATAATTTTATTTTATGACATCATACTTTTATGATAATTTCATATAATTAATCATATTTATTGATAATTTTAATTTTTAATTATTTTTAAAACCAACCAACTATCAAATAAAATAAAAATATTATTATCTGTGGTCATAATATAATTTTATAAATATTAGTAAAAAATTAAATAATTTTAATAAATAAATTTAACATTCATATGCAATTCAATTTATAAATTAAAAAATGATGTATTTAAAATATAAATTATTTTTTAAATAACATTATATTTACAGAACATAAATTTAAATATTCATTAATAAATTACTTAATAAATTTATAAGAATTAATTATTTTATATGTAAAACTAAAATTTGAAATTAATTTAATTTTTTTAATTATGAAATGTATAAATTATTTTAATAAAAGTAAGTAATTGTATTAAAATAAAAATAATCAATGAATATAATATGTATTTATATTTAAGTAATTGTATTAAAATAAAAATAATCAATGAATATAATATGTATTTATATTTAAGAATATTAAAAAATATATTTATTAAGTATTTATTATAATAATTATTTTAACAAATATAATAATTTATACTAAAAATAAAAATATTTAAAAAATTAATTTATAAATAAGTATTAATAAAATTTTTTAAAAAATATTTTTTTTTATAAATGATTGTACGTGCGAGTAAATAAAAAAAAACCTTTATTCTTTTTCATTCTTCAAAACAAACAAACACTTCCTGAGCTAATAATAATTGTTTTTGTTGCAGAATTGGGCAGATCTAGCGTAGGCGTGGACGGTTGAGTGGGGGCAAAAAATTTGAATGCCATTTTCCTACCTTATCTATTCAAATCGATCCTCAGCCAAAAACCACTGATTCCGGATCCCATTCTGGAGCTGACAATGACATCTTACCAACTTCTGGAGAGCTTTTATCCGTGGAATTGATAGTCACTCGCTGTAGTTTTGCACGATTCTCTGTCAGTGTCACTCACATCACAGCATGTGACTTTTGGATATCCTGTGGGTGGGGTCGAATTCTGCCTTTTAACTTTCACCCCACTTATAGAGATGCACAGAATACAAGCGTGGTGAGTTGGTAAAGTAATTTGGTTGTGATTGATAGCAAAAGACGTGGAATCCGTTGCTTAACACGGCAAAATTCTGTCGTGCCTGTTCTATTTCTGAAGTAATACATCTCTCATTCTTGTTTGTCATGGATTGCTTTTACCTTAACATTGGTAATCATGGTCAAGGGTTGGCATCCAGATGGAACTTGTTGATTGGAAACAGAATATTGATATAGGCTTAAGCGTCAGTGATCGCATGTTTTTATACGATAATTTTGCAGACAAGTGTCAATGTTTCCACCAAAGCACATGACTTTTGAGCCAAGTTTTGACATTGACTACTTTCATCATGAACTCTTCGTATACTTCACAGTGATCGTCTCCTCTACAGCCTGCCATCCAGTATACTTAACAGTGATCCTCTACAGCCATTGCCAGTTCAGAATTTTCAAATCAATTCCTCAGGGAATATATGGAAAAAAGGGGCTTGTTCTACCCAAATAATAAGAGTAATACGTGGTCCCCAGATTATAATTTATGACCTGATACGCAAATACTGGGAGATAAATAGAAATAGCGCAGAATATTCAAGACTAATAACAACCAACATTAGTTAAAAAGTTTTTGTGACTATGAAACCCAAATGTACATAACTAATGTTTTACTGTAAGGTTTGAAAATCCCTACCGAGTTTTTTCCACACCTCCAGAGGATCTAGCCATGAACTGTTTAGTGTACACGCGATGCCTTCGTTCCCTTGCATAGATTACCCAGAAGATTAGTGACAGCATCACGGCAGCAGACACCGTTACCAATCCGATGTAGATCCATTCAGAATAGTGCTGCAGACCAGGACAGTGATCCCTATGTATATCTGTGAACGTGTCACGCACAAAAGTGCAGTCTTGCAGATTAACCAAGAATGGTCCATAACGGTACAAACCGAAGCTTACATTTACGGCAGCTGCCATCTGATGGTGCAAGGCAGGGGTCAACCGGCCAGGAGTTGTACAAATTCCAGATGGTGAAAGCTGACAAATGTAGTTCTTCCATACCTATTTCAATCCAGAAGCTAAAGTTGTTTAGAGTTCCCCTTTAGGGCATTACGAAAACTTCCAGAATTTTGGTTGGCATGCGTTATTGATTTTACCTCTGTAGCATTGCCTAAGTCCACCTCACCATCTACACATTGCTGATGTGTTAGATCAAGATGAAATGGGTTGCAAAGAACAGGCAACAATGGACCAGATTGATTGTAATATACAACTCCAGCTTGTGGCGGGAAGTTTTTGTTCGAGACATTGACGATGATGTTATCAACCACATTAACAAGCTGCCTTGTCACATCCTTGGTTTTTGACAAAGTTTCTTGGGCAGTTGCATTGTCCACACACGGCAGTATATCATCTAAAGCTGTACGGGCAGTGGGGTTCTGGACCCATTCATCCATTGCAACACATGTATCCCCAACCACACTAGTAGATACAAGGTAAAAAAAAATTAAACCAAACATCGATAAGAGTTACATGAAGAAGGATAGCAATTAGCTGTGAGTTATAAACCTTAATACTAAAATTTAGTGTTAAAAAATTATTATAATGTGGGACAATTCATTCCGGGGAAAAAGATACAAACATGCACATGTTTGTGTTTACATGAGAGAGTAAATAGACATGCAAAGCTACCAACCTGCTTGATTTGAAGGTTATTTTTTTCCAAAATAAAGAATTTCAAATTATCATTAATTCATTTCTAAGATTCCTTACAAACCATGTCTGCATTCGTAGTCAAAGACTTGATAGCAAAAAAGTCACAATAAATGGCAACTGATATTAGAGTTTTGGCAGTTTGACAGGAAGCCACATTTTGATTCATGAGCCACAAGCTAAACTCAATGCAATTCCTTGAAATAAAAGGATGACACTAATATCTTTGGCAAGCTAGGATGCTCACTACTTTTGGTGATTGGGTATTAACAAGCAGACAATATCATACTAAATGAGAGTGGGTTTTTATTGAACACATGCATCGCCTAAAAACTCTAAGTTCAAAATCTGAATTATTAAAAGACCAGAAAAGCAAGCAAACTCTAAGTAGTATTTTTATAAAAATAAAATAAAATAAACTTACTTATGGAGGAGAAGAAAAACACCACACAAAATAAATGTGCCAGTGATCAGAATCCACCCAAGGACCACCAGGCTGCAATAATGATCATACAAAGTGTTGTTTAAAAGAGTACAAATAACTAAAGCTCTATTACTTGTGAAATTATATCATTCAAATAATACATTAACAGAAAATAAAATAGGCACTTACAAGTATAAAAGACATTGCATTCCTAAAATTGAGAACACTGCAACAGTAGAGACAACCACACAATAGATTAATCAGATTAAATTGTAGAAGGTTAAATACTTGGCATTCCAGCTGGACTTTAGGAAAGATTAAAGGGCTTACAAAATCCAAGAAATGCAAGAAAAAGCATTACAGCAGCAAGAATAATAAGCGCCAGTCCCCTGCAGCACATAGCAACAAGATATAAGTTTTATTATCACAATACTCAAAATACTCGAAGCAGCAAAAATAGTTTACAGAGTTGTTAATTACACAGCATCCAATAAGTCCTTTATTTTCTTTGAATTATCGTTTGTCTGGTGGGAAAGAGTTGCAATAGAAGAGTTGATCTTCCGATCAATGTCATCAATGCTCTTCTGAACATCGGGTGCGAGGGTAACTGAATTTACTCCAATCGTCTTGGCTGCAGAAAGATAACCTTGCACATTCTTGAGGGTTTCACCAGTAATATTTGCTTGTTTCACGACATAACCAAGTGTATCTACTGTACTGCTGTGAAACTTTCCCTGACCAGTGTATAGAACAATGCATCCGACACTGAAAATTACAAACCATTAACAACAACATTGAGCTTGCTGTGATACAGTTGTTTAAAACAAAGTATAGTAAAAGCACGGAGGAGAGTAAAAGGGTTACATTGCAGAAATTGTAAACAATACGAGTAAAATAAGAGAGAGGGCATAGCATGCTCGAGAATAGCCATAAGGCTCTCTTGGACAACAGCAATAACAGAGGCATATGAAGCACAAACACAGTGCAAAGACGGCAAACCAGATTCCAGCAATGATGAAAAATGGAGCTGCAGTAAAACCAACAGACTGCATTTGGAAACATTAATCAGAGTCAGAATAAACAAACAATTAATCAAAATAAATTACCAGGCAAATCTAACAATAAACCATCAGAGCATCAAACCATTGATTTGAGAAACTAAAACATAAAAGGCATGAGCAAAATTTCAAGTGAAGAAACCTCAAACCAAAATCATATTTTCACCAGAGCATTGTGTATAACCAAATGTTGAAATTAACACCTTGCTGAAGAAACAGGAAACGAGAAGGATAACGGACAAAAATTCATCATAAAACATCAAGAAAACCACATAAACAAATAAAAGATTTGCGGATTAGCACAATATACATGAGCAAATCGGCAAAATAACTCCAGAAATGCACAATATATGCATACACAGATACCACAAAAGCAACACAACCCACCACCAAAATAAAAAATGTAGTTTGAATAATAAGCACTAATATAGATAGTAAAATCACCAGCAACTCCAGAAAATTCATGCGACATGTAAAAATACAACCAGAAACATAGAACATTTTACGCGATCAATTTAAAATAAGCTAACCCAATTGAAGAAATGGATCAGAAAACGAAAAAAACCCATATGAAGAAATTGATGAAAACAAAGATGAAAAGAACTCACAGCCCAGTAATGTCTATTGCTGATATTCCATCCACCCTTGTATTTCTCGAAATTTTTAAGAGGATCTTTCCTTTGTGTTCTCTTCTCAGCCAATATCAAAGTGGAGTTCTGCGGCATTTCCTCTGCAAGAGACCTCCGTATGTTCCACGGCAACAGGTCACCATACTCTTTCTCTACAGGGAAAAAAAACCCAAAAAAGATACTTTTTCAAAAACAAACAAACTTAATAAACGAGTAGGCAAGAAATCCGAGAAATAAGACCTGGGACGCGAGGAACACTGTGAAAGTGAACGGTTGCAGAAGCTTCATATGTGAAGAGAAAAAAAGAGAGAAAAATAACAAGAAAAGGAAGCAGCAATGGTGGGTTTGATCTGAAACCTAACAACATTCTTCAGTTCGGCTGTTTGTAAATCCTGTCCTCCTCCACCTCACGGTTTTGGACAGGGGATGAGAGATAACTGTTCGAGTTGTGTTGCGGTCTTCTGTACGAACGACCACAATTGCAATTTACTGCGTACTATATTTAGAGCCGAGATCTATGGAATTACGCTATTTCTACTCGGCAGTTACCTTCCTTCGTGAGAAGGTTTAATTCATTTGCTGTTTTGGAGAAGCCTTAGAAATAGAAAAATAAAAAATAAAATAAAGAGAAAGACTTCTGTTTTAAACATACTTTGGATGGTGTTCAAATCTGATTCATTATTCTAAGGGAAGATTTCTCATTTCTTACCTTGGTTCAAAAATTGTTGGTAATGGAGGAATTTCAATGGTGAATATAATTAGGTTAATGTCCTTTTTCGAAGAAAGTCTAAATCAAGATCTTTCGCCCATTAATCTGGTTTGGTACGTGGATTCTTCAAGAAAAAGTAAAAGCTAAAAAAAAACCATTCTCTCATTATATACACAAATAAGAGTAATATATCGCTAGCTTTGCTTCATAATTAAAAAGAAAAATTCGGATACATCGGCAATTCATAGTCGTTGAGGGGCGATTTCAACAAGGAAGAATTAATAATTAAAAAAATATAAAACACTTGGGACATTTGTAGAGTACAAGATATAAACAAAAAGGGTATTTATTTCAATGTTTTGTACGTGTGTGTGTGTGAACAAGACTTCTGTTCATCAATAGACCAATTACTCAAACTTAGTCGAACATGCTTGAGTTTTAAGCATCAACTTTCTACGAATATACGTACCACAATCAAGAGTTTTAAGCATTAACTTTCTACGAATATACGTACCACAATCAAGAGTATGAACACACACACACACACACACACATATATATATATATATATATATTTATCCCGACAAGTTATGCCGACAGAGATTAATTAAAAAGGTTGTTGTTTGAAATAGACAACCCAGCTAAGCTAAGTTCTGACATTGTAATTTCGGTTTCAAAGAAATAAAGCAAGTAAGTTGACAAGACAATAAATAAATAAAATAATAAACGTTTTTTTGTTACGTGTATTATACAAAAGAAATAATAATTAAAAAAAAACTTCAAAACCATCCATCTAATAGCTAACACTGGCTTAGTAATTACTTACTTTTAAAGTTATAAATTAAAAAAAAATGCTTTGCTGTGACACCATATACACATTGATACAAATCATTCATCTATCATCCGAGAAGATGGAGCCGTGTAGGATCAAGGTTCAGAGAAGCCGATTAGGTTTTGAAGAGTCAAAAGAGAGAAAGAAGCATTCAGATTTCAGCTAGCAGCTGCCATGTTCATTGATTCCAGCATAAAGCTGTAATGCCGTGTAGGCCCACTTGAATTTGATATTTAATAATTGCAATTAATGCCCATTTCCTTTCTGTTCTGAATTATGAAATTGTTTTTGGGTGTACCAATCATGTTCCCTTGCAAAAATCTGATTCTATCCTGTTGTTTTTCCAAATTTTATATTTACATATGCATAGCATAAATGGGGGCATTCAACATCCTTTTTGTACTTCTTTTCCTTTTTAATTTTCTTAATATTTATCTATTAATTGTACTACAATCTTCTATACGATCTTGTGGTAGTTATATACATTCGCGATGGTAAGTGTTTGAAAAGCTAGAAAGCAAATTGGTAAACATCTTTGCAGTGTGTAATATTAATGCAAGAATACACATAATAGATATCACCCCAGGGAAGAGAGAACTTGTTATATATTTATCCTATTCTGTATAGCTTTAGTGGAAAGAAGAAGGGAAGAAAATCAATAAAGAAAAAGAGAAAGAAGGACAAGGGGTTAATTGATTAATATACAAATATGAGAAGATTTTAAGTGATTAATAGGGTACCCATTACATAAAAGATTATCTGTTATGTATATTTATATTGCTCCCTTTAATTTCTAATCCTATTTTAAAATGTGCAAATGAGATATTTATCAATGAATATATATAATAACTTTTTTTTATGTTTAATATGTTGTTATAAACTCTACATTAATTGGGTTAACTTATATGTTATTCTTTAACTAAAACAAAATATTGTGTGTGTATATACACGATTATGTATATATTTTCTAACAAAAATGGTTTTAAATTTATAAAAGTAAAAATAATATAATAAAAATTATTAGATTGATTTGATTATTCTAAAATTAATTTAAGTTAATAAAATATTATCTGTTTTATTATGAATGTATTATTTAAAGTAAGTGGAAATAAATACATATAATGCATATATCAATACAAGATAAAACGGTTAAAAAGTCAAGAAAATAATCATTTTAAACTCAATTATAGTTGTAGGTGAGATTAAATAATTTCAATGTGCTAATTATTAATATTTACAATGACCAAATCAACAATGTCTCAAAATTAAATGCTATGAAAAGGAAATTTATTTGTTTACTTGTCCATTGCCAGTCTGTCAAAGAAAGCATCAAGAATATAGAGAAACAAGGGTCTTATCTAACTACCTTACTCTCAAGGAAGGACAAAATGTTGGTGCCAAACGTGCATTAATGCCTTGGAACTATATATTGAAGTTTGTGACAACTTCGTTATCAAAGGAAGACAATTTTGAAAGAAGGACAAATAGAAATGGTTTTCGAAAGTCAACCGAGTACCAACTCCGAATGAAGAGCAAAACATGTTAGTCTCACACACGGCAAAATTCAATTAATTAGGTCAATTAATAAATAAAAGCTTAAGATTCCACCGATATTTTGAAAGACTTGATGAAATTAAATTAATAGCTGGGCCTAGATATGCACAACAGAGGTGAGCCGTATTCCTCCTTAAAAGAATGATGGGCCGTATTAGGTTACCTCCCTTCTTCTTCCTTGCCATGCCACGCAAATTCCGATCCTGGCCCATTAATATTGGGTAAACCATGCCAACGAAGTCTAAAACTTTTTAACTACTAAACCATTTTGTAGGCTTTGTTTGTTATAGGGGTATTGACGCGTTCAAGCTACTACTACGACCGTGTTTAAAGCCCTGGACATGCTGGTTATCTTATCTTGGGAAGGCTCGAAGCAGGTAGTAAATATGCAAGAAAATACACACCAATACCACATATTCATGAGTTATTCATCGTGGTGATACATTACAGAACGTTGTATCGCACCCATGAAAAAGAAAAGTGAAAAGAGAGAGAGAGAATTTTAGGTCGACATAATCATAGCTATCTTTCATTTCATTTACAATCTTTTTCATAACGAATCAAAGAAGATTTCCAAAGTTTAACTCGTCAAAAAGTTGTATTATATGATGATTTGGGTTTACTTATTACAAATTGTTAACAATAGAGTTATCTTTTCGTCCTGGTCCTTCTGTAATCTTCTCATGTGGTGAGATTTCATTTGACTAGTCAAAAACACTACTTCAAACTCAACTCTCTTATCTCCCTTCTCGAGGAGGAAGAGGACGGTGCTGGGCTAGGTTGCGCAGTAATTTATAGTCAAAAAACCCAGGACAATTATTCATGTTACAGAAATTAATTTGAATTTTAACACTGCTCAATACTGATTTGGACTGTTCATGTTACAGACCAAATCAATACTGATCACACTAAATTCTGTCACCTAGAACTGCCACTATCACCTATAGCATTTTGCCAGATTAATGATAATTCATTTGCAAAATTGATGAACCAGTTGATAATCAAATATACATCTATTATACATATTAATTAAATTTTTATTATCTTATCACTTGTATGTATGTATATATATATATATATATATATATAGATACATATATTTATCAAATTTAATTTATACGTCAAATGCATAATATTAATGCAAAATAACATTAGTGTAAAAACTTTGATAAACATCTCGGTGAAACCAAAGTTATTGCATTGAATATACAGGTTTGAGGGTATCAAAGTACGGAACTACGTGGTTGGTGTCCCAATTCAAGTTCTTAAATTAATAATTAATAACGAACTAATTAATTAATAAGAATTTAGAAAAATGTACTGTACTGTATATGAATTGGAATTGGGAATCACGTGATGCCATTAAGACAAAACTCCCCGACCAAGTGATTAGTTAACTAAATTCGAAAAAAGAAAGAGAGAGCTATGGGTGATAATTAATCAAAAGCGTTAGAACGATTCAATCAAAATATCATCAAAGTTTTGAAAAAAGATTGTAAAATAGTAATAATATATATATATATATATTTTTTTTTGTTTTGATATTTTCTAACATAGAGGGGATCTATGAGGAATTCCTTTTCTTCTACTCATGCTTGTAGCCATGTCTTCATCGGAGACTTTGTTTGCCGACCTTGCACAGACGTAGAACCCACTTCTTTTCTTTCTGACGATTTGTGGTGTGCATGCAACACTCATGTTTTCCGATCCTGACGAGCCTGACGACCAGCTCATTGGCTCATCGCAGTCCACAATTGTTGAGTGTGGCGTTTCATTCGTCACTTCATCCTCTCCCATTTCTTGTGGAATCAAGAAATCTGGACTTAATGTTAATGTATTGCAGGTTCTTAAAGATGGACTCAGGTCCTTGTAGTGTTTCAGAACAAAGTCCACCTGGTAGTTATCGACGTCAAATTCAAAATCAGTCAGAATGATCATCAACAAAAACATTTTTGATCCAGCGAGATCGCAGAAGCAGAATTGTTTTAATACCTTGCATCCCAGAGAGCAATGGATGTAGGGTTCTTGAAGGCTTCTATCACAAGAGATACAATAATTTCCAGGTCCTTTGAATTGCCTGTTCTGTGGTCTCTTCTTGATGAACACAACTTTGGCACTGTTGATAGTATAGGCCTACTCAAAATTGAGCTACTTAATTTAGCTGAATTCTACTATATATGAAGATATGCAATGAAGAATGAAAATTGAGCATGTTTTAATTAATTACCTGAACGTTAGAGCAGTCGATGAGTTTCTGCAGATCGTCCAATCGGACAACTTCATGATAAACATATCTACGAACCTGAAGAAGGCGATGGAAGCGATGTGAAGGAATGCAATGAGGACAAATACTGATGCAGCAATCCAAACAACAAATGTTTTTTTCATTTTTCTTTGCTGCTTCATGATGAGAGCATCCCACGAAGAATTTCTGTGTGTAAAGTGCTTCCAACCACGCAGGCCTTTGAATTCCCTACAAATTAATAACCATCAAAGAATTAAACAACAAAAACTTTTAAAGAAAAGAGAATTGTTGATGAGAAAGAGATCAAGAAATACCGTACACACCATGATCATTTAGAAATGGACTTGAGAGATTGAGCAAACCCTAGATAGTGGGTTGTAAAAAAGAGAGAAGAAGTAGGGTATGTAGAAGAGTGAATTTATGGAGGCTCACGAGAGAGAAAAGGGCATAACACAAAAATAATAATTATATTTTTTTCGATAAACCATGGAAATTCTTATTTATTATGTCACGACAAAGACAGAGAGGGAGAGGGACAGGGAGAGCAATGCATATTAAAGAAAAGCGGAGTGAGATATGAGGAGAACGTGGGCATTGTCTCCCATTCTCTACAGCTCTTTTAAACTATTCTTATCAGTTCTCAATCTCCTTGGCTTAAGAGCTCTCTCTAATATTATTTTGCTAAATTATAAATACACATAAATTAACCAAGTTCCCTTCCTTGGAGTTGTTGCATGCCTGGGCAATTTGAAATTTTTATTTCCCTTCTTTCTTTCTTCGATTCTGATCATCTCATATGGTTGGTGATCAATGAGTTTGTGCAAGTCTTCTTGTGTAATAAGAAGACTTTGAAACTAAGGAAAGAGACATTAATTCAGTTTAAAATGTTTGTCGTAAACTTACACGGTAAGCAATTATAAACAATAGAAAGGGATCAATTCGTGGAACAGTAAAGGTAGATATCTGAGTCAGTTTGCAAGTAATTTTTGGAGGTTAAGTACTGGATCATAAAACAAAAGGAGGGAGAATAGATGAGAGGAAAGAAAATTAAGTTAATTTAGATTAAGAATTTCTATTTTTTTTCTATTATGCATTACAATCTTATATGTGTGGGACATTTGATTATGTCTAAAGTGTGACTCAAAGCATCGAGCATTTTCAAATGAGTCCAAACAAATACAAGATGAATGATTGCTATGAGCCGAATATTTTCTGAGAAAACATTCATCATTGTAGGAACAGTCATGGTCAAAAGGCACGGGGCTGCTAGTAATATAGCAACACCCCCACTTCCATACAAATGAAAATTATTTCTTAAAAACTATATGAATCAAACACAAGGTTAGAGTTTATAATCATTAAAAACATCTGATAAAAATATTCGAACTTTAACATTAGCTGTCTATACTTAGTTTGTGCATAATAAAAAGAATTATAACGAAGAGGAAGAGTTCATGAACATGGGTTAATATCTTTAGGAAAACGAGGAGGAAAAAAAAACCGGGTTTCTGGGGAATCAAGTATGGCAACGTTGAACCAACAGCTCCACTAATGGAGACGAGGGCGTGCTTTAATAATTATGTGGGTTTTGTCTGTATTTTGGTATTGGTGTCGATTTTGAAACCAAAAACATTTGACAGACAAACACCAACTCATTAAAGCACTAGCGAGCTAGCCATTGGCAAACTTCAATGACCACCCTTATTAATCGCAGTTTACTAATTTTGAGGCACACCATGCCCTTGCTTATTGTGCCTTTAAGCTCTAAATGAAGATTGAACTTATAAGAGTGATTTTTTGATTTTATTTTTTCTCAAAGAAACAAGTTTGTCTGCTTAGACTAACAAGGCACGTGAAACTTTTTTATTTGATTTATTTATAGAATTAAATAAATATTCTTAGAAAAAAAAATGGAAGGGTAAATGGCCAACCCCACGTGCCATGAAGAGCCGAAAGGCAAGAAGGTCACGTGCAAGGGATCCAATGGCCTGACTTTCAAAAGTATCTGTGACTGACAGTAAATACTCCTCTTTTTGCCCCCAATTTTACTTAATTTAGGTTTCAGTGTGTATTTTTGTTGATTGGTCAATGGTCAAAGATGCGAACAACCAGGAAATAAAACGGGTCAGCGTCGGAGCCGCAGGAGGGATCTCTCTGCACACTCCGCCCCAAAACCCACTTTTGCTCCGTAATTTTAAAATTATTAGCTTCAGCCACTTCCAACATGTCTTTTATATTGCAGTGCCCTTAATTTTCAGGGCTATCTCACGTGCATTACCCCCCTTTTTCTAATATGTAGAACAGAATCAACTAAGCTCAATCCCACTTGAAATCATATCAACGACTATGATAAGTCGTATAATTTTCTCATGGGACACATGCGCGCACTTTATAAAATGCGACTTTGATGCACATGAACGCGGTTCGAAGTTTATACATATTGAAAATACGGGCGTCAGCTGAAGGAGGACTAACAAATCGATATCACCAGTATGTAACTTCAAACTTCTGTATCATTAACTCTACTTCATTACTCAACAAACTCACCACAAAATGAATCACAAAAACTAGCAGATATGAGTGAATGAAAATAGTTTTCTGCGTTAGATTTCATTACATACCACCTGGACTTTCGTGATTCTAATATGATGATCATAATGGCAGCCCTATTGTACCAATTTGGTGTCTACTTTTTTCTTGTGAACACAAGAATCAGTTCACACTATTTTTCAAAGTTAATGCGGAGATGACTTAAAGATAGATCTAATTCTAAGAACTTGAGGTCAGCATGCCTTCTAAATTTACCATATTAGTTTTTGGCTAAACATAGTTGCTGTTGTTTATATATGCCTAAGCAAATATTGGGGAAAAAAAAAGGCACAAGAAAATGAAAGTTTGGCCAACTCAGGGCCGTTACTTTTGACCGTTAGAATGGCTGTTATCCCGGCATTACAAGCAACCAATGAAGTTCTTAATTCTATTTTATGCAATCATCATGTTCAAATCAGACCAAAAAAAAAGATATCTCTTCGTATTAATAGTCACACTTCACATGTCCCAGGTTATTACTTTTTGGGTTGGGTATTTTTTGTACATGTTGCGTATTAAATCGATATATTTTTTGCACAGACCATGATATAATGACAAAGCTAGGTATGGAGAAAATGCTATTCAAATGAGCAAACCTCGTTTCAAGGCTTCTGGGCAGAAAACATGATGAAAAGTTGTTGAACTTTGCTTGTGTAGTTGGTAAGACCGCATGCTGTGAACATGTCTTCAATCTCTTCTTCTGTCAAACAACTATAGCTCTGCAGAGTCCTCTGCACCGCAGATGGTGCATAATGGTATCAGTTACAAGACGTTTCCAAAAAGTTGAAATATTCATAACCGTAGAAGAAGAAGTATCCGCTAACAGAGAGATGATCCAACAAAAAGATCTAGATATTTGGTTAGCAGATCTCTCCATATAAGCACTGGCGAAAAAACCTAGTCTTTTTTGGTACATTTATTCTGTCTCTACAGCATATAATCCATCTTGACTCGTGCAGTTAAACAGAGTACACATCGTTTTGGATAGCAAGGCACTTTATGTGAATAAGTATTACCTGCCTTAAAACCCGTCCTATCAAGGGAGTGGAAGAAGTGTATCGAAGAAAAGTGGTTCCAACAAATAAACCACCACTTCACAATGCGCGACTGATTTCGGCAACCTGATAAATGGATGGTGTAATGTGTTGCTAATAGAACAGTTTTAATCTACCCAAATCATGCAATTCACACAATAAATATATAACTGTAATTACATGAATCAAGTGTTGAGATCTAATTTATTAAAGAGAGAGAGAGAGAGAGAGAGAGAGAGAGAGAGAGAGAGGTGCTGCAAAATATCATTTTGATGGGAAAGGATTTGCAAGTAGTGGGATGTGAGCACAGAAAATGCAGCCTGCTAAAAATATACTGATCATTTTTAAGGCCTAAGCTAATTGTTTTAATTATTTCAAACCAGAAAAGAAAGAAAGTTATGAATGAAAGCAAGACAATTGTCCCATGTGGAAACTGATGAATGTTGTTTCCCAGAAACAACAGATTGCCACATGATCTGCTTCATTTCCAAGTAGATCAATGTTCTGTTCCAGACCACCAAATGAGCCACAAAACACAGTTGTAGAAATTTCTAACAATATTATTTGCAGTCCAGACAGACTTTCTAAAATGAGGAATGACTTTCTGATTTACTAACGAGACCTTAGATGCCTTTTCCATAGAAAATGTGTCATTGTCATGCAGCTCTCTTAAAAAGGAAGCTGTTCCTGTTACAACCCCACTGTTGTTTGCTTGGCTTTACCAAAGATGGAGGATTAGATTATAATTGTCCTAATTAAATTGTTTTAACAAATCTAAAAGTTTACTTGAAACAAATTTACAAAAGAATATTAGAGGAGAAAACACTTATGGCGTTGGATGGAGAAGGCCAACAGTGTAAGGCTGCACCAGCATGAACAGCATCAGCAGAACCAGATGTGAAGGGAAGCCTGGAAACATCTGCCCGAACCAGAGCAAGATTGCTACACATTACCCGATGAAGGGTGAATCAGTTCTTTACTGAATCAAAAATTTTAAACTAACAAGTAAAACATTGCTAATTTGTTGAAACAACCAATTTGAATTTGTGAATTTGGAAATCTTACAGATGCGCACGAACTTACAAAGTCAAAATGCTATCATCTTCTTTAATGAAATCATGACATTGGCAAAGCATATTTTCCAAAAAATCAAGAGCAATAACTCCAGAATATGTCCCTCATTTTGCAAATTTTCTGGAAAATGGACCACTGCTGCCGCTAACATCTACTAGAAGTCCACCTTCTACAGGTTTGAAGTATTCTTGAGCCTTTTGAAACTGCAATATTGGATATAAAACATCAGGAAATTTATGCATAACATATTTGCAAACTCCCTGAAACAATCCACTCAACTTAAGAAAGGATAAGCCCTGATATTTGGCAGATGCT
The DNA here is from genome assembly GCA_019650275.1 of Xylocarpus granatum. Lineage (NCBI taxonomy): Eukaryota > Viridiplantae > Streptophyta > Magnoliopsida > Sapindales > Meliaceae > Xylocarpus > Xylocarpus granatum. Next base: position 54,457 of record BNST01002871.1, read on the forward strand.
AGCAGGATGGAACATTTTTCATGTCATCAAAGAATCAAAGACGGGGATTCTCTCAAAAAATTAATAATGTAATAATAGAGAAGTTTCCACTGAAAGACTTTTCTCTAGAATTGCTTTGATGAAGTTCGTAACCTATTCAAGTGCATTAAACTAGTTATTAATGCCCAAGTGAACATACCTCTTCATCAGGACCACGAAAGCCACTTCGACTAAAATCCTGACGCCAGCCTCTTTCGTACAAAAAGGATACAAATGGACTCCTGCCAAAGGTGAAAGCACAAAAGCACTACACAAGCATTTCCTCAAATAATTTCATAATGTCATAAAGTCACAAATCTAAAACATCCCTTTGATTAATAGAAAATAAGACTCTCAGAATCTAGCATTTGAGGATGAAAAATGAGGATAATCTAGAAGTACCGGAATAGCTCAGTTGAAGGTGGTTTGACTTCAGTGTAGTCCTTCAATCCAGCAATAACAGTGAGATCAAGATAGGTATCTTTACTTGAGTAGGTCTTGTCACATTTTCTACACTTGAAACCAGACCTATAGATAGCTCGCCTGCAGATTTACCATATAATCAGTTTAAAAAAACTCCAGAAAAAAATAATAAGGGGTACTTTTTGCAACCCAGATGTTGATTATCGATTTCGAAACAAGAGACCCAAAGACCAAACGAAAATTGCACTTGGATGGGGTTTCACAAAATCATTTCCAAAAATTCACAGAGAACAAACAAATTAAACAAATAAATAAAGCAATCTTTACTCTCAATACCTTATGCATTTTCATAACTTTTTTAATGCTACAGAAAAATTCAGACTTACAATCACTAAACAACATTTTAAATACTAAAAATTGCTGATAATACATTACATACTGAGCAATCCAACTTACAAATTAAGGCCAGGAGGTCCTTTTCTTATCAGCGGTTTATAGCATATTGGACAAGAAAACAAATCCCCTTCCAACGTTAAATTCCTCTCACTCTTTAGATCCTGCAAAATCAAAAGCCACAATTTTGACACAACCAAAGAAGCAATTATACATATTTAACTTTTCTCAATATTTTTATGCATGGTCATTGGTGACAAAAAAATTGGAACTTGAAAAACTAGGGAAAAGAAGCAAATTGGAGATTGAAAAGTAAAAATACGAGGGAAATTGAGATGGAAAGAAGCAGATTCAAAACTGAGAAACTAAAAAGCTGAAAAGCTTTAGATACGTCAGACAATCAAACAGGAAGAAGAAAAGCAATAAGATATTACCGGTTGCAGAGCAACAGCCGACGTAGCATGAATGGTGGAAGAGAACCGGCGACGTGGAGGGAAGCGGGAATTAGGAGAAAGGCAGGGGCATTTGGTGATTAAAGACGATCGATGGAGAGGATGAAGAGACGAGGAAGAACATATGCCAATGGCCATGTTGTTTTTGATTCTCCTTCGGTGCATGTGTGTGTGCCTGCGCGCGTTTTTGGTTATTTTAGGGAGGTTTCATTTGTTCGTTGATTCGTTGGTTACGGTATTGAGTTTCGTGGAAATGGGGACTGGAACGACTCACAACTCAGCTCAACTCCTTGTATTATTATTATTATTATTTTACAATATAATCTATTAGATTAAATATATATATATATATTTTTTAAAAAAATTATTCATTTTTTATTTTAAGTAAATAGATTAATTTTTAAGCTTTCCGCACAATTTGCTTATTTCACATGTGTATTGAAAAGTGACTTGGAATTTTTGAGAGAACATTTATTAATTAATTAAAAAGTAAGGTGTTGCTGAAGCTGAAGGCCTTCTAGAGTAGCATAGTAGAATACAAAACAAAACAATTGTCTCGTTGGAATCGTATATTCAATGCTTTAATGGTGGACAAATTAGACATCTCATCTTACAGTGTTTCAAGCATTTGTCTCGTTGGACGCTTCCCTTTCAATTGGGCGCTCCAACGCTCCTCCTCCCGCATGAATATTCTATTTCATGAATCTGCAATTTTAAACTATGAATTAAGATAGAGTGTGATTGTGCACCAAGCGGGCATTTGGTCTAGTGGTATGATTCTCGCTTTGGGTGCGAGAGGTCCCGAGTTCGATTCTCGGAATGCCCCAATGTGTTCAGTATTTTGTTATGTTCTTATCCGAAATTCTAGTAATTAAAGCCAGGCCACAGGCAGAAACGGGGAAACTGAAGAAAAACCTGAACAAAACTATATGAACTGTCACGTCTTTCGGATAAAACTTTCCTTCCTCCACCTCTTCCATGCTGCTTCTGCTTCCACCATTAAACCCTGACTTCCACTTTCTATTTCAAAAAATCAAACTATACCCTCTTGTTCTTTTTCTTCCTTATTTTCCTGCAAAACAATTTCAGATTCCATATCTACTTTCCCCATTTTAAATTTGGTTTGAGTACACCAAAAGCACAAGTTTCAGTCTCAGTTTCATTCAATCCTTAAGGCAATTTTGACCTCTCTCTGCTTGAAGAAGATGAGGACAATACGATCTATTTCATCTTCTATTTAATTTGTTTCTGTAATTTATATATTATGCCAGGAATTATTCTAATTTGTCGGCTTGAATTCATTTATCTGTTTAAAGTTTGCTTAGATGGTTGACAGATTCATCTAAAGTTTCACCTCTAATGCCCCTAACTGAATGCAGATTTGAAGTAATTCTAGATAATGGAGCTATTGGCAGCCTCGATTTATCTCCATTTCACAATGCTACTGGGATTACTTCACCTTCATCAGGCAAATTAAACATGATATGAGCAAGCTAATCTCTTAGTATTCTATATATATGCGACAAATAATCCGGAAGGAGTTCATTTTCCTGCTGATATTGTTGTTGTAGAGCTGAGCCAAAAGAGTTTCTCGAACGTACAATTGAGTTTACAATTAAATATGCAAGAGAAGATCCTCGCGATCCAAGAGAACTATCAGAATTTCCTGATACAAGACCATGGTTTGTGAGACTTGATTCTGCTTATCCATGGTTGCCTGTATTTTTAGATTGGCGAGCTGGAGAGTTTGCTCGGTATGCTGCCATGTATGCTCAGTCAGAAAATTGAGCAAAAAGGAGTTGGATTGTATGCTGAGAAAACTGAAAGGAAAATCTGAATTTGTTTTTCGGTTTGTATCTGCATTATGAAAACTATCTTCTACACAGAATATCGAGCTATTTAGACTCGTACATAGACGTTCTAGATTGTTACACAATTTGTAAATACAGAGTGACTAAAATTATTTATACAGTTGGTAATCTAACTGCCTAGTTATGCACCAGAACCACTTGAGCACCTGCTTTAACAGATTTCAATATTGTTTTGATCACATGCTTCGAATCTGTTTGATTACTGATGAGACCACTGCATCCAATGCTCATTAGCTAATTCACTCTAAAAAGTTCCTCATCTGGTAAATAACTATTATTAGACAACCTGCATTAACTGTGCTAGCGTCTCTTAGACCAAAAAAGCTGCAGATGTGACTGAAAATGGGTATTGTGTATAATCCTAATGCCCTGGAACTGTTTATCATGAAGAAAGTGTTTGTTTGTGTATAATTGGTCGAAGCAGTATACAAGTGACATGGCTCGTGTGCTCGGATTTGGGATCGAAGATCAGCTTATTGATTTGGTTGATAAGTTTCCTCTTGAACCAGCGTAAAGAGGTGAATCAGAAGTTTGTTCTGATATTTTTTTGCTGTAGATTTCTAAAAGAATATCCCCTTCAGCGATGATTTTTGCATTGTAGCATTTTCAGCAAATATAAGAAATTTTGGAAACAAATTAGCAAAACTTAATAAGAAACAGCAGAGTACCAGGAAGATCCTGCAATAAACTTTCGGAGAATTGCTGTCAGCAAGGAAGAAGGTATTTCCAGTGTTCTCCAGAGATGCTTAAAGTGCTTCCTTCCTGAGACAATATTTGATCTTCCATCGCCAAGAGCTAGCTATAAAGTAAACACTTATGGAAACTACGCTTTGAACTTCCTGTTCATGTGGTAATTTAATTACTGCAATTTAGAAACTTAGAATTGATAAATACCATACCAACATATATTCAAGATTTCATTGACTATGAATCTTTTCATTTACCGAGTGGAACATTTTATTCTGGAATTGAGTTGGCAAATTGATCTGTTATAAATTAAGGTTGGGCTGAGAAACAACAGATGCAGCAGCAGATACAGGCTACATTTGTGCTGCTTGTCTTGGGTTTGATATAAATCAGAATCAAAATTATTCGGACATCTACATTGGCTGGCACACCTAAGGCTGCCCGGTGGGACTGCAAAAATGCAGTGCTCAGGCTTAATATTTATATTGACAGAGATGTGCAAAGATTTTCTCAAATCAGAAAGAGATTGGTTCTCGAGAGTAAAGGCAATAGGGAACTTAACTGCAAGATCCACTCATTCGGCAGGGACGAAAGTCGGCATTAGTGATCCAATGTTGCCGAGTGCTTCGCCTTCCACTTAAGCTGAGGAGGAAAAGCCTAAACCCTTATCCAACAATTTACACTTGGAGTTCAAGTGATTTCATTAACATTATATCAAATTAAACTAAATTTTCATGTTTGAATTCACATGTGTTCACTCTGATCTCATTCAATTTAAAAAATATCATTAAATTAAACTCAGATTAATGCCTAAATTCTAACATTAATCTCTATCTCATCGAGTCTACGTTCATCTTAAAACTTCCCTTTTATTTTCTAACACGATATTCGATAGATTCACATTTTTATTTTCTAACACGATATTCGATAGATTCACATTTTGCGCCACTGGTCGTAATAGTTCAAACTTTCATCTGTATGAAGAAAAGAAAAAGTATCTGAATTATCTCATGAGGTTTAATTTTCTTTTCTCATGGGATTAAGTGTCATGATTATGCAGTCATTATCAGTCTAACTAGTATATATGAGTTTGAGGCCTGACAAGCATCGATGGTCGGCACATTTCATTGCAAAAAGTTTTCCGAACTCGTACATAAACCAAAACTCTAAATTCTAACAACGTCGAGAATTGGTTCAGCTATAGCGGGCCTCACCTCCCATGTGATAACCGACCAGAAAGCATGTGAGATTACACCCTTTGGTATGGCACAAGAAAGTGACAGAATATTTTTAACAAATAATGTAAATGAAAGATACATATGGTTATATCTTTGCCGCAATTTTTCTTAGATTTAGACTTGGAATAATGTGTTCAAGACATGCAATGTCGCGGAAATTTCTAGTGTCTTCGCAAAGCTTCAATTTGGTTAATCTTTTATGCTTTTGGGGCATGATTGTTCATGTTCATATTTGGGTTTAATTTTTTCCTGAGTTTTGTATTAAGGAAAACAATATCTGTTGATTCATGTCTGTCCTAAGAATTATTACTTCTGTACTGTTGCATTAAATTGAATTCTTTTGATTGATTTATAGATTATACCTAACGGAGCAGTAGCATTTACTGCATGAAATATTATACATAGTTTCTTCCATTATTAATTAATTTTTTCAACAAGAAGTGTACCAAGTGATCGGCCCCAATATTTAATCCTGTCTCAATCTGCGTTCAAATCTACGACCAACACAATAAATGAATTTGGCATTTGGCTAAGATCTAGCTCAGTTTTTACATTGCTTGTTTTGTTTTTGGGATATAGCCATTCTTCATCTCCTTCTTGTCCTCTTTTTTTGTTTCATGATTAAAGTTTTAGCATCGTTATTACACAAAATTCAGGACGGTGCTCCTCTCTCGTCGACGTCTACATTTTTAAGCAATTAACGACCGTATATACAGAAAGAAATGATGATACGGGCCAAAAATGTACACAGAAGAAAAAAAGTTATTCAAAATCTGAAAGTACCCACCCTTCAATTGTTTTCTGGCAATAATGTGCAGAAACGCTGATGCAAGGAAGGCAAGAAATGTTGGCTGCAAACTCTACGATGCATGCATTGTATTCGGTGTGTGGACAGTGGTCGGGTCCTTTTGTCGAAGAAATTGAGCTTGGAAGTTGGAATCATTGTCGTTTGCCAATATTGGATGGTCCTGGCAGAAGGCAGTGGCATGACTTTCGAGCCAATCCGAAGAACACGCATCCATGTGTAATTATTCTGATATCGACAACAGTCCTTGAAATCATGCATCTCCTCCAGCACAACATGTTTGACATTTTCTCAATGCATGTCACAACTAGAACGAGTAGGTGTGTATCACGTTTCTGAATTTTGTGAACGAGTAGATCGTTAATTGTCTCTTACGAATATCCAAGCGTTGATGATATCAAATTCGAATTTTAAAAATACAAACAGTGTTCATAATTATTTGTTAATGTACATATATAAAACAATCTTTATATAATCAAATATATGGACGTATGAATTTGAGAAATATTTATTCATGCTGTGGGATCACTCAAAAGGAATTAAGATTGACGAATGTTGAGGCATTTTTGAATTCTCAAAACTATGTTTACTTATTGTCTTTTATTAGCTTAACATGTCGTGGATCCGAAGGGAAAAGAAAGTAGGAACTTTTGGGATTTTCTTGAGCCACGCTTTCAAATTAGATGGGACTACTATTGGACTGTTTGGTTGTCACAAGACACAAAATCGTAAGACACGTACCCGTGAGAAAATGGAGAGCATTTCACTGCATAATGTGTGGTCCAACTTCTTCCAATTTAGTCCCAAAAACATGTTTTGTCGCAATGTCGGGCGAATTTGCTTCTTACTTTCTATGCAGTTTCTACTGTCCTTGATCCACCATTCCAGCTTAATTTGTAGTATTTCACACACACACACACACACACATATATATATATATTTGGCATGTGGCTTAAAAACATCAAAATCTTTAAAAATTATTATGTACAACTATTCGTATATTACAAAATTTAAGTTTAATTTTATACATAAATATTTAATAATTTTTGTAACCACATGAGTAAAACTCTTAGAGTATATATTATTATGTTTTTTTTTAAAAAAAAATTTGTGTAGTTTAATGGTTGATATTACAATAATGACCAACTTTTGGGAGATTGATTGTAATATTACTAGCTTTGGTAAGCCATCATATTCATGCTTAATTGTCATATTGGGTTATTAAATTATCGTTCCTTAATTTATTAATTCTGTTGTTGTCAAGTGTATGTTGCTGTTTTGGAACTCATGTATCTTATGCTTTAGATTGAATATGCAATCAAGACACTGTTCATGACAAATCCCTCTTTGTATGCAATATTTTATATTTAACTTGCACTTTATACCTGCAAACTGAGATGACTAGATTACATTACGTAGTATAACAACAACTTCAAAATATAAAACACTTTTGAGAAGAATAAATGTTTCCAAAGTGACATCAGTTTTGTTGCAGTCCAGCCTACATCACAACACTTTCATACAATATTTTGGAGATCTACTGCAAACACTTGTGTAAATCCACTCTTCCATGTTTAGGGGATCCTCTCATCTCCTTTCTCATTAATTATTTTCTAAAATTAATCAAGTCTAATGAGGAATTGACAATACTAAATTAATTATTTAGGTCCCATTATTTTATTGTAATGAACCTCGGAAGAGGGTTAAAAATAACTAAGATGACCAAATTGCTTAATTAATTAGGAATTGACTAATAAGATATCAATTATGATATAATGCTCCCATTAACTCTAAAGATAATTGATTATATTAGTTGTTATCTATAATCCACTTGATAATCAATTTTTAATTTAAACATGACTTTAGTAGGAATATATTATGTACTGAATTTGTCAAATATCATATTAAGAGAAAGCAGGCAGTAAATATTTTTCTCACTCGATTTTTGCACGCACCGAAACCCTAGGTAAAATAAAGAAATCGAACTCACAAAGGAAAGGAAGGACTATTTAGCCGATGAGAAGAGCATGGCTGCTGCCCAACACGGTGGGTGTCCCCCATGTTTTCTTGCAGACCAGAGAGACAACATGCCACGTCATCCCACACGTTCACCCCCACTTACCAACAGACGACGACGACGACAAAATTTACCACGTCCTCCTATCAGCCAAATCGGTGACTGACTGACTTTCACCGCTGTTTGTCACCGTCGCATTTACTCCTCTTGTTCCCTTCCGCCACGTGGTCTCCCGCCCCGCCCTGTCTCCTTTCATTGCTGTTGTGGCAGTTCACTATTCGTTCTCGTAAGTGAAATAGTTTCTACAAGCTATCATTATTTTTCATTTTCATTTAGGGATCCTAATGAGCTACTATGATCCTGCTTAGTAATCTGATTAGTTTTTTCAGCGCGCGAGGAGGGAATTGTACAAATTGAAAAACCAACTGTGAATTTACATGATTAAAAAAATATAATAGCTTAATTATACACATCAGATAAAATAAAAGAGAGATATAGATAAGACATGTCAAGGAGTCCCATCTGAAGAGATATGCCACAATTAATATGGAATATAAATCACCAAAAGGAAGCATGCATACATCATTCATGCATGGATATATACCATAGTGTATGGTAATGCGATATGATTAGTCACTGGAAAGGGAATGATCTAGGGTCATAGGCATCTCCTACGATTTCCATCTAAAAAGTGAAAAGTAATCTTGAAAGCATGTGATGACATTCTAATTTTTAACATGATGGTCCTCATGTTAATAAGATACGTACCCAATGAACTCTTAATATTTGGCAAATCAATTGTCTAATCTCGAAAGAAAACATTAACAATATAAGGCAAAATGAACAGGAGGATTCTGGAAATCCTCATACTGTGTCCCAAAAGTGAAGTGTTGCAGCAAAGAAATTGTACAAAAGCCGAGTATATACAGTTTTTCAGTGTTTTACCATGTTAAAGTAAAAAATATATATATAATGTTTCTGGAAATATATGATTTAATTGAAGGTTATTTTGTTGAGTTATAATTCAGCAAGACCCACATCCCATTAGTGAAAAACGAGTGTGACCAAAATGATTGGTCATTTCCTTTTGACACAGAGTTTTCAACTTACAAGGGTAGACAAAGGAAAATCAAAGAAAGTGGAAGAACAATCTCTCCCTTCTAAAAGTTCTTGTTAGCAAAAACTAAATATTATTGGGTCCCAAACACCTTCTTTATGTTTGTATATATAGAGAGAGACTCCTCCACGATATCAGCCATTCACAACCTCTCTATAATACTCAAGATTTTGTATACAGAGAGGGAAAGAAACCCACCTTCTTCTCTTCTTCAAAATTTGTTATTCTTTTGCTTTCTTAGCTGCTATAATTTCTTCTTGTTTCCACTAGTTTTTTTTTCTCCAAATATGAGGTCTCCTTCTTCTGTAGTAGTAATAGTAGTACTAGTTTCTCTTCTGGTTTTGTCTCTTCACTTTGGTGCTGCTCAAGGTAGGCCAACATGTCTCCTCCCTTAACCTTTTTTTCTTCTCCGTTTTGGTATGATTAGGTTATGATATCTATTGTTCTTTTTCTGTAGGGATTCGATTTAAGAAAGGACTGTTTTCATCACTTGGGCAAGAAAATGTAATCCATGTAAGTATTCAACTTCTTAGTTTACTTGCTTCATACGCATAAATGAATTATTCCATGGTCAATTTTCTTCATATATTCAACGTGTTCCAATTTTATGCAGGAAGAGAGAAGAAGTTCTCTGATGAAAACAAGTGACGGAAGTGTTGCAGAAGTTGTTCTCTGCAAAGAAGCTGGAAACTGCAACACAGGTACCTTGACGAAAAGATCAGTTTCTAGAGTACTCTTGAAGAAATCATCAAAACACTGGTTACCAGGCATGCAAGAAGATTACTATGGACCTAGAAAACACAGATCTAGGCACCATTAATTTCCTCTCTCCTGCTCTCTAGAGCTTAGCAAAACTACTAGCTAGTGTTGTTCTTAGTCTCCCAGTGAAAGTTGTAGCTGGATTTAGAAGAAGATTCAGACTTGTGTACTCTACAGAGTTCCTCTTAACTTTAAATGATCTTAGTTTTCGTGGGTAATTTGCGACATGTGTTTTAGTTTTTTGTGCTAGGTATGCAATATTTTAATTGGTCCAAGAGAAAGAAAGAAAAGAGTACTGAAATATTAATTAAGGAATGCAACTTGCATCACATATACGACCTTGTCTAAATTATTTTCATATTCTACTGTGTTGCAGGAATGAATAGAAAACTTATTTCTACTACCACCACTACTACTTCTACCACCAATTCCAAGGTTGGTTAATTACTATTAGTAATCAGAATCAAGTGAAATTAATTTCTATTTACAAAGTAAGCTAAGCTAGCTGTAGCTAGGGTTTGGATAAATGTTCCTCTCCCTAATTTGTCTTTCGTTCTTTCTTTTATTGACGTAATATATATCTCCATGCACAGAATGTTGAGAAGCATACTGGAGAGAACAAAGCTAAAGCTAATAACGCTACAACAAAGAGCAAATCGAGTAATGGCAAAACCTTTTGGGAGCAGCCTGAGGAAAGTCACAACTCTTCCCAAGATCTGCATGCGGACATTACAGACATAGCAGAAATGGACTATTCTCCGGCTAGAAGAAAACCTCCCATTCACAACTAAACCAATATTATTTCTAGGAAAATAGATGATCAAAGCTAGACAGCAATACAAAAATGCTGCAGTTGTCCTAGCTAGATATGTTTGTGTATAGTGATAATTAATTAATATATTAATCTATTGTCATAGTTCATTAATAAATAATTATTTTGATGATAGAACACTCGTAAGCACTTTTTCAGGGACTCATTATTGTAGCCTTTTTGTAAACCTGCATATGGTATCAGGATTTCCCAAATAATAAAATCCTTTCACATATGTGCATGTCTGGAATTTGTCTTCGCACTTGCTAGAGTTGACAAAGAGAGTGCGGAACACAAAATGTAAACATAAACGTTCTGAATTTAGATCAATGAACCAAAAAATAAGATTAATGTAGAAAAATTTGTGAAAATAACAGATTGATCGTATTGATCCCAAGTGGGGACCTTTAATTTTCTTTGTTTTTTTTAAAAAAAAAGCTTTTTTGGCTTAATTCATGTGACGGTGGGGGACCTTTAGATGTAAAAAGAAAAGAGAGGAAAGAAATAGGCAGGAATTAGTATGGCCTGCATTGACATTGAATGAAGTAGGTGGAACGGTGAATTACGTGAATCAAGACTGGTTATTTGTGTATCGTTTAGGCACAGTGGCCATGAGGGATTTTGAATGGTTGGCTTGGGTCGACCAGCGTAATGTTTCACTTATGATTGCAATATTTTGTATGACTTGTCGTTTACATGTGGGCTCCGTTTTATGTTCTCTGTCGGCTTTAATTTTCTTACATTTATAACTTTGGGTTTGTCTTCAAGAGCCTAGATTGCGGTATACCTGTACCAATATATATATGTGTGTAAGTAATGCAGATAGAATTTCGGTCATTTCATGGCCTCCTTGATTCTGATTATAAATGAAAATTTTCATCCCGAAAAAATCAGTATTTTATTGAAAATTGACAAAATTCTTTCAAGCCAATCAACTAAATTGAATTAGTTCTCATGAATGTGCGTAAATTTAGTGTCATTCAACACAAGACAAATTTATCATCTATAAACTCAAGATAATAATTATTATTGAATAAGAATTTTAATTTTTTTTTATGAAAACTAAGTAAAAAAAATTGATCATTTCTTTGATCATAAAGTATTATCGTTATTAAAAAATTATCACAAAGAATTATGTGACGTCCAAATAATAGGGAATAGAAGATCTTGCTTCATTTCTTTTGTACGTACTTAAATTGTAAGTAAATTAGCAATTTTTTTTTATTCTTTAGAGAAATCAAGTTTAAACTAGTATGCAAGGAAATATTGTCACAGCCAATTACCAAAAACTGCAAATCATTCTCTATGTTATATATTGGAATGCATGTATATAAATACCAAACAAGTAGGCTTTTCGAGATGAGGCTTTGCTCTCATGTTTCTCTTCTAATTCTTTTATCCTTTCTAATATCTGAGCCTCAAGGTAAAATGTTTCTGATCCAACAAGAATTATTAGCTGCCAGGAAAACATTTGTAAAGTTAAATTAACTAAAAGTTTTTGATACTCATGCATTAACTTCGGGTGAAACTCTTCCGATACGTAATAACGAAGATGAGCAACACGACATAGACAACCTGGGTTGGATTACGCTTCTGTGAACACATATCCTTCAGAACAACACGACGTTCATTCTCCTCCAAGTTTGAACGACAAGGAGGAAGAAAAACTTTACAAATACAATTTGTATGCATGCATTTATGTTATGTATTTAATTTGTTGTCTCTTTTTTTTCCCAGAAAAATAATTTAAATGATAATTCAAATGATTTTTCTGGTAAACAAATCTCACATTTGTATTAGAATATGGTAGTATCATTATTACAAAATTTTCCACAAAAAAACAAATTATCAGTTTGAGAAAAATTCTCCACAATTATCTGGTAGAATTAATTATAAATGGTAGAAACTTAAAGAATTTGTTATTTTTTAGGTAAGAAAAATAAAATCAAGAAATTTTGATAAGAAATTTGCTTTTAAGCAAATAAATTTAAATAAGAAGATTTATTACTAAAAATGTCCTTAATACTGATCCAAATTATGCAGTATATAAACACCAAATTAAATGAAAGTTTATACAAGTAATTATTTTTCGAAATGAGGCTTCACTCACTTGCTTCCCTTCTAATTCTTGTATCCTTTCTGATATCTGAAACACAAGGTATGATATTTGATTAATTCAGTATTAATTTTTATTACATAAATTTTCTGATCTTTTTAATATCCTTTAAGGAATTCGAATACCTTTGTCCACAACCAGTAATGGTGGTGTTGTAGACATTAAATCGACAGGTGTATATATATATATATATATATATATATATTCAGAGTTTTTCTTCAATTTCATATTTAATCTTATTATAAAACATGATAATTAAAATGATTTAAGGAATTTGATAATCATGCATCATCTTCAGGTGCAGCCGCTCCGATACATAATGGAAAAGAAGAAGAGGACAGCATAGATAACCTAATCGAGTTAAACTATCCTCCTGCGCAGCAGGCAGATAAATCACCGGAGTATATATTGGATTACACTCCTGCGCACGCAAGTCCTCCGCAGAATAACAAACATTCTCCTCCAAGTTTAAACAACGTCGAGAAAGAAGAGCACGATGCATATAGCATTGTATTGGACGACACTCCTGAGCACGCACAGTCTCTGCAAAATAACGATCGTCCTCCTCCAAGTTAAACACCCAAGTAAAAGAAAGGCACACAAAAACAAATAATTTTAGGGCTTGTTTGTATGCAATATATGCGGTGGGGAAAGTGAGACATTACACCCATTGTATTTGAGTCCTCGCTCCTTTGTAATTTGAATAAAGTGCCTTTCTACAACTTGTTTTGGAGATTTTTCTTTATTTTTAGCTGTTTTTAATTCCCCCACCCACTTTGATATCATTAGTAATTTATAAGGTATTTAAATATCCAACTTTCTTGTCAAATAAATACCATCATTTACCCAAATTAATTTGATAGTGAAGTCCTGTGCCCGCAAATCACTCCAAGGACAATGAACCAAATAATACTACGTTGTAACAATGCTGCTTATTTACGAAGTACTAGCCATTATATTTATTATTTATTTTATGTTTTATTGTTATTATTATTATTATTATAATAGAATTAGTAAATATTCATAGGTATATAAACGAATAAACAGCAAAAGAAACCTGAAGGTTAAACAATGACAAATAAAAAAAGAATTTACCTTAAATAGAATTCGTAAGAACCTGAACCACACAATCTACCGCTGTATTTCCCTCCTCTGCCTTCAGTTGCCAGGGACTGGCCCCGGAACGCACACAGAGAAAAGAGAGTAAGCGCGCATAATACACGCACGAACGAGCTGTCCTTTCAGCTCAAAGTAAACTCTACTGTGTCATCTGGGGTTTCTCCTTCTCCCGCTCTTCTCTGAATCTCGAAATCTTATAGTATCTTATCGCAGGTGATGTTTGATCATGTGATTACTTCTTTTTACATTTCAATTTTGGTTTTGGTTTGTCTGTTTTGGTGATTGTTTGGTGGGTTAAGGTTTGAGATTTTTTTTGTGTTTTTACTATCTAGGTCTGATTAAAACCCTAGAGAGTTATTGATATTTGTACAATCTGATTTTTCGCTTTGGTATTCATGATTTTCTGGAAATGGGTATTTTTATTTATAAGGTTGTAAAAAATTGCTGACTGGAAATTGGGTCTATGGTGATGGTGACTAGTTTGTCAAGATATAAAGAAACGATTGAAAATTGATGGTGAAATTTGGAGATTTTTAGGGTCAAAGGTTGATGATTTTGCCAAGAGAGATTTTGGGTAATCATCTGATTAATGGTTTCCCAGTCTTTAGGTTCATAAAATGTCTTAATGTTTGTTTGTGAGGGCTTGATTTTAGGTTGAGATTTCTACGCAAGCTATTGCTTGGCCGGAGAGTTGATGATTTCAATTTAGGTTTCAGTACCTAATTTACTGGTTGGTTGATTTTAGTAACTGTTTAGAATCTAAATCGACTTTTGAGGACAAAGGCAAGATTTTTGGTCGTTATAGACTAAAAAGTTCTATTTTTGAAGGCATGGAGCAAATGTTAAATGGAAAACCTGTTTATAGGATTATGGAAGCAGACCATCTTTATTGTCTTCAAAAAGCCTATGCTATCCTTTGACATGTTGAAAGGAAAAAATGTAATCTTTTCAGAGTATCACCTACAGCAGCATTCTTGATTTGTTCAGTTTCTTGTTGCAATAATTTCTCTAGTATTTTCTTTTCTATATCTGAATACTGAGTATGAAGCAATTTCAGCATAAGAAGAGAACACTTTTTCTAGTATTTTCTTAGATGCCTACTGATTGTTTGGATATTCTTTTACTAGGTATCTACACAGTCTTTGGAGAATGGAAAGAAATGGTGGTGAAAAAATTCCTGGGGTTAGCGAAGTTGAAGGTTCTGAAACCACCATTGAAATTAAAATAAAAACACTAGATTCACAAACCTATACTTTGAGAGTGGATAAACAGGTGATTTTCTGGTGCTTTTTTTATCATCATTCCTGCTTTCGTTCTTTCCTGTATTATTCTGTTAGTACAACAAGTTTTAATTTGTTATTGCATCTAAGACATAAAATTCTCAGAACTTTCATCAAGAGATACCAAATTTTTTTTTCCATTACAATCTCTTTTCTTTTTTACATTTTAAGCATCTTTCCATAGTTGTGCTTTTAGCAATTTTGCAAGCCTTACCAAATTGGGATTTGTGTATCTACAAGCCTCACTGTTAATACAATATTTATTCTCACTAGATCAGCATCTTACGTCCACTGTACATGCAGAATGTTGATAGTGCCTTATATGTTCGCATTAGGACAGAATTAATATTCTCTTAATGTTGCACAGGTACCAGTTCCTGATTTGAAAGAAAAGATTGCTTCTGTCACCGGAGTGTTATCAGAGCAACAACGTCTAATTTGTCGTGGAAAAGTTTTAAAGGATGATCAACTTCTCTCTGCCTATCGTATCCTTTTCTTCTTCGGCCTATTTGAGTTGTGAAATTTTTGAGATTTAGGATCTTGGATGCAAGGGCTAGTGGTTGGGGCGAAACTGTTGATCATGATATAACTTAAGCATTCAAATAGTGGCTACTCTTGGAACCATCATGGGAGCTTATGTCTTAGTATATTTCAGAAGAAATAGGTTGGCCTTTCAGAGAACGTAAGGCCTGCATTAATCAAGTATTTTGTAAACTTTAACATTTCCTTCTTCTTCCTCCTCTAGCAAATAGTAGATTATATGATGTTTATCTCTATCTTCAGTATCATTTTGATATCCTGCATTTGCATTGAATTTCTTCCTTAACTTGAGATAGATGTTGAGGACGGCCACACCTTGCATCTGGTGGTGAGACAACCAATTCCACCATCTTCTGATGACACCCATAATCATCCAGGTTTGGTTCATTAAAGATTTGTTCCATTGAATATAAACATTGGCTGTTCAGTGTGGTACCTGTTCTAATCTTGGTACATTTATATGCTATATATGATTAAACTTACTTCTTGGATCAGTTTTTGAGGGGGAGGCCAGTTTCGTATAGATGAGCATTTAACAGGTGGGTGGCCTGCTTATGGTGGCATTTTTTGTTGGAACAGTGAGCATTGGGGATGATAGGAAAGGGTTTTAGTAGATATTATTATAAAGCAGAAAAAAGATCATTAAACATTAATGTTTTGGTGTAAATATATTGATGAGATGCTGGATCATTTGTCACAGAATAGTATGGATGATACAGTTGCTCGTTTCACCTTTTAGGATTAGTTAACTATTGCTTGATCTGTGGCTTGGATGCTTGCTTACTGGAGAGGTAGGCTCCAAAAGCAGAGAAATCTAGCAGTATGGAGAGCAATTCTTTCTGTTTGATATGGCATCTAGGCTTGCTGTGTGTACTTCAAATGTTTTATGTCTGCAATTTAGATTGAATAACTTTTTTCTATGAATTGTCTTGTGTTCCCCTCTGCTTTATTGAACTGTTGTGTGAAAGCATAACGTGTGCTCTTTTTTATGTGTATGTGTTCTTTTTGCCCTTGTTTTTCTCTTGCATGCTGCAAATTGATTATTTATTGATGTAGAAAGTCTCTGTATTTTCTTTGTCAACGCATCCTCTGTATATGTTGAATTCATGATGCATCAGTAATTCTGCTATGTTGTTTAGATTTTTGCTGTCTTAAAAACATTTCATGATGCATCAGTAATTCTGCTATGTTGTTTAGATTTTTGCTGTCTTAATAACATCTATGTGATGGGCTTTCATTTTTAAATAAATGGTTACCTACAAAACTGGTTAGAAGTTCTAGCTAAATCCCATTGTTTGCTGCAATTTAACCTGCATCAGGTACAAGCCATAGTCATAGTAATCAGGTACCTCCTGGTGTTGTAATTGAAACTTTCAATGTTCCTGATCGAGGAGATGGAGTTCCGACGGAAATCAATCAGGTTGTGGCAACATCTAGATTTGGCTGGAACTTTTTGGGTTCAAGCTGGTTGAATTATATCTCACTCTAAAAATTTCTCAATTCTTATGTTTTTCTTCTCAACAGATTGTGTCAGCTGTTCTTGGTTCTTTTGGGTTTTCAAATATTGGAAGTGGTGGTAATGTGATTGATCTCAGGGTAATAATCTCAATTCCTAGAAAACTATGGATTCTCTAATTATAATACTGTATAAATTCCAACTTTGAAACATACCTGCAAAAAATTGGAGTAAAGATCCATCACGTTGAGAATATGAGATGGTGTCTTGTGGGTCATGTAAAATTTAGGGTTTTATATTGCCAAAACCTCAAGATTGTCTATTATTGTCTTATGTGTCTCTATGTAAGTACGTATATGTTTTATGCGCATAATCTTTATACTGGGTTTGTGTATGTGCAAGGAACATGTATTGCAAAGACACGAAAGAACACCAGTTCATAGCAGCATGTCAGATTCGACCCAGCAACCACCTGAACAAGGTGGTGTGAGGGTTCAGTCAAATCGACAGCAGAGTGCTTTTGGTATTCCAACAGCAATTTCCTTGGGGACTTTGCCTCCTCCTGTAAGCTGGGACTGGAATTCTCATTTTCTTTGTCAATTTATAATTTCTGTGTGTTTATTTGCTTTTATCATTCTCTTATGAAATGAATTCTGTGGTTTACCTTTTTGGGGTATACGACAAAACTTGTTTAATATTTTTCTTTATTTGTAGGTAATTCCTGATTCATTGACTACCTTGTCTGTATATCTAAGTCAAATGAGGCGTGATGTAGATGCACATGGTCTGTTTTTGCCCTCTCTGTATTATAGTTCCATTTATACTGTGCATGTTATGTTGTAATTCTTTGTTGATTTTGTTACAACACATTGTACTGGCAGCCAGGGGTGTTGGTAACAATGCTCAAGCATCTGCCATGGACAGTACTGAAGAAAGAGACTCTAATTTGGCTTCATATTCTGGGTCTGAAGGAGAAGCCCTTCAACGAGACACGCTTGTCCGAGAAGGGTTTCTACGAGATGGACTTCCAACACCTGCAGCTTTGGCAGAAGTCATGATTTCTACTAGACAATTTCTCATTCAACAAACTGCAGAGTGCCTGCAGGTGCGTTCGTTTCTGCCATTATAATTGTTTAATCTGGTGTTTGATGTTCAAGATTTTCTTCTGATGACCATGACATGAACCGATGCTTAGAGGTGGATTTTTTTCTTTTCTAAGCATCTTGTATCGTAAATACAGTGGTTTTGTGACTCTGCTGGTGAACTTTTTGTGGAATTGATATATATATATATATTTCCATATACTGGCAGATACTTGCGGGCCTATTGGAGAATCAGGCAAACATTAGTGATTCTTCTGTGCGAGATAGTAGTCAAGCGACTACATGGAGAACTGGACTTCTATTGCATAATCTAGGTGCTTACTTGCTTGAACTTGGTCGCACAACCATGACTATGCGATTTGGTCAAACTCCGGTAGGATAATCCTAGGTCCCGACTTCTCCTCTGTTTACATTGCTTTTCCTAAATTTCACTATGCCTCTTTGCTTTTGCAGTCTGAAGCTATGATTAATGCTGGTCCTGCAGTTTTCATATCACCTTTGGGTCCTAACCCTCTCATGGTTCAGGCAATATTCTCTTCACCGTATCAAAGTCTTTTTTTTTAAAGTTCATTTTTTTCCCAGTTGTGGCTTATAGTTCAATTTATATGTCCAGCCTCTTCCAAGCTTTGGTGCCATCCCTGTTGGGCCTGTGCAGCCAACTGGCTCTGGTTTGGCTAATGGACGTGGTGCTGGGTTTCATCCAAGACGTATTGATATACAAATACGGAGAGGTATCATGTATATTTTCTGTGTGCAATATTTACTACTTTTTGGTGTACATATATTATCAATTTTTTGTTTGGATTAGTGGACAACAGTAAGGAATGTCAAAAGCACAACTTCCAAAAATCTACATTCAGGGAAACTGCCAAATATGTGTATTTGTTTGTCAATTATGATTTAGTATTTGTTTCCTTGATGAATCACAATATGAAATCATTATTGCAATCTGTGCAAGTTTCTTGGCAATAATGCACAGCCACCCTCATAATACCACAGATTTTTACTAGATGCATGAAAGTAAAATTCTTTTTAAGTGTGCATGTGAATGCCACATGGGCAACCACCCTCAAGTGTCTGACATTTTTCAGGAGAAAAAAATGCACTACAGATCATAAGCTTTTAACTACAGATTATTTAATTTTAAGGTTTATTACTGGCAGGTTCTAGTGCTAATCAAGAGGAACGTGGTGATAATCAGCAGACCTCAGGGCAAGTAAACTCAACAACAGCATCTGGTACCGGCAATCCTGGCAGTCAAACAACTTCAAGGAACCCAGAGGGTTCATCTGTTACCGGAGAATCTGGAGTTCGGGTACTGCCAATTAGGACCATGGTTGCAGCAATGCCAGCTTCCATTAGTCACCTTCCTTCAGATTCATCTGGTAATCCTGTAGGCTTATACTATCCAGTTCTTGGAAGATTTCAGAATGTAGCAACTGGACATGTGAGTGGTGAACGAGGACATCAAGGATCTGGTGAGCATCGTCCTGCTGCAATTCAAACTGAGTTGCCATCAGTTCCTGGCTCTGTACAGCAGCAAAATGTTGAAAATGCTTCACAAAATGGTAATATAACAAAAACTTTCTTGACAAATTTAGCTTAAAACATTTTCAACTCCTGTACTGAAAAATTTTAGGATGCTTAAACAGGTTGTATTGATTAATTGCTGCTTGTATATTCTATATTTTGATCTTCAGTATAGATATACATACATATGTGTTTGTTATGTTGGGGTTAGGATTATCATGCTCTAATTTTTACTTGTTCTCTTCACCGATTGGTCATTTATCATGCTTGCCTTCGGAGTTAGATTTGATTCCAGGGCTGGATTTGACTTTGTGCTTCTCATCTATTTGTTAACGTTGATGGTAGCCTTACCAGAGCTGAATACTTCATGCGGCTTGTTTTTGTAGGATCATCATCGAATCCCAACTCTGGACTGCAGGATCTGTCTCGCCCACAGAGTGTCAATGTTAGTATTCTGTCGGCTAGAGGGGCCCTAAACAGCCAAGATCCTGAGCGACATATACCCAGTGGTGTTTTTCAACTTCTAAGGAATCTTTTTCCAGCTGGTGAAATCCATGTAGATGATGGCGGCTTACAAGGGATAGCTACAGGTTCTGTTCCAGATCACGCAGATCGCATGGCCGCACCTGCCATGGATCACTCAGCCGCACGTGCCGTGGATCACACAGCCGGACCTGTCTCAGATGGTGCTGATTGCACAGCTACATCCAATGGTCATTCAGCAGCAGAAGCAAATGTCACTCGTGAAGGGATATTTTTATCTAATTTGCTTCACCAGATCATGCCTGTCATAACTCAACATACAAGCGCAGAACCAATTGCTGCATCAACAGAGGAAGCAAGTACTTCCGGGAATAGAGTGGCTCAAGATTCTTCCGTCCATGTAAGCATGCTCCGCAAATCACCTGTGTAGTGACTTTTTATGCAATGTGTTACATTATATAATAAGACACATAACCCTCTCAAACTTACCCACTCGTAAGACCCATCCACTCTCATGCTCAATGTGAGATGCTGAAGGCTGATATGTTTGCAGGCTGGGAGCTCTAATGTTGGGACGTCTAGGCGACCAAGTGATTCAGCACCGAGTGCACCAAACCCCAAGCGTCAAAAGGTGCGAACGTGTTACTAAGTAAAGCTCTAGTTTTTCCATTTTTTCTAAATTTTCATCCTTCTTGCTTATGCGTGAAATCTATGATAAACCAAAATTCTTCGGAGGATTCAGCTTTTCCACAGTGTTTGCAAGCAGCTAATGTTTTTTTTTATTACTGTAGAAACTGCCTTCATAACCCTTTTTGACATAGCTGTTTTTGGGAAGTTAAAACCCATCAATATAATATATTTGCTTGTCATATAACTAAGTTTGTAATGTAATGTACTGCATAATTAAAGAATTTCAGTTTTTAAAATTAATTAAGTGGAGCAAATCAGGTGATTGTCGAGTTCTTGAGTTTATGCAGGGAATCAATCTTGTTCTTGTTCTTCTTCATGTTGTTGTTGTAGAATAATACTGTTGACTTATGTTTTGATGCAGATGGATTGATTGGCTGAATGACGATGGAATTGGCACCCCTGTTTGCGGAGAGATGATGGAATGATTTTGAGCAATATGAATGAATAACATGTATTTTCTCTAGAGATGAGTGGGTGGGAGCTGATCATTTAGTCTTGAAAGTGGTGTGGTGTTTTTTCATCACGAGTGGAATGTTGTGAAATTTAATTACACATGCAATCAGCGTATCTGTTTTTTCAATATACTACTTGTTTTTCAGGTATATTCTTTTCACGATAACTAAGGAAAATAAGTTTAATATTGATTGTCTTAAAACTTGTATATTTTTATTTAAAAATTAAATAATTATAATGGGATTGATAATTATACAAAATAATACTAATTTTGTTTGTTTTAGGCAAGTTTATTTTTATTTTAATAATATATTTACCATTTTTTTATATATATCATTGTATATAAATAAAAAGGGCTATTTAAAATTATCACCAACCAGAAAAAAATTAAAACCAAGAGCCAAAAAAGCAAAGTTTCATTCAACCGAAAGTATTTAAGCCAAATGGGCCATAACAGCACGACAAATCGTTGGGCCCAAATTGGGTCCATGTTTAAGATAGTGAATTTAAACGCGCTAGGTTGGTTAGGGTTTTGTCAGAGACAGTGAAGCTCGGGCTTTCCAAACTTCAGCCTCCTTTGCTGCTACACACAATCTCTCCATCATGGCCGAGCAGGTTCACTCCTCGTCCTCCATCTCTCTTTTTTCCTTTCTATCTATGTTGCTTTGTGTTCCTCTCTTCTTACATTTGCGTTGCGTTTTTGTTGCAGACCGAGAAGGCGTTTTTGAAGCAACCCAAAGTGTTCTTATGGTAAAATAACCCAAAAAAAATACTCTTTTTGGGGGTGAGGGGGGGAATTTATGCATTTTAACCCTTCTTTTTTTAATTTTTGGATGTGGTGTTGCTTTTGTTTTCTGTGTTTTTTAAAACAGCTCTAAGAAATCAGCCAAGGGAAAGAGGCCTGGAAAGGGCGGGAACCGCTTCTGGAAGAGCATTGGATTGGGTTTCAAGACTCCCCGAGAAGCCATCGAAGGTCCTATTTTTTATAATTTGATCTACGTCTTTTGTATAGCTAGTTATACGTTTGTTCCAATGAGCGTTTGCTTATTTTATTATTGTTCTATTGTTTGGTTTATCTGCTATAGGTAATACATTTGATTTTCTAAATCCAGGAAAGTTGTGGACTTGCTATTAGTGTTTAGAAACTAAAACTGAACTCATATTAGTATACTAAGTATGGCCGATCGCTGACTTGTTTGATAGGTCATCCCATTACAAAATTGTACTTTTTTTATTTTAACGTTGCTCCTGATTTGAATATGGTTGTGCTACATACAGCTATTCGAATCACTGTAGTCATCACCAATTGCTGTTATGCTTTGTGGCTGTCTTTCATTACTTGCCTTTTGATTTAATAATGTAATTTATTTGTGCTATAAATGATATTTCTTTTTTGTGGTAGAAGGTCTAAGATTCACTTTGATAGTTTTGGCAAATTTCATTGTCTGTTGGCATTTTTGGTTTAATATTTTCAATAATTATTGAATTGTAAATGCAACTAAAGTACTGAAGGTCTAGTATATGAATTAGAAACTATAGGTATGGTGGGGTTTGTTGACTGGAGCTAAAGCTTTGGTGAATTTGATGATTCGCTTTTGAGTGACAAAGATTTTGCACCATTAAGTGTTGATTTCTCATCAGCAAAGGGCTAACGAGTGTATAAGAATACAGTTCTTTGTGATGGGTTTTTGGAGATTTTGAGTTTGTGTTTTTGAATAAAATCAACTAGATATTTTGATTTTATATGACAAATGCCTGGCTTCTTGTAAGTTAGTCATCAGGGAGATGAACTTTGTCTTTGTCATTGGCACATCTGCCCTTAGTAGCTTGCCATTAACTTTGTATTGGATGAACAAGTTTTTTTGTACATGCTCTTCTTCCGGCTGTTTCCTGCATTAAATTGAACTGCTACTTGTAAACTTTATGGCAAATGCGTTTGCCGATTCCAGCCCACCATTTATGTACTGTGCAGGAACTTACATTGACAAGAAATGTCCATTTACTGGCACTGTTTCTATTAGAGGACGTATCTTAGCTGGCACTTGCCACAGTGCCAAGATGATGAGGACTATTGTTGTTCGAAGAAATTACCTTCATTTTGTAAAGAAATATCAAAGGCATGATCCAGCTTCCTTTTGTGATGGGTGTTTTCTACATTTATTTTCCTCTTAAGATTGTCATAATCTTTGAAAAATTGCTCCTTTCCTCTTAAGATTGTCTTAAATCTTAGAAAAATTTTTCTTTTTGTTTGTTAAGATATGAGAAGAGGCATTCAAACATTCCTGCTCACATCTCTCCATGCTTCCGTGTGAAGGAAGGAGATCACGTCATCATTGGCCAATGCAGGTTAATATTCTAAACAAGGGACCCTTCTTTATTATATTTTGTACGTGAATGTTTTTGGCTAGTGATCTTGCAGTTTTTGCATTGGATATTTGTAAATAAAAATTTCTTCTTTACCTTTTTTAGGCCATTGTCAAAGACAGTGAGGTTCAATGTTTTGAAGGTGATCCCTGCAGGATCTTCTGGTGGTGGCAAGAAAGCTTTTACTGGAATCTAAGTTCTCTTAATTTGGATTAGGCTGGAGTTACAACTGTTGTACCTTTAAGATGGTCTGAATACGTTGGAGAAGAATGTAAGTTTTGAGGCACATTTAGATTTGCTGAATTTTCTGCCATTTATATTATTAATTACATCATCTTTGAAGATTAGTACAGTATTGTTCTTGAATTTGGAATTTGCTAGGCAATTTCTTGAGTATTTTTTTTCTTTTTTTTCCAAGAAAATATTGCCCTACACTCCTATTAAATTTGCTTGGATTAGCTTCTTTGTTATGTGAGGCCATGTCAGATTTGAGTGAAATCGCTACCCACTATTATCAATTTGTTTATAGCTTTGCAGTTTCCGATACAGGAAGAAGTTAAGCCTATGCATGATCTACACGGGTCTGTCACATTGTTTATACCTTTTCTGGAAAGTGGGAGCTTAAATACCTGTTGTCTTCATATCTTTTGCCGTAAACTTGTAAGTTGTGAAACTAACAAAGGATATTTATGTGGGTGCTGTAGCGATATGTAGATGATGCATAACAATTAGCTAAAGATTATTGACTTGACAACCAGCCAATTTCTTTGAAAGAAAGGAACCACTTCATTCATAAATTAGTTCTTTTAACAAATACGTACTTGGAAAAGAGCGGATGAAAACTATGTATAAAATGAGTGTTAAAGTATAGTTGTTGATATTGGAAGGTGTTGTGCCATTGTTTAAATTTAGAAGTAGAACCAAAGAGTAGTTACTTTTTAAAATTTGACAGCATGATTAAGCGTTAAGTGAATAATTATTGGACAGTAATGTGCTCTAAACTTTTGACTCCATATTCCATTCATTCTAACATATTATTATATCATCTTTTCATTGCTATTTTATCCTTATTTTTGTGGGAAGTAATTGGTGGACTTGTTCATTTTTGTTCGTGGCACTTAGGGTAAGGCAATCTTGAGCCCTTAATGGACTAAATAAACTACCCAAATAGAATTATTAAATATATTCTTGAGAAAGAATGGGTGAAACTAGGAACAGGATGAGTTGGCTTGAAAATTTCATTTGTGGGGCAAAAATGCAACATCTCCACTAACATCAATTGGACCAAAATGAGCCACATCATAATCAAACTTTTGGTTCCAGTTGCAAGCAACCAAAGCATACTCCTTTTGCATTGTCAAAGCCAACTATAGTATAATATATAATCTAATACGTTAGCAACGTCATTAAAATTAACCAGTTGAAATTGAATTAACCCATTTGAAATAAATAACTTGAATTTATTTCTTTTTTCCCCATAACCCTAAATGGAGTTTCACCAAAGGGATTGGATTCTTTCCTCTTACAAAGCAAAAAGAAAAAATGGCACAAGAAAAGAACCATCTTTTTTAGTTTAGTGATCAATGCCTTTGTTTTCAATTTTTTAATTTTTAATTTTTTTTTGTTTTCAATACAAAATCTTAAATAAATAATGTCATTATCTTAATTACATCGTCATTCCATCAAAAAAATATGTCTTCTGTTGACACTTACTTTGCCTATCAAAAGCCTCTCTTTCAAATCTTTTTGATGCAACTATGTACCAATAAAAATAATGCTAACCAATCCCATGGTCCATTTTGTGTTTGCAATTTGATCTTTGGAGTCAGGAAGAGTAAATTTCAAGATAAAACACACACAATATGGGTCTCTTTCTTTTGTTGTTTTGTGGAAAAAAAAACTATAGTGATCAGCTGTTTTTTCCTTTTTAATCAATTGGAGATTCTTATGATGACATTCCATTATTTTATATAATCATTCCTCTTAACAATTGTTCAAAGGTGCAATTTGGGGACGACTCCAATTTTGTTTTATATTAACACCATCAGTAATCTCTTTCCATAAATTAAATTATTTGCATACAAAGAAAATATTAATTTAACGTGACCCGAATTCAAATTCTGAATCTCTTTGATATTAAACTAAAATTAATTTTAATAAAAATTTTAACCGCCATTAAAAAAAAATCACATTTTGCATGCAACAAGAAAAGGAAGCAATATTAAACAAAGGAAATTAATAATTCCCAAAAAACATTGTAAAAGGGTAAAATACCCGCACAGAAAGGCGAAGGGAGAAACAAAAACAAAAGCAAAATATCATAGAACATGAAAAGAAATCCAACTGCTATTTTCGGCCAGATTCGCCTTCAAAAATGTGGAATTTAACGGCACCAGTTGTTGTATAACCTTTCTTCTCTCTCCTTTTTGGGTCAACTACTTTATTATAAACATATTCTCAAGACTCTCCTCTTCAAACCATCAAATTTTCTTTTTGTTTCTTTGTTTTTGTTGTTGCGGCTGCTTCTATTGCTTTGGATTCCTCCGACTTGCTTACAAACTAAAATCCACCATCCAAAGTTACTATATTTTCACCCAACACACAACAAATCATGTGTATTCAGGATACGGAACAGCTTGGCCAAGAAATGGAGAGCCTGAACAACAGCAACAGCAGCAGTAGTAATCGAGCTTCTTGCCCTTCGCGTTGCAAGTTGTTGCATACCCAGATGGAGAATTGGAATTGGGACAAGGAGTCTTCGGTGATCAGCTCCAATGATCAACTCAGTATAGGCAATTCGCTTCCTGTAAGCTTTCATTTCTTTGCCGGTATTTCGTACCCAAGTTTATGTTTTTCTGTTTGAATGCAGTTGTGGGCATATATCTGCTTTTCTCCCTTTTTTTTATTTTTTTCTCTTTGAGATTGAAGATTGGTGAATCACTTTTAATTCTTTCTTTGTAAATTGTAGAACTTTGGGAATATCTGTTCAGCTTCAGCTGTTACGGTAGTCACTAATCAAATATTTTTCTCTGATGTTTTTTTTTCTGTTGTCCATTTTCTTTTATTCTTCATCTGTCTGAAATGTTTTTTGTTTAGTTAAAATGTCAAAAAAGAATAATCTTTTTCTCCACTGTTGTATTTTTACTGCTGGATTGTGATGAAGTGAGAATTTTTCTTATTATAATGTTGTGAAGATGTTTTTTCTTGTAATTGAGCTTCTTGTTGTTTTAAGAGTTTTGAGAACTGAAGGATCTTTTCTTCGATTGCTTCTGGATCTGTAATTCTGCTTGGATGAATTTTTCTAGTAATATAACTATGAGCATGACTATTGCATTTATGCTCTGATGTCATTTTCTGTTTCATTTTGGACTCTTGTTCAAAAGTAAAATTTTCCATGTTCGGGATTCCTAGCTTGATTATTTATTTTTTTTATTTCATGCTAATAGATAGTATTTCTATAGGGCTTTACAGTTTAAGACACAGTTCAGATAGTCACAAGATACAGTTTTCTCTGGATTGCTGTCTATATTTAGGCTTAAGTACTTATTCCAGTATTTTCCTGTGTTTCCGTGATCTTTTTGTTAACTGTTTATTGTGCTAATTGCTACGCTCTGATTTGATATGTTTGTTATTCATTCAGCTGGAAAGCATTTGTGAGGATACAATTGTCATGGACAGAAAACAGAACATGTCAATGAACTTTGTACCTGCCTTGCGATCAGGAGTGTGGTCTGACATTGGAGATCGTCCGTATATGGAGGATACTTATGTATGCATTAGTGATTTGGCTAAGAAGTTTGGTTATAAATTAATGAATGAAGAATCTGTTTCATTCTATGGGGTATGTTCTTACTCCTATATATTGTTTCTTTGCTTCTCAGTTTCAATAACTTCAGAGAGATTTTACTTTTATCAAGTTGTTAGATTCTATTAGAATACCAAGAAGTATATACTCTGAACTAAAATGGAAATGCATTTAGTAATGAAGACTAACTAAATCAAGAAGCAAAATTAATAATGCAAATTTTGGATTCTCATTCCTAAATCAAAAAAATATATATTGCTTCGTGGAAAAGGTGTTTGATGGGCACGGAGGAAAGGGTGCAGCACATTTTGTACGAGATCATTTGCCAAGAGTAATTGTTGAGGACGCTGATTTCCCTTTAGAACTTGAGAAAGTGGTCACAAGGTCATTTATAGAGACTGATGCAGCATTTTTGAAGTCATGTTCTATTGAGTCTGCCCTGTCTTCTGGCACAACTGCACTTACTGCCATGATATTTGGGAGGTAAAATCTTTCAATTTCTACTACTGTGATCATATTTTAGAGTAATGACTATACGCGTATGCATATATGTCTTAGAAAGTAAGAATACAAGAAAACATTGTTTGGATAGTCATTGCAACTTAGGGTAGATGTTTCATTGTAGTGGATTTGGCAAGGTGAACCCATGGTAGAGGCTTGTAAATTTTTGTCTTCATCTTGACAATCCTGAGATTACATGCATGTTTTGAACTTACATTGTGAGTTGCATTGATAGCATGTGATTTATTTGAAAAATATGGTCCTTCTCTGAACAGGTCTTTGCTTGTGGCAAATGCTGGGGATTGTCGGGCTGTATTGTCACGACATGGAACAGCTGTAGAACTATCAAAGGATCACAGACCTTGCTGCACAAAAGAAAGAATGCGCGTTGAGTCTTTGGGTGGATACATTGATGATGGTTACTTGAATGGTCAGCTAGGTGTCACCCGAGCATTAGGCAATTGGCACCTTGAAGGAATGAAGGAAATGGGAGGAAGGGGCGGGCCCTTGAGTGCTGAGCCAGAACTAAAACTATTAACACTGACCAAGGAGGACGAGTTTCTTATCATTGGTAGTGATGGAATATGGGATGTGTTTTCCAGCCAAAATGCAGTAGATTTTGCCAGGAGGAGGCTCCAAGGGCACAATGATTTGAAGTTGTGTTGCAGGGAAGTAGTCCAGGAAGCAACAAAGCGAGGAGCAACAGATAATCTGACAGTTGTCATGGTGAGTTTCCACTTGGAGCCACCACCACAATTGGTCGTACAAAAAGCAAAAGTTCATAGAAGCATTTCTGCTGAAGGAGTTCAGAATCTAAAATGCTTTTTAGAAGGATAGAAGTTTTTCTCAGTTTGCTTGCCCTTTGGCTTTTTGGCAACCAAAGGAGAGGACTAATTAGTAATAATACTTAGCTGTTCTCTCTTGCAAATAGAAATTGATTGGGGAAACATAAGCTGCCATTTTTTCTTTCCCTGTGTCAGTCAAGTTTTCAAGAAAGGTAAGGGGAAGGAACTTTAGATACACCAAAACTGAAAAATGATAAATATTATTCATAGGATAATCTTGTGTGTACGAGTTATGATTGATTTGTAGAGATACAGTTCTAATGTAGTAATATCTTTTCTTTTTTGAATAAATATAAGCATATTGTTATTGGTCATCGGTTTGATTGTTATGACACCAAGGAAATGCTTACAAATTAATAAAGTTAACACATAGCAGAGAGAAACTTAGGACCAAACAGGAGAAAATGAAGAATTTCATCTCAATTGAATCAATGCCAGTACATGTACAAGTGAACACAATATTCAACACCTGTGGGATAAAAAAAACTGATTCATATCCAATGGCCTCAGAACTTCATCTGTGTACTGTTTCCCTCTATGACATCCACTTCTATATTCGAAAACAAAAGGATGCATGGACATAACTGCAAAACTCTCCGTCATTGTCCGTTTACACTGTTCCAATGCCATTTACCCTCGTTAAATTTCTCTTTAATCTCAGTCTTTGCAACACGAATCAAGAATATTCCCGCAAAGAAAATTGCTAAAATAAGCATAAGAAATACGCTGTTCCATCCGTGGGTGGAAATATAGCCAGCCAAAAGTGGGCCCAGAGCTGCCCCAACAGAGCCAGTACCATCTATAATGGCAGTCACGGTAGCTAATGCACGTGAGTTACCTTTAATTAAGTCCTGAGTACCAAGATCAGCTGCAACAGCTGTTGTAATTAGAGAATATGGACCATTCACAAGCAAGCCCGAAAGAAACATCAGAGAGATGTTAGTGATCATAGAGAGACTTCCGGTTCAAGACAAGGACTGGAATTGATAGTAACAAGAATGCAATTGAAGTAATTGCACGAGCTTCAATCATATCAGAACTGAAACCAGCCAAGATTCCACCGAAAACTCCTCCAATATCAAATATTGTAGAAAGTATCCCGGAAGATTTGTGTGACAAATGCACTCCAGCAACAGCTGCAATTCCACAAGATGTTCAATGAATATTCACCAATTTAAATAATCCGAGAGCCTTTTTTTAAAAAAAGATACAAAGTGTTTATCCGAAATTGAGCAATCAAATAAAGTTCAAGCAAGCATATAACCATTTTAACTAATCAGAGACCTTTCTAAGAAATTCCAAACGAATAAAGTTGTTTAAGTCTCCAAAGCATTTCAATATTCAAGTGAATCATAAAAATACATAACAAATCAATTGAAAGATGCTAGAGCACTGTCAACAACTAACTGTATAATGTCAGGCACAGTTTACACTAACATCTGTGCCAACGCAGAGTCGCTTTCTACTGCATACCCAATCAAGATAATCTATTTCCACACTACTTGATGCATCAAACAGAACGAGGCAATTCACTCAATACATATCATCAAGCAGCTCCAGAATTCAATTTTGCAAGTATACTAACATTTTAGTAGAAACAAGCACCCGTGTGCTCTATGTAGAATGGCAACCAGTATAAAAATGTGTAAGCCACCAGCTTAGAAAAGAAAAGACAGAATGCAAATGGTGCTACGCCAGGTAACTTCCATGCCTCGAAGAATGCAATTCCTTGCGGAGAACTTGAACTCTCAGAAACAAGAAGTCCCACTTCCTCATTTTCAGCTTTATCCCCATTTTCAATATTCATCATCTCAACCTCTTTTCCTGGTGTCTCAAACCCCAAATCCTCAGGCTTCGCAACAAGAAACAAAAACACAAAAATGCCAACAAAGATCACCAAAAAACCAGGCACCACAAATGACCAACCCCAACCAACCTCCAATAAACAGACCCAATTATGTTACCACTAGACGTATGTGAATTCCATATTCCCATTATCAACCCTCTCTTCTCTTTCCCAAACCAATTCCCCATTACTGCCACCACACAAGGCCAACCTATTGACTGAAACAAACCACAAAAAATCTGTACAGTCACGAAATAGCCTAACAAATGCACACTAAACCAGTAACCTAAACCAAATATTATAGTAAACAAACCACTACCCATCATTCCAAATACAAGAAACAACCTTAAATCAATCCTATCACCAACATGGCCAGCAATATACATCCCGATTGAATAAGAAGAAAGAAATGCTAAATCAAGCTCCCCAAGCCTGTGGGTCCCATCAGGGCCGTTAAAAGGGGCCCATCCCCAATCGTTTGCGCTCAAGTTCGAGTCTTCAAGATTGGGTGGTCCAAGAACGCTCTTGACAATACTGGGTGGTTTACGAGACGCATGAAATGAAGCGTAAGCGAAGAAGGTGATGATTAGGGCTGTGATTTGGTGAAAAAATAGGGTTTTGTTTGGGGGTGTTAGGGCTGGGAAAAGATTCAGACCTGGTGCAAGAGTTATGGCTTCCTGGGGTTGCAGAATTTCTTGGTAGAACAATGGATCTAGGATTAGGGTTTGACTTACAAGGTGATCTTTCCCGAGTGGTTAAAAAAGTGACAACGATTTCGTATGATCACCTAAAATTTGACTTCTTTTTGTGTGTTTACTTTCTGGGTTTCATGCAAATTAAGTTTATGGCTGATATATTAATAGAAATCTTGAACGAAAAATGTTTTTGTATGATCACCAAAAATTTGAATCCTTTTTGTGTGTTTACTTTCTGGGTTTCATGCAAATTAAGTTTATGACTGATATATCAATAGAAATCTTGAACAAAAAATGGTAAAATTCCGACAAGAAATTGGAGCAAGTGTGATTTGTAGATGGGGAAGAAGAGAAGCTGGCGAGATGCTAAGACAAAATGGGCATGAAAATAACAGTTTGGGACTGTTATGTCTAATGCCTGAAACAGAATTTCTCGAAAATGCCCTTTCAACGATTTTTCATGGAAGGGAGGAATGAGATCACCTTGGAATGTTTCAGTGATGCAGGCACCCGAATGATATCATAGTTACTATGTAAATAATTAAAATGGTTCACAAATATTTTTTTAGAAAAAAAAAGGTACAAATTCATGTCCAATAAAGGAATACCTACGAATAGTTTTTGTTTGTAAAATATACTTTCAATTCACATGAACATAATAGCGTCAAGTCTTGGACATTTGTAGTATAATTTGCTCTCATTATTATTTTTTGATGTTTCTTCATCTTTAAGTAGAAGTGACTGAAAAAGTCACAAGCAGACATCATATGCAGTAAATTACACAACCCTCGAAGACAATGGAGTGCAAGTTCAATATTTTGATACTTCAACTCGATCGCGTAGAATCACAAGCAAAATTGGGAATTTACTCCTTCAGAGATCCTTTAAAATTTAGTCATACGGTAAATGATACAATAAAAGGTGGTAAATGATACAATAAAAGGGTGGTGTTAGTGCTGTTTAATAGCCTAATAGCTTCACAATAGAAAAATCTCGTTATGGATATAGCTTATACATAATCCTGAATTAAGGCGATTGAGAACATAATCAAATTGCAAACGACAATCTACTACAGTCTGAGTAGGATCAATCGCTGATGTATGAACGACCTTGCTCACATCATATCATCTGCTGATGAAGATCGGCTGCCTGCTGAGCAAGTTCCACCACCATTGCCTCATCGAAGAACTTGTTGATGCTCACATCTTCACTCATTCCCTGCCACAGGAGAATCTTAAATTAGTGCTTAAATTCAGGATTAATTTCTCAAATTAATCAGAACTGTTCTCTGTAGGAGCATAATGTTTCTGTTGGTCTTCATGGTTTTCTAAGATCATGTGCCTTGATGGAACAAATTCATGGGCAGAAAAGAAAAGCACCCTAAAGTAGAACCACAATCCATTCTACAACTAAGCATGTTGTTCAAGAGGAATCAAAATCCAGAGTTTTACCTTTCTACGCCTTGTCTTGACCATAAATTCACGAGCAAGGTGCTGGATTGGTGCAGGTTCAAGTGGCCGCAGAACTATGCTCTTGTCAAGGGGATCTCCAGGAACTATAGCCCAATGATCAAAGACAGAAAGGCAAAATGCTTGCCCTTGAGTATGGTACCTCAAGTCTGTCTCAAAACCAAATGATTCTATTACAGGTAAGAATGCCTGCAGCCCGAAAAGGATGAATGAATCAAGAAATATAACATACATACATCAAATCAATGCCTAGAATAATACAGAAACGAATTTTGCAGGCCAGAAGCTATTGGCTGTCAACCAACAAGATTAAGTTTGCAAACAGTCTGATCACTAAACTTGTCTAAACTCACAAGGTTGATACAGGATTCAAAGAAGGAAAATCTTTTTAAAGACTAGTAGGCAAAGCTTTCTTAACCGAACCTTGACAATATAAGCTGGAGTTCCCGGTTGAGGAACATCAGCTGTAACATGTCCACGCCTGCGAGATAACACTGTGTAGATCGCAGACACACAGTCGATTGGAGTTTGTATCTGACAAGGCAGCAGCAAAATTAATTGCATAATCACAGCAAGTGTCAAAAGTCATTTGAAATAGTTGTATCTACATAATTGTAGTTTCTCCTGAATGCCATAAAAATTCAATATTAAAGGGGACATAAAACAGACTAGGCACAGATAGAGAAGGAAGACTGAGTTAGATTTCAAAGGAACTGCTTATAGGCAGTTTGAAACCTTGAGAAACTCTTCCCCCCCACCCACCCACACAAAATAGTTAGAAAGAGAGAGCATGCACACAAGATACATCAAAAGGACATAATAGAAATAGATAGATCAGAGCACTCTTCTTAGCTTTCATATCCAAGCTCATAGCATTCACCTCCATTCAAGTTCCTCAAAAGGCAATCACATTTTTTAAAATGACATAACAAGTATTTACCTCAACATAATACACCGGTTCCATAAGCCGTGGGGTAGCCATAAGGAAAGGCTGAATAGGCCACACGTCGAGCTGTGGGAATGATCTGACCAGATCCTCGGTGCAGTGGTTCAGGTGCAATCCTTGCATCAACTATTTTAAACTTAACATTTCTGATTGGTTCATCACAGAGGGGTCCTTCTCGAGCACCCCACTGAAATCTGTTAAAGCAGTGATAAAACCATTCACGGTTAGCAATAAAACAGAGCCCAAAATAAAAGAAAATCAAAATTAATAATACATAATTCAATTTACCCTTGAACAATGGAATCCTTAACAGCATTCAGCAAGTTCTTGTCAACTTCAGTTGGCAGTGTATCATCTAATAAAATATTGGGTCCCTGTGAAAAAAAAATTAAGTTCAAATGCATGAAGTTAGGCTTATAAAAGAGGATGATGATTAAGATATCACGGAAACAATATTATAGTAAGCTCCCCTTGAGATAGTATCATCTATCTTACCTGCTTCTCAGGGCCAAATGCCCAGATGGATCGTGCCGCAAGCAAATCCCAGTCATATTTTGTTTTGAAGAAATCACCAAGCGTCTTCCGACTCCAGTCAGTGCTTACAATACCATTCTCAATATCCTCTGCAAGTCCTCTTTCCAATGGCTCAGAAATCTGCCAAATGAACAGGAATCTCAGAAAACTTACTACATAAATGAATTAATTGTAATTTCAGAAAGCAACAGGATCAAATACAAATGAAGATGGCTTCCTACCATTGTTATTTTATTTTTCTTGTTGGGTGTTTCAGCAAAACATTTCATTGATGAAGACTCCACCACCGTTTCACAGAATGAGACAACAGGATCCGCCACCTACAATTGAAGGGAAGCATCAACATTGAGACTACAGTATCCAACAAAGAAGAAGATGAAGACCCTTAAATGGTTCCCACATCAATAGAGTATAAGAAAATAAGTACCTTCACTTCAACTTCAGAATAGAGCTCTCTCAGATCTTTCATAATTGAATCCAAGTACAACTCTCCAGTGCCCAAAATAGTATGTTCCCCAGACTCCTCAACTTTAGTTATGGCCAGAGGATAACTTTTGCTAATTTTCCTAAGGCCCTCAACCATTTTAGGCAATTCACTGGGATTTAAAGGCTCAGTAGCTGTTTTCACAACTGGAAGTGTATTGAATTGGAGAGACCGAAATATGTAAACATCTTCATCATAATCGACATTACAGAGAGTAGCAGTTTTCATAATTGATGCATCCACACATTCAATAAGAACCCAAGAACAAGGAGGAGCACTGCTTATGGGTATCCTATCTCTAGCTTGGTAAATCCATAATTTTGTTACTTCTTTTACAGTCATTTCCTCCTCATCATCTGGGGAATAGCCTTCTCCCAACACACGTACTGTCTGCCCTGTCTGGATTACACCACCATAGACCCTGCCAAAAGCATCAAAGACGCTGCAATCAGACTTGGGATACAACTTGGTCACATTGACCATGAGGGGGCCAGAAGGATCAGAATCTATCATGGTTTTGTAAATCATAGAATTTTTGGGTCCTGTATATATATGATCTACTTTCCTGGCCACAGCTTCTCTGGCAGAAGAAATATGCTTAACC
This sequence comes from Xylocarpus granatum, assembly GCA_019650275.1. Classification (NCBI taxonomy): domain Eukaryota; kingdom Viridiplantae; phylum Streptophyta; class Magnoliopsida; order Sapindales; family Meliaceae; genus Xylocarpus; species Xylocarpus granatum. The sequence continues at coordinate 89,911 of BNST01002871.1, forward strand.
AGCATATCAGTAAAGCCTGAAGCTGCACCAAAAACTGAGCTGCAGGCCAGCCTTACCAGAGGTCTAACATTCAATTTGTAAGCCACATTGCTAAGAGTGACACCAAGTTCTGCAAGAGTTGCCTCCACGCTCTTCTTATGTTCTCCAATCACTTGGCTCTATATTTTGTAAAGGGGTTCCAGCACGAACTGAACAAATGATCTTTCCCCTCCACTAGCATGTGGTTTCTTCTTGAATGTTCTAGTATCAGGGTGAAAGTACACGTCCCCCTAAAGACAAGAGGCAAACTTATCAGCATCAAATGGGACACCATGGAGTTTGACATATAATTTGGCAAATGACCGCAAAGTGAATGACCATCCTGCACTAGCACTTGCAAAACAAACATTCCCAGCTGCTGGATCCATAACTTGAACATTTCCAGCAGTAGTAGAAACAGCAGAAATGTGGTTATTGATGACTTCAATTGTACGCCTCAGTTTATGGTAAGCATCCTTGGGGGGCAGTTTAAGTTCTGTTATTAGCCGGTCAACCTTTAATGGGAATCAGTGTACATAAGAAAAACCTGAGGTATAGATAAGGCATTGCAGAACTGCTTCTTAATGAAATGAACATAACAAGATGGACATTTACCTTATTAATTACAACTACAATGGGCAGTCGCTCATGGATAGCATGGCGTATAGCCCTCTCTGTGTTCACCTGTGCATCATAAAATGACATTACTTTCATATCAAGCAGCTCATAACATTCATACAAATAACATCACAAAGTTAAACAATGTTCAGATAGACTCCATGGCAAATAAGAGAGGGCAGCAACAAAATCATCTTAAACACAATCCAAAGGCAAAGGATAAATCACTGGAACATGGCTGAATTTAATAGCGTATACTGCCTTCAGGCTGCAATTGGGCATAGAATAAACAAAACTGCATTGTGAATTCAAGTCAAATAGATGCCCATGGAGAGATACTAATAACCTTTGTGATTTCAAACTTCATACATATGTCCAACTTAGGTTACCCACAAAAGTCAAAAAGATATTTAGAATTTCTACAATTAATAAAAAAAATAAGTTTAATCGATCAGTGGTCATAAATAGATTATCTGAGAGACGAATGTTTGAATCTACAACAGAAAATGGAGCTTACCATCACTCCTTCAGCAGCATCAACAATCAGAACAGCATCAGCAAGCCTGAGAGCAGCCGTCATCTCATCAGAGAAATTGACATGACCAGGGGTGTCCATGATGTCACATAGGCAAGATTTTGAATTACTATCTTCAAGAACAAGAGACATGGGAACTGCCTTGATTGATATCTTTCTCTCTTGTTCATCAATCCTTGTATCTGTGTACCTCATGTGCTTCTCACTATTTATATCAAAAGTAGGCATATTGTGTGTTTGCTCAATCAACATATCCATAAAACTGTCTTCCCATGATGCAAGTGCCCCACAAGAGCAACATTCCGCACCAACGAAGGGTTTGACATGAGACCAATAAGAAACTGGGTCGATACATAAGTTGAACAATCTTTGACCCCAACCTCAAACTTAATATTCCTAACAGGTTTAATTATAGGTTGCTCAAGAGGCTGCTCATCCTCATCCATAACTAGAGTCTCAACATCCTCTCCATATACCTCTTCAGCAGTCGGGTAGTACTTCTTATCCTCAGCAAGGACAATCTGGTTATCAATGTCAATGTCATTAGAAGCAGTAATCCACCCATTGGAAGCAGCACCTGCATCCTCACGGTCTAACTCAGGCCCATCTTCATCAGACTTGTCCAGAAGGTCTTCATCTTCCTCCTCATCCTCACTCTCTTGATCAGACTCTATTTCAGGTCCAATATAGTTTCCAAACGCATCATATAAACTGTCTTTTCAGTTCATGGTTAACAATAATAACGCAAACAACAGAATCATATACATATAAAAACAAAGAAAAGAAAAGGAAGCTGAAGAAGACAAAATACCTTCGAATCACAGATTCTTTATCTGAGGTTTATCGTTTTCTATTCCGTTCCTCCACGTCGCTGAAGGCTAACAAAGAGCAAAAGCAGAACACAGAAATCAGCTGAGCAGTAGAAGTAGAAGATGCCAAGGGCTTTAGAGGAGGAGAAAGAGGGAGAAATTTGTAGGCATTTCTAGCGCTACTTTTTGTTGGAAGGTTTTGGCTTTTACGGACCAAATGAAAAATCCAATTGGCCCTCGCATATCTTCAAATTTAACCATATTGGGGATGCAATGATTGGCAGGGTAATTTTGTAATTTTGAAAGAATATAACCTGGATGAGAGAGCAAGCTTTTGTTATATTTAGCTTTTAAAGCATTTTCGTTGTAATGTGCAACTTTGATGATACTCTAATGGACGTTAAAGAGTACTTTTTAATTTATTGTTATTATTATTATTAAATTCTTTTATTTTATATTTTTTAAAAAATAAACTTATTTTAATACAATAATTATTTAAACAAAACTTAAGTAAAAGCCAAAAAGAAAATAGAAATTCATATAAAATATTTTTGTATATATATAAATATATGGTGCTTCATTTATTTGTTTCTATAATCAACATACATAACAACATTCCCGTGCAATTACATGCAAGCGAAAACGAGGAAGCTACATCTTCCCTCAACAATATTAGCAAATTACATAAGCTTAAAGTCCTGGAGCTATCGGTACACCAATTAAAGATGCGAACACGAAAAGCTTTCGAGGACTATTAATCAGTGGCAATGAGGTCCTCCTTGGTGGAGGAGCATGGGCAGGTCCGGGAGGTGATTGGCGTGGCTCTTGATGAGGGGGGTGATGCATTGTGCTTCTTTGTTGATGACTACTTTTTGGTGTGGCGATTTGTGATTGAGAGAAATAATGAATTCAAAGCGTGTGGCGAATGATAAGATTAATCGTTGATTGAGGTGACTTTCAACAATTACGAGTCATACCTTGAATTTTCACTAACATTTACCAAAATGATCCCAGATGATACGCTTTTTATTTTTGTGGGATTTCTTTGCATGCTCATGAATCTTCACAGATGAGACTTGCACAAAAGAAAAGAAACGTGGAAGCTGAAATCCTCTGGATTAAACTTTATAAGCTTGATGCGTGTAAATTGAGGGAAATTTACAAGTTCTGCAAGAATTTTGTTAATAGTTTAACAAATTTATCGAATACACACAAGGATGCGAAGCAAGAACTTTAAAAGAATCTTTTAACTTTAAATGTGGTGATTGAAAGTTATTTTTGAAAAACAGTTTTTTAGTTTTCAAAACGAATTATATAACAAATCCATTCCGTTAATCTACACCTCTAAATCATTAAGAACAAAATATATAAAAAAATTATATATATATATATATAGTAAACAAAATCTAAGAAGAACAAAGAATACTCAGTACTAAACATATCACTCTCACTCATTTCATTCTCATCAGATTATTTATGAACACCACATAATTCAAGCAATCATGCAATATCGTAGCTTATTCATAGATAGACCTAATTATTATTCAAGCTAAATACATATGATCACGGGTGTGGTGGTGGTGGTGCGGCGGATGCGGCTTGTGCGGCTCCGGCGGAGGTGCATGAGGACCGCGCGGCGGAGGAGGTTCGGCATGCGGTGGACCCGGTGGAGGTGCATGAGGTCCGGGCTGCGGAGGATGATGAGGCGGAGGAGGTTCAACGTGCGGCCGCGGACCCGGTGGTGGTGGGTTTGGTGGGGGAGGATTGTGCATGATCTTTTCTTGTGCTCTCTTGATCTAGCTTGATGTTGTGGCTAATAAGCATCGAGTTAAATTGTGAACATGTATATACAAACTATTATGAGTTGTTAATGTTACTTTTACATCACCATCCAACTACAAGTCAAATTCACGTTTACATTGGTAGGTTTGCACCTAAAATTCTTAGAAATCATCGTGATGGGTTGTGCGGGAATGAAACGAGGCCCATGAAGGCCCAATGTTCAAATAATGGGTCTACAGAAGCCCATTAAGGACATGGACATATCTAAGTCAATTTCCAGAGACTGAAATTTGTTCACATCACAAGCAATAAGGAAGAGAAGTTGACATGGAATTGACGTGCGAACCCACAAATTTGAGCTATGAAGGAAAAGTTTTTATGCTTTTATTTTGGATCCATGAACATCCCTAAACAGAAATTTTAATGTTATTTAATCGTTTTTAACTACAACCTTACAAATTTTTTGTATTCTTTTAACTTTCAATTAGTGTTTGTTTACAATAACTCCCTTCCAAATTACAAGACAAATTCCCAACAAATTTAGCACAAAACAATTGAATCGTGCATCATAATTAGCTTTTTTAAACCTGATTAACCAAAATCATAAACAACAATAACAGCAACAAAATATAAACCCATCCATTTTCTGATATTTAGTTCCTGATGGTACATGCTCGTGTGAGTCATTCATGATTAGTGAGGAGTCTGGTACCCATGCAATATCACGAATAGTCATGCTTGCTGAAGCTCTTTTTGAGGTAGTCTTCTTTAATTTGCTTGCATGTGTTTCACCTACTTATGTCATCAAATCATGCTTATTTATTTTCCATTTTGAATGGGCTGTTACTTCTTTTCATAACTTCGTTCGCAAATTTTTTCTTTACATGTTTTCCAAGGTTGTGGATTTTATTTTTCCCAATAGATTGCACGTGTGAACGAGCGTTGATTATATTGTGGATGTTGAGCATGTTTCCTTATCTTTAGTTTAGCTTTGCTGTAGATTTTATAAGGACCATGTATTGTTTCATAATTGCTTTATTTTACCTGCTTTTTAGCTTTTCAGTTGATGAGTATGAAGACACTGGTAAAAGCACTTTCTTGACTTGTCACCACTCTGCGCTTCAACTGATGTGATCAATCTTTATTATTTGGGCATTTTAATAGGGCAGTATGCAGCTTCACTTTCAGCATTTTAATTACCATTCTGCTTTCTACATTATTCTATAGCTTTAGTAAGTGAGGCAAAGAAAAAATATTTAATATCCCGTAATCATAGGCTAATAAAATTTAATGATGATTCCAGTTGAGCTCTGCATTGATTACTTAGCCTTGTTGTGACATGAAATGTACAGGTTTTGGATGAATTCCATCGCCAACCTGTGTCACTTTCCTTATCTATGGCCTCGCATCCAGCACCAGAATCAGTTGTTGATTCATTCCCCCTCAAGAATCACAAAAAGGCAGACAAGGTGGAGGGCAGGGATGATGTTCACCAATAAGGTCTTTCATTTAATCCTCCGGAACGAAGGGCATGTATTGAGGTTGGCTATGTTGGATTATGATTTGTAGCTAACACTAGTTTCCTAATAACATCCATTTGATAGGTGTTACATTTGCCTGGCCGAGGAAGGGCACATAATACGAGTTCTTCCTTGCCACCATGAGTATCACATGTCTTGTGTCGATGAATGACTAAAAGAGATTCATGGGTATCCTCGTTACCCTCCTCTACTTTGTTAATATCTTTTCTTTATTCACATGATTTAGAAGTTTAACATTTTTTTTTCTGTTTTAATGCTTACAGGCTCTGTCCTCATGTCAGATGTTCGTCAGGGTGCCACCTCCAACTCAGAAATCCCCTCAATTTGAAAGAATTTTACATACATAGTAACAGATTTTTGCTTTTAAGTGTTTAACATGTACATATATGTATATACCCGACAATTTCATATTATGATATTAAATCTCCATATATTGTAGCATCTTTTCCTCATCATATAACTATAAAAAGCATTTTTTATTATTTGCATAGCAGTTTAGGAATGAGATTTTGCTGACATATTTGTTCCATCGTGTAGTTATTTTTCAGATTTATCCCCATCGCATCTCGTTGCAAATTTGACGTTAACATCCAAGGCCAGTTTCAATTACATAAGTCATAAAATACTGGAAAACGGTGTTCTTCTTACATGGTTCATGAATATCCTGTTCCTCTACAGAAAACAATTAAACTCCAGAGGTGTAAGCACAAATCTCTCTACAATCTACTAGGCCAAACTCTCCCGAAGAGTGCGGATTTATAATACTACAACCTGCATTCATCTATTTCAGCGAAGAAGAGCCTTGGCTTGGGCTCCAGAATGGATTCTTGTCTTGAGAAAAGACTGATTCAGATCTCAAGTTGTTTCCATTCTGTCCGCTATAATACTGGAAAATGGGGTTGTTTTCTAGGTTGTTGGAGCTGCTACTGGAATGGTAAGCACGGGTGCGGTCTTCTTTCCAAGCAGAAGGCTTTTCCTGCTTAGCTGGAAATGAACGAAGATCCTGGTGAGCGAAGACATTTGGGTGACAGTGTTCATTATCGTCATCATCAAAGGTTGTCCATCTCATTGAGTTGTTGCTGTGCTGCTCCCTAACTACATTTCGCTCGTTCTCCATTTCTCCTACTTGATCCTTGAACTCTTTTTTCACCACATTCAGTACATCACCACCATAACGATCACACCATGACCTTGAACATTCAAAGAAAAAAAAAGGAAGGAAAAGATAGTTCAGAGAAGTTTGATTACTTTTGAGTTAGGCAGCCAATATATAAAAAAGTTACACTTATTTGTTTACTTCTTCAAAAGTTAGGTCTGATTTTTGTTAGTGATTTGCAAAGTCTTTAGTGCGTATGTGTAAAAAAAACCATAAGAAAAAGAAGATAAAGACTCACTTAGGAAAGAACTTTTTCAGGTCTGCTTTGTCCACAGGAAGTTTGGTGGAAATTGCTTCAATTTGGTCATCCCTGGTGGATACAGCATCAGACATAAGATTAAGCATGTATGAAATTCAGAAAACCATTTCAAATACGTTTATAAACTCGAAAATGCTTACGAAAATTTCATATTAGGATTTGTAGTGCATAGTTCTGATTGAATTCGTGACAACTCCTTTATCTTGTCACCTAAAACCTGCAGATAACAAAATATATGTACACAATATTGGCATTAATGCTCGAAGTCATAGCCTATTTTTCTTCTGCACAAGATAGAAATACTAAGAATTTTAACAGCATTGGACCTTATCAATGAAGAAATCTGATGGCGCACCATTTGAATGTAACTTTTTCTTAATCTCTCTAGTATTTGGTCCTTCTCCAACAGGACTTGAAACAAGGTTGTAAGATCCCAAATAAGTTTGACTATCGGATCTTTCATTGAGAGGCAAAGGAGCGGTTTCATCCTCAGAATCATTTTTCTTCCATTTCTTGAACCCTTCAAAGCCCCATTGCTTTTTTGCCGATTTTGATCCTCTTTCCTCCAAATCTAGTCCATTTTCACCAATACCATTTCCCTCTCTTTGCTCTTTGTGGAACAAAGTTCTAAATGGTTTTCTCTTAGTTTTATCAATGCTCTTACTACTACCACTCCCCTTGATTGCGGAGTCGTTTGGTAAGGTTTCCTTCAAGAGAATTGATCTTGTTTCACTTTCATTTTCCTTCAAATGAGTAATCCAGAAAGGGTTTTCTTTGGAACACAACATATCAGTTTTAGAAGGCACAGAGAACTGTGATTCAATATCGAAAATGCTCTTCTCTTCTCTGTTTTTTTTATGAGATGGCGCAATGCTAAAAACTGAAGCTGCTTCTTTTATTTGCCGCTTCATAGCAGAGTTTTTGGTCTTCAACTTGTTTGCTGAATGCAAATTATCTTTTTCAACTTCACATTTCTCATCCTTCAAATCAATGACCGACCATTCCTCTTCTGAATTCTCTTTACTGTCTTTCGGACTTGCAACAATCACATCTCTAGCCTCAATCTCAACTCCTTGCACGGCCAATCTCTGTAACAATGGCCTCTTTGAAGCATGGTACTCACCTTCTGATATGCATTTTGCATATAGCAGCTCCTGCCAAAAACAAAAAATATATAAAAAAATAAAGCTAAAAATTCTGCGAAGTAAAATTGAGTTAATGTTCCATTCAATCTGAAAAATGAAAATTTCTGACACAAAAATGTCCTAAGTAACTAACAAATTTCATCAAACACCTATAGAGTTTTAAGAGTTAGCCATAGCAAGAACACAGACGCGCGCACACACAAACATAAATAAAATAAAGCAAAATAAAATAAAAAATAACAAAAGAAAGCTAGCCTAAGCCAAACCTAGCCGTTCTATAAAGCTAAATTGACTAAATCTTTGTATTCTGTCTGAAAAACGATTACTGTATAACCCTAAAATGAATTAAGAGGACTAAACAAATTTCATCAAACACCTACAAGAAAAAAAATTTTAAAAGCAAGCCATACATACCTGCAAAAAAACCAACTTATCCCTCAGTATAACTGGTTGCTCTTGTTCAGCTGGAGAAGCAATGAGCGTTTCGAGCAAATTGGATCTGAAAGCAGAAACTTCAGCCTCATCCAATATCCCTTCCTTGTGCAAACCCATCAATTTCAAAATCTGGTGGTAGGAATCCTGCTGCCATTTCAGATTATCAGACTGTAACTTCGCCAGCCGGTGCTCTGTGGCCGTCAATCTCCTTTTCTTGAAAGAAAAGGGGAGAATCGTTTTGCAAAGAGAAGTAATCGAATCATGAAGCGTGGAATAGTATGTGGGCGTGTATGTATACACCATTTTCTTTGACTTTCTTCTGGTTTTGCTAACTTGGTAAGATTGCTGAGTTGCCAGCACTGTGATTTCGTTGTTTTATGGGGATTTTTTGTCTGAAAAAATTGGTTTTTGATTTGTGCTTTATTTATTGCAAGAGAATGATGGAAATCGTTTTCAGACTTTGAATTTTGGGGAAATTTAACGGTCACTAGAAACTAGCCGTTGTGGATCGGGGAAAATAGACGTGAACTAATTATCTGTGAACTAACACGCTGTCGTTTTAGTTGAGACAGCCTGTCTATGCTATTACCAGTTGTACACTGAAGTACTAGTTCGAATTGATTGGAGATATCAGCTTCAATTCACACATAATTTACGAATTTCTTTTTTTATGACAACACGGTACAAATGACCCAATAAAAAATTAATTAAGATATTATTTTTATAAAATAAATTATTTTAAATATATTAAGTGTTTTTTTTAAAAAATGTTTTTAAAAAATATATAATTATTTTATTTTATAATTTTTATCTTTATTTTAAAAAGTAATTCAATTTAATTGATAGTTCAAATTAAAAATAGAAGTATAAAACATTTATTTGATTTTTGTTTAAATAATTTTTAATTTACAATATCTTTTAAAATATGATTTTATAAATCTTTATATTTCTTTAAATATTTTTATATTAAAAACTCACTTTATATATCCAACAATACTCTTATGTCAATAGATAGTTCTTTCTAATTTTAAACTATTCATAATAATAATAATAAATTAACAATAAAAATAAAATATTAACTAAATAAAATATCGGACAATACTTACCTAAATTCTAAAATCTTTATTATTTTTAGATTAGAAAGTTATCTAATCCTTCTTAAAACTTTATAATTTAATTAAAGATGAATGCCTAATATGATATGCTTTATATTCATTTTCTACCATGAAAATACCCATCATTTTCATGTTATAGCTAATCTTCTAGATCCTAATTTTTTAAAAAAAAGAAATCTTGAAATTGAAATTTTTATGGGTCTTGCGTTGGATTATTGTTGGGAACGAAAATATCTCCAACCTTGGATTGGATACATTCTTGGCCCCTATTTGATCAAAATTCAATTCAAGGTGTGGAAGAAGAGTAGATAGACAGTGATGTGATCTCCTGTGCAATAAGAATCACTTGCTTTCTATTACTAATTCAAAATCCTTTTCAAGTCTTTGGAGTAAATGATTCAAATATGACTTTTGGTTCTCTAACCAAGCAACATGAAAGATATGTGTAGCATATAAAGTCTATTTTTTATTTAATGACTAATATATATCAACTACCCGTCCAAAATAAAATCTAATAACTTAAGCTCTGATAAAAATGGCATGATTATCTTCACAAACAAGTTTAATTGGTTTATTTAGATTCCTTAATCATTAATTTAAATTGGGTTTCTTGAGAAGATAATGGCAAAATGAAAATTTCACACTAGGCAGAAAGTAATGCGTTTGCACATTCAAAGACAAGAAAGAAGCAGACACATATTTTCACAGACCATTTCTGTAACTTCTAGAAACTTGTCATAAAATTTTCAAACCCCAAAATTCCCATCAGATTAAGTTTCTTTTTTTGGATTGAATTGCTGTGATTTTGAAGGTCCATCAGCTGTGACATGAAATTTTCTCAAGCTGCTGCTGTTTGCAGTATTTCCATTCTGCAACAAGGGCAATGAGTACTGTTCTCTAGCCATGGCAGCAAGCACCTAGCATGAAACCTATGCGCACATGGCAGATGCACTAGAGTCTCACCAATCCTGAACCTTTCCAGACAAATTGCACACTCTTCTTGCTCGCAAGCTTCCCAGCTAAATCTGGACCAACTAAATCTCTTTGAAACACTCTTTTTTGATCCAAAAACTTTAGTATGTAAATCCCCTGGAATCATACACTTCAAGCTCCCCTTACCTTTTTGTCTGACCATAAAAAATTAGCTAATGGGTATGTGGAGTTGAGAGATTTGCACAATTCTGTACCCGATATGCAAAATGGAAAATGGGAAATTTTACCTCATCGTTTCTGATTTCCTTTGCTGTGTTCTGAGTCTTTCATCTAATCTTTCCTTAGCTTCTCTGGCAATTCCTCCAAGCTTTTCGTCCTGGCATGCCTGGTTTATTATGCTTCTCTGCTAACCAAAATGAACCAAAATCAACATAGGAAAAAGAGAAAGGGAAGAGAATCTGGGAGGAAGTGAGAGAAAATTTTTACCAGGGAAGAAATGGAAGTGTGGTGGGATTCATGCTTGCTGGTAGATAAACAGAAAGAAGATCTTCTGGTTGAGGCAGAAATAGTTGTTGTATCAGAACGAAATCTTCTTCTTCTTGCACATTCAACTCCAGGAAGCATTCCAGCCATTATTGAGAACAAAACCCAAAGAAAAAACAGTTAATCAAAACTCTTTTCTTTCTTCAACCTGTTGAATGTAGTGAAAACCTGAAAGAAGTGAAGGAAAATAGTTTTTGATTATTGAAGAAAACAACTAAAGCAAAAGAGAAAACAATGTTGGGTAAATTCTTCAATGGAACTAGTGGGAGACAGGAGAGGGTCCACTCCACTGATGATCAACAAAACAATCCCAAATCTCGTTGTAAGAAACGTAAAGAAATGAGAGAGAAAAAGGCAGATAAAAAGGAAGCTTCGGTGTAATTTACATGGCGGCTTATTCTCAAACAGGAAAGAACTAGGAAGAAGACGGCCTGGCAGGTGTGAGGCACCTGACTGACCGAAACCAAAACCTCGTCTTCTCCGCCCAAATGAAATGAAGACTGTGTTGTGCAACGTCTTCTCTTGGATTTATGTTGGTAGGGAGGTGGGTTTATTTATTTCCTCTGAAAAATCGGACAAGAAGAAGAGAGTAAGGGAGTAGAAGGTTGGTCCAATTGGTTAAATATGTATTTTTGGATCATTTTGTGCGGTTAGTATAAAGTTTGTTTATTGATTAACCTTATATACAAGTGTTAGAGACTCATGACACGGGGCATAAATTAATGCTCATTAATTCTAAGATAAGTATGAAGTTTCAAAAATATCAATACTAATCTTTACACACAATTCCACTATCTCTAAAAATGGATTATGATTAAGCAAAAATTTGTGCCTAAAATGGGGTCAGTACTCAAAAATATTTTATTGCAAAGTTTATCTCAATCATGTGATTATCAAATCAAAATGATAGTTAGGATTCAAAGAATCATATAAATATGCTACGAAAAATATATATACATATATATATATATATTATATATATATATATATTATCAAAAGAATACACTCTCACAATACAATCTCATTTATTTATTTATTTTTGCTAAACTGAACTAATTACTTAATTATTGTGATTAAGATATGACAAAAATTGGTTAAATGGTACTACTAATTTGGTCATCATCACTTTCTCTATATTTTTAATTAATTTAATATTAAAGCGTGTTTTATTTTTACTAAATTATATTTAAAAAATTCTTCACAGAATGAGAAATTTTTTATTTGTTTGAAATAACGAAGAAGAAAGAAATTTTTTTTACAAATCTTATTCTCTTAAAATAGAAGATGATAAATCCTCTTTCTTTTTTTAAAATAATTAAACTTTTAATTTTATTCTTTTATTTATAGATTTTAGCATAATTTTTTTAATTAATTTAATATAATTATTTTTAATTAAATAATTATTTTAAAAAATTATTAATATTATATTATTTTATTTTATTTATAAATTAATTTATCATCATTAATGTTATTTTACAAATAAAATAAAATTGACAAAAAAAAACCTCTTGCTGTCAAGAGCATTAGCATCTTTCACTTCCCCTTCTTCTAGAGTTTCTATGATTGGGCATAAAATGTTTTGTATGTATAACATGTGGGAGTTCCTTTCAGGTTGCCTTCAATTGAGAAGCAGGCGAGCTGAGGACCTTCTCCTGCTTGGGCTGCTCTACTCCAAGCCCAAAGGCAAAGACCCAAGCCCTCTGCTGCTTTGCTATCTTCCCGCCAAAAAACCTGAAAAACAACTGGGACGGTTGTTCTTCATCTTTGCGTGTTCCTCCTGGTGATTACCAAAAACTTGACTGCACCTTATGATTGAAAAGCCTACCTACTGCACTGTCAACCTCAGGCCTTAATTGCTTTCGTGCTCTAAGCTGTAATAAGAAGAAATAAATTGGTGAGTGATCAACTCTCTGTGTTGAGCTTTCCTGAAAAACACTTCAACTCCTTCGACATAAAGTTTGTGCATCTTTTATCCACGGTGGACTGACCAAAAACTTCTTATCCCCATGCCCAATGAGCCTCTTCAAATCTTTGAATGGATGATTCAAATATTGTTAAGCATAGAGCCAGCTCCGAATTGCACAGCCATGTCTCGAAGACTATCAGTCTCAGAATAAAACTGCTGAAGACAATTATACACCACTTCTAGGCATATAAAGGCAATTTATTTTCAGTTGCCTTCGCATAATTTATCCATCATAGATCAGCCAGAAACTTCTTCTAGCTCAACGCCTGAATCGACTCCTTAGTTCTACAATCTGTTGAAGCTACATGTGTCGATGGATCAAGTTATGTTGTGCGGGTGGCTCCTAATAGCTCAGCCATTTTTCAAAGACGGTAACCATCGACCCGCGACTGAGGGGGGAAAGCTGCAGTGAAGGAAATTTTACACCCCTTCAAGATTGATGCTTTAAATAATGCAGGATCAGAAACCAAAAAGATTGAATCTTTAAAGAAAAGGCAGAAAATTAATGATAGGAAAAAATTAGTCTTCTAACATTTCTCAAAATTTTTGAAGCATTGGGAGTAGCTTTCCATGTTTTGCATATGGTTATCATCCATTTTCGAAAGGGAGATGGATTACACTGTATTTGAGGCAGATCCTGTGGAGTCGGTGGTGGCTCGCCGGTGAAGGTGGGAGGAGAACTGAAAGAGAACGCGAGAGAGGAGTTTTTCTCCATTATTTTAGATAATGTTCACTAATTTCACTTTCAAGAACAATATATATATCTACTATGTGGTACTTCTTTAAGCATAAAAATATGGACAAAGTGATGATCAAACTTCATTAATTTGAACAAGATTTAATTTAATTAATTTGTAGTTTAGTTTTTTTATATTTATTTATTACTTTAAACTCATAATGCATAATTAAATTTGTTAACCATCAGACAATGTGAAATTATGCACATCCAACATGTGCCGATAGCTTTCTCTTCCACTTGGAAATGGAAGTCGGCAAGAATGAAATGCATGCATATCTTGTGCAAATTCAGTATATGTTATAAATTCCATTCGGCATATGTTGCACCATCCTCGTGGCATATTTCGTGCCAACATTAATTCCTTGGTGTCGCTGCTCATTCCCTTGTTGCTGTCCATTGTCTTGGCGATCAGCATTAGCTTCCACTCCAGGACTGCCTTGGCAATCCATTTCTCTGAGACCACCATTAGCTTCCACTCTTGGTTCTCTATTTCTCTGAAAAAAAAATTAAAATAGACCACAAAAATGTTTGTTGTTAATTGATTGTGAAGGAGAATATTGTTGTATATAATGATCGCATAAGAAAATCATGAACACATAAAACATAGGAAAATCATGAGAGAATTAATAGGTGAAGAATTACATTTTCATGACATTACATTTGATTGATTATTGTCCTAAACATGCGTGCATGCTTGCTTCAACATTTTTATTCAATGGCCACTTATTATTTTTGCAAATATTCATTAATTTGTAATTGATTCAAAATAAGTTGTTCTTACTCTTTATTTTGATTATGCATAGCAGTCACAATCATTCTTTCAATAGTTGATTTATTCATGCCAATTGGTTTTAAAATATGATTATGCATGCCATCTTCGGCCAAGTCAAGATTGTTGGCTTGCAATCTAACAAGTTCAAACCAATAAATAAGAGTCACAGCATTTCAACATCCGGTCAGAGGATAAAGAATGTAAAAAGAGCAAAACAAAGTAGAAAATTAGCATAAATCTCTGTTTAAAAGAAAAAAATTTGAGGTATTTTAGAAAAGGGAATTTAAAAGAAAATTAGAATAACAAGACATCAGCCCAAAAATAAGGAGGGTGAACTGTATATTTTCCCCATCTGGTTATAAACTACTGAAACTGAAGCTGCTGTCTGAACAAAGAAAATATCAAGTTACGCTAATCTCATTAAGCTAGTAGCCTCAAAAATTTGCAGACGATCAGAAAATTGTTTTTGCACAAACAGATTATGCGGCCTGGAAAATATTCATCTTTTGTCTTCCGTGTGTCCAACAGGGAAGTTCTCTTCAGCTTGCTTTTGCTATAAGAAATTGCAGCCTCTATCCACCGCGGATGAACCAAAAACTTCTTCTCCTTCAGTGCCCAACGAGATTCTTCAGTTCCGGCATTTTTAGAGACTACATTTCAACATCCGATTATAAAAATATAAAATTATGGTTTTGTTTCATTCTCTTCCAGCGCCTCTTTGCATCCCCCCGATGGCCGTTTGCTCTCTGCATCTTCCCATTTTTTTTGGAATTTCTACCTCAGTCTTTACAAAATACTTTTACAATTTTTAATTTAACAATTACATTACAATTTCTATTTTATATGAAATATAAAATCATAAATCACCCTTCTTGTTACAACCTTAAAATAAAAACATAAAAAAAACTCTACCATGGATTAAAAACCATAAACATTCATCATAATAATTAGCAAAAATAATACTATGGATTAAATAAAATAATAGATAACATATGTTAAATCACAACTATGGTTCAAATCCAATATCTTATGATTATAAGGTATTCCACTAGGGGAAGTGGAAGATGCCAATGCTCTTTGAGAGCAACAGGTAACTTTTTTGAATTTTATTTTATGTTATTTTTTGGGAGAAAAAGGTCAAGAGAGTTTGCTTTCGAAGTGTTTGCATTAATCCCTGGGAGAAAAAGGTGCAAGTTTGAGATATCTTAAAGTGCTTGCAGTAATGCTGAGGAGAAAATGGTGCAACGCGGGTTGAGGATGCATGCTATGTTGTGCGAATGCAGCATCAATATAAAATTCTAATTTGCATATACTGCATTTTCCTACCAGTTCCGGCCTCTTTACGGCTCCTCCTTATTCCCTTGCTAGTAAGATTTGAGAAATGAATTGAGAACACAAGCAAGCTAGCTTGTAGGAATTTTCAAATTATTGCTAGTAAACTGCTATCCTTGTTATAGGGAACAAATCCCGCATGCTCCCCACAAACTGGGCCATATAGCCTGCTAGTAAAATCAGCAAAATTTCTCGCCACATTTGTGTTGAAAGTAATATTGTCTGGCATATTAAACAAAAAAAAAGGTGCTTTGCACGAAAGCTGAAATATTAATAAAACGTAACCTAACCTGCTTTGTTCGCTATTATTACTAATGAGGCTTTGACTTCAATGTTGGATGCTTCTGTAGAAGCACTTTCTTAGACTTATTTCTAGTTTTCGTCTACAATCAACTCACTTTATCCGATTTTGCTTGGAAAAAAAAACCATAGAAACATTCAGCAATAAACTAACACCTACACCAACTACCAACAGTTTTTGATGTAGAAATAATAATTTGTTAGCATCATGCATTATTAAGAGAGAGTAAATAAGAGTGGTTTTGCAGTAAAACAATACCTTTTAAAATAAATTATTATTGTTATTTTAGGGCAAAATTATTAATTAATGATATCTACAGTATGTAATTAATTAAGTAATTTAACCAGCAAGTAATCTAGGATTTTTCTGTTGTGGTGAGCCTTTGGTTGATCTCTTCAACTTCAATTCTTCAAAAATGCCGCCTACAGCAGTAGACCGTCAGGGCGAGAAAGCCAGCGGAAATCATTGGTCAAATTTCTCAAGTGTTTTGAGAGACCAAAACTCAATACAAAATGAAATTCTCTGGATGATTTTGTATTTTGCTCTCGCAATCAATCAATCATCTTCTAGACTTGTCCTAAACCACACACGCTTTTCCCATGCTAACGCTCTTCTAAATCCTCTATTTCTCCGATGTTTCCCCATCATCTTCCCTTCATTTTCCTCCCTTCTATGGCCTCTATATAAAGCTCTCGCTTCCATTTTCCATCCATCACTTCTCTCTTCTATTCATGGCCAACTTTCGGGAGAAATCAACATGCATGTCACCATTGACGGAGAACGAACAAGAAGGACAAGACTTCGATGACTATGAAAACTCTATTTCTGCAAATGGGTGTGACTGTTTCGGATACTTCCACTTCAAAACCGGCAACGAAAACAAGTATCTGTTGCAGGAAGGGGGGTATAGAGAAGCATGGTGGATTGAAAAACTGAAGAGTGTTAAGGAGGTTTCTGAGTTATACGCAGGACCTAAGTGGAAGAATTTTATGAGAAAAATCGGTAGATTTTGCAGTTTTAAGAGAAAAAAGCATCCCCAGTTTCAGTATGATCCTCAGAGCTATGCTCTTAATTTTGATGGTGGCGTTGAAAGGGAAGATGTTGCTTTTGCTTCATGATTTCTCAACTCGTATTTCTGGCTCTTCCATGAACACGATGTTGCACATATTCAGTTACATGCGTAAAGAAAATTGATTGATAGACTGAACACCATAATGTTTCTTCTGTTTTTCAATTTTTCAAACATTAGTTAATGGGTTAAAATTACAGGAAATTGCCAAATGCAGAATGCACAACTGATTCATTGTTTCCCTCTGTAGCTTTCCTTCTTAGAACCAAATATAATGTTGTCAACCAGTAGAGGCGTCATTTACCTCTATTAATCGTAATCATGTCAACATCAAAAAAGCAATAGTTTCATAAGGAAATAGCTATGGAGAAAATTTCAGCCAGTCAGTAGCTGTAGCTCTAAAAAGTTCTGCAGCAACTAACGAAAAAAAAATGCATTACCGAGCCCAGATTGATGAAATTTTACTAGGCAAGGACATATACATCGCACAAATCTTGCAAGTATCAAGAAAAATGTTTAAGAAAAGCTCAAGATACAACGAGTAGAGATTAAACATAGAGTAACTTTCGACGAGTTAAACATATAATATACAATAGCTCACAACGTAGAAATATATAGAATTACGGGTAGAATCCCTTCAACTTATAGCCATTCTTATTCCAAGATATTTCTTATCGAAAGGATAATTTTTCCAATCTCATAATGCTTGAAATTTGAAACCTTCAAAATGATGAAACGATGCCTTTAAGCATAGCTATACGTCTGAAATTATTGGTGATTGAGTTGAACGTATTTGTATTAGTCCAGCAGCAGCCTCGTTAACAGACTAAGGTTGTCTTTGGAGTTCTTTCCTGTTACAGTGGCTCCTACGTGGTTCTCGGATTCTTCTTCCGCACCAATATGCGGAGATGAAGACAAATACTTCTGTCTTGAGTCATCGGCTTACATGAAATTCTCATTGCTAGATTTGCCTGCATTACTTCTTTTCCAAACTGCATTTTGTAGTTCTTTATAAAATCTGATTCTGTAATAGGAACACTAAGATCAATCAACATTTTACCTCTTGCGTTTGCTCTTTGCAGTATTAGAAGACGAAGAATTAGCATGCCAATTCCTTTTTCTTTGGTTTATAAACCAATTATTTATCTGCTTTAATTGCAGGCCAGTTTCCTGCACCAATCGTGCCTTGTCTTCCTCCTGCAATGACATTTCGAAGCAAATGTGACTTCCAATTTGCTGTTGATTAATCTGATTGTCAAAAAAGGTTTGTCATACTTACTGTTGGGTACGGCCACTTAGCATGTGATTGCCACCAAGCTTTCAAGTGTGCGGTGGTGTCACCCGGCAGTTTTCCTGCTCTTCTCTTGCGCAGAATTTCTTCCCTGATGTCAACAATCTTCTCTTTATAATCCTGAAAAGAAGAAAATTGGATCAAATACATAATCAATTCATATACCAATGTTTTTCATATTTTCATCTCTTTGTTTCTTTATTTTTTCATTCTTACTTGTTTCAGCTCGTGCTTCAGTTCATGCTTAACCAGCTCCATCAAAGACCTCTCACTTTCTGTCAGAATAAGAGGGCCGAATATGGTATCAGGTCCATCCAGACTTCCGTCATACAAGTTTGCGTCACTATCTATCTGGTCTTCATCATCATCGGACATTGTGGCTCCCGTACCTTCACCTGGAGATACACCTGTTCATCTACAATGGTTTAGTTCCAAGTTTAGTTCATACATGGAAATTTAAAGAGACAAAATAAATGGTACATTCTAGAGAAAATAATCGATCATTTCCAATACTACTGCTTAGCCACAAAGCCCATGGGTTGATGAGAAAAGATTACCGGTTAAACTTTGTAAAGATTGCTCAAAGTCCCAACAAGCCATTACTGCTTCCATCGCATGAACCCGAACGTGTTGTTGCAATCGTTCTTTAAAGGAATACAGCAATAGAACATAATGTGTCTACATCAGAAATGGAAAGGGAAAAATGGATTTTCAGATCAAGCATAAATATTGGTGGGGGGGGGGTGTAGGGGGAGAGAAAGGCACTATTTTCAATAATTGTGGAATTCAAAATTAGCTCCAAAGATTGTAGCGAGTCAACAAGTTATTAAAAAATTCAATTTATAGAGAAAATCTACAATATAATCGATAATCAATGTTGCTATTGACGAACAATATTTAGGTTTCGGCAGAGAGACAGTCGAAAAAACAAACTCTTAACATGATGAAATACCCCAGAATTTACAGAAAAATCAGTATTGATCTACTCTGCTTAGAAAAGGATTTGTACTACAGGTGTTGATAACACGTTAGCTTCTCTCTTTTGAATTTTTCTATTATTCTTAAATGCAGCTGAAGAAATGAAGAATTAAAAGCAAAATTATCAATAGCTTCCTCGGATAACATGGATTAAGTAAAAAACACTTAGTGCCTTGATTTGTGTTGGTCCTTTCATGGCAGAACAAGGTCCACGACATATACTAGTAAGGAATAACATTGACACATCTAACAAGTTGAGAAATGCGACAAGATGATCAAAAGAAAGATTCTCTAAAGCACTTCAGAAAAACTCAATTATTAGGTGTAGTCAAACAGCATGATTCCTCTATTGATGCCACTGTATGACAATTCTGATTCATATCACCCACAACATCCTCCTCTCTAGTATCGTCACCCACTTAAAAACTCAACCAGGACTCTTTCCACATCATTCTTTAACATCACCGAAAAAGAAAACAAAAACATAAAAATAAAATCGCTATCCATAACATATGAATCATTGATTTGAACAATGAGCAGAGAGGTCATAAAATGAACTTGCTAAGAAGATTAATGAATTTTCCAAAAATCGGTATTGTAAACAAAGAAAATCACGGTCAATGAAGAACACACACAAAGCATAAAACCCATCAAGCAAATAAGCACTTTTAACAAAAGGACTTAGTGAGATTTTTCAGATCCTTATAAGATAGTTGGTACAATTCACCCTCTAACTTGTCAATCTGTTCTTGATGAAAAAGCCAAAGAGAAATTGCAAAGTCCAATGAACTTTGGTACTTTTGAAAACAGAGGACTTTGAAACAAAGAAGCAGAGAATGATAAATCTTCAATTCATCACCAAGTTTGACAGAAACTGGTTAAAACCCAGAAGAAAATTAGGAAGAAGAAGTAGCTAACCATGAATTGATCAAGCTCCTTATCATCCACGACCACCTGTCCATTTCCGACAGCAGCAGCAGCGGCGGAGTACTTGGCCATGATATCCTGCAACTGAGACAACTGTGCATCAATCTTAGGCAACTGGTCAACAGGCGTAGCGATCCTCAAACAAGACACGTGTGCCGACAGAAGTTGTTCGTACAATGGATGTCGCAAAATCTCAGCTTTACGTCTTACGCCCTCCCAATCTTCTCCTCCTCCTCTGCTACTACTGTTGTTACTCTCACTGTTGTTGTTAGGAACTGAGTGGTGGTTGTCATCTTCTTCGATGCCGTTTTGATGGTGGCGGAGGATGGCGTTGCTCAACCACGTTGGTGGTGGTGCCGTTGTAGCTGTTGAGGTAACGGTGTCCGTCGTCGTCTGAAGGATGAGTCTCTGCATGTTTTCTTGGCCGTTATAAGTCATTTTTTTTGTTACCACAAGCGCTTTTTTTTCTTCGCCAAACAAAGAAGAGGAAAAGCACTTATTAGCCTTTTTGAAAACAAAAAAATGAAGAAAAAACGTACGTGATAGCTCCGTACTGGGAAGGCTTAGGTTGTGACCGAGGAGAGTGATCGGATGGTAAGGGGAAATGACACGTGTATAGATCATATTATTTTCATAATCATAATATTTAACAATAATATGGGAAAAATAAATAAATACCTTAATTGCCATCTCCAAAATAACATAATTAAGGAATAAGTACAAGCAAAATAAAATATTCAAAACTTTGACTATAAATTAATTAAAATTATTTTTGGAGGTATAAAAATTAATGAATTTGATTTACAATAATATTTTATTTTATTTTATTTTTAATTTTAAATAGCAGTACTTGGGGGAGCCGGGGCAAGTACTTTTTCTCCATCTTCCAAACTCCAAAGCAAATCGTGGAACGTCAATAAACACTTGCATCTTCTCTTCGGCTCAACCAAGCAGGTACACAGCAGATTATTCAATTACCGTCTTACACCCCACATATGACGTTATTGATTGGCCTACACCGTCAATCGTGCAGTTCGTACAGTTAACACGTGTCGACATAAGGTTCAATGGACCACGTGCCGGGGTCCGCTGTCGGATCACGAGCCCTGTGAATCGAATTTTGACTCTCCAAAAGGGTGCCGGCGGCTTCAAGAAAGTCACAGTGTTCACGTCCATGGCCTTATTGACAAGGCGGCCCCGCAGGGTTTCGCTTTGATTGGCTGGTTGTCATCTGCGGGTTGACACGTGTCGATCGTCGGTAGTTGGTCCTCCACCAACTCTTTTCCATTCTCTCTATTAACAAAAAAATAATTTAAAAACTATATACATTGATACAACAGTATATATATTTTGATATTCAAACAATTATTTAGATTTTATGAAATTATTTAATTATGTAAAATTTTTGACATTTTAAATCTTGATATCCAAAAATGAGGATCTGCCTTTATATGATAATGAATTAGGTCCCCTCTTTGGAACATTGATAGCCCACCAGCTGTTTTCCACCTGACTTTTGGGCTACCGCCCCATGTTTTTACCTTTGCTATTTCCGTTTCTTCTCTTCTTCCGCATCTGTCTTGGCTCAGCTTCAGTGCCACTGCCAGTGGTCCCCTTCTATTGGTTCCCGTAAATTGTCACTTAAACTGGAGGCCAATGCAACCCCCATTAAAGCAATCAACGCTAAAACCTAAAAATGTGGCACTCAATCTCAATAGGTAAAAATATCTAACT
The DNA here is from genome assembly GCA_019650275.1 of Xylocarpus granatum. NCBI lineage: Eukaryota > Viridiplantae > Streptophyta > Magnoliopsida > Sapindales > Meliaceae > Xylocarpus > Xylocarpus granatum. The sequence goes on from BNST01002871.1 coordinate 111,909, forward strand.
CGGGCTCAAATTAGAGGTGTAAATTAGGCCGGAGTAGTTTGAATATTGGAGGGATACCATTGATCTTACAGGTGTCCTATCGTGTCGTGCTAGATAAAACCACGGATTGACAGCTGAATTGGGTTTATTTTGCCTTAAGGTTTAGTTTAGTTTAGAATTGTAATATTTTTACAAAATTTTACGTGTTTAATAAATACCTACCTGTACTTGGTAACTGACATCAACCGTTTAGTTACGGACTTCGTACTTCAGAATTACTAGTTTTATTTCACAGCAAAGAGTGCCAAATGACGCCCGATTAAACATGGTCCGAAAATGGCTAGAGACAAACAAGAATTGGGCCCGTGCCCGTGGGATCCAGTGGACCTTGACCATATGTGGTAGAGTTTTGGGGCCTTACTAGTTGCCCCCGTTCAATCCAGCCCCAGATCAAAGATATTGAAATGGTGAACTTTGCTTTTGATTTATGCACAAACACTAGTACAAAATCTTTTAACAAGATGGAAAGATTTACATGCAAGAGTTTTACAGAGATATAGTTAGTGCTTGTGTTTGGGGCATCTCGATCAACTGAATAATGGTATTAAGGTAGGCTAGGAGAAAGGGAAGGTTTTGTTACTTTGAGCTCACCGCAGTTGCTGATATAAACAGTTTTAAGAGGCCTGTTCCAGATCGCACGAGCTGTCTGTGCTCTTTTGTCTCCAAGAAATGTGGCAAGATCATTGTATCGCTGAATTCTTTCGGATGGTTTGTATGTTGGAATGGAAGCAATGGCTGACACGACATCCAGCCCTGAAATGATCAGTTTAAACAGTAGGTGAGCAAAGTATTTAGTAATATGACATTACAAACAAATTTTTATTCGATGCACAGGATACAGTCACAAGCTCAATAGGACTCCAACATATACACACATGTTCTTATACATGACACTGGCGGAGACTTCAATTTATGAAAAATCATAATGCAAGCAAAGTGGATCCAAAAGAAACCTAAGCATAAAGCCAAGGTTGGTTAGAATTTGGTATACAGAAGTTGAGCAATAATGTAAAAATTTACATATCAGACTCCTTTAGAGTTAATCAAACCAGTGAAGTGCCTGCATAACGCAGGGGGCAGTAAACTCCAACTAATGGAAGAAAACTAGCTAGTTTATTAACAACTTGTGACTGCATATTCGTCAGAAAATTCAGCACATTAGGACTTTCATATACACACACGTTCCCCAATATGATTCCGGCAGATATATGAATTCATGAACTCCAATCACAAACACAATGTATCAACAGAAACCTCAACGTGCTGCCAATGGCGGTGATAATAAATCATGCATGAATGCATAAATTAGATTGTTTTATTAGTGAATCAGATTAGTAAAGTGATAGACTTCAAGTTATTGAAGAAAATGAGCCAGTTTATTGGAACTTTTGACAGTATATCAATCATAAAGTTCAGCAAATAATGAGAGCTGGTAGGTTGGGGGAATTCCGGGAGAAGCTTCTTGAAACTGTGGGTTACTAGTGTGTTTTTAAATGCTTCAAAAAAGTAAAAATTAGGCTTAATGAAGCATCATCGGGCTGCAAATTGGTGCAAAATACGAGCAAATCCCCCAATCAAAATGGTTAAAGCAGTCAAATTGAACATGAATTTGATCACCATGAAACAATGAGATTAAATACAATCAAAAACTAACTTCTACAAACAGAACACTTTGAAATTGCTGATCATTTGGGGAATTAATGAACTGGGAGAATGATGCTTCGACACTGAATTGAGGAAATTGTGACAACAATTCCAGCTCTTTACCGAACTTTGAACATGAATTTCCATAGAAAATTTGCTAATTCCCAAGCGATAATCTACCACGATTCATGAAATTTAATCCATCTAACAATTTCTGAATGCAATTACTAATTTAAAAAAGCACCAAAATTTCACTAAGGAAACCCTACAAATTAATTAATCAATCAATTAAATCATTTCAATCAAAGCTCACCTTCAAGAACAGTCCCAAAAACAACGTTCTTGTTATCCAACTGAGGACAAGGACCGGGGCCGGTAGTGATCAAGAATTCGACATTCCGGTAATCCGTATCAAGCTTAATCTCGTCTTCATCATCATTTTCCGACAAACACAACGAAACAACTCCACCTCTCGAATGGGGCAAAACGAAAGCTTTGGAATCAATGGTCTCAGTGTTACGGGGCAAGAAATCCAACGGAGGATGAACTTCCCCTTTGGTTTCTTTGCGGCCCTGTCGTCCGGCAAGAAAGAACTGGCCGGGGAAGATTTTGTGGACGATGGTGTTCTTGTAAGCCGATGAAATGCACATGGTTTTGAAGTTGGCGACAGTAAGGGGGACTAGGTGGCCGTAGAGGCCGATGACGAGACGACCTAAGGGGGAGGAGTCGGTGCAGAGAGAGTCTCGTTCGGGGCGGAAGAAGGTGGGGCAGAGGGAGAAATCCATGAAGACACGGTCAGTGATAGTGGTGTCAAGCGGTGGTGGTGGTGGCGGCGGCGGTGGGGAAGCAGGGAGAGAGAGGGAGGAGGAGGAGGACATGAGAAGGAAGGAGCGGCGGGAGAGTGGGAGGACAGGTGGCGGAGGAGGAGAGATCGAGATGGCCATGACACGAAGTTGGAGGGAAAGATAGTAAGTGGGTCTGAAATCTGAACGGATAATGTCAAACTGTTTTTAAAATTTTATTTATTTATTTTAAATTACGAATCGTGAGAATACATTTTATTTTTATTATATTTATGTTCTCTAATTGAATAAAATAAAAAGAATATTAAAAATTACAATTAAATATATAATAAAATAGAATTAAAAAATACACATAAAAATAGCTTCTGGAATTTTAACCTCTCTTTAACGTCTCCCTTACAATCATCTCTCAAATTGTTTGTGTCAAATGATGATCTCCGTTGATATTACTCAGGTAACTGAGAGGAGAATAAGCTTGTTGAGAAGAGACCTTGGAAGCCATTACTGAAACCGAATAGTGGTACCGTAATTCTTTCTTTAGGAAAGAAATGTTAATATTGTTCTTCTGTCGAGACTCAGCCATGGAGCAAACACTTTTCAAATCGTGCAAGGCACAGCCGCAGTTCCGATGGTAGGGCCTCCGCTTGATTTCTGTATCGCATATGGATATGCTTCCAACAAACGCACACCGCAGCATTGATTTCTCTCTTCTGATCTTCTCTTTTCTCCTCCTCTTTTCTGAAGGTGTTTGTTGAAATAAAATTGAACGTTTTGTGTGGTTTTATAAAGAGAAGAGTGTCGATGTGTCTGGAGGAAATGGTCGTGTTAGTGCTCAAATAATCTGAAGACATAAGAAGTTAAAAAGACAATGAAGAAATTAGCTAGAAAACAGTTTTACCGAAGATTATTGTTGCATGATCTTGAACGTGGGGTCTAAGTCTAGCAATACTGTATTTTGGACTGGCTTCTCATGAGCTGGTTGGACTTGTGAATTTGTTGAACAGTCTTAGCTTATTTTCTAGCATATATTGTTTGGTCCAAATGCAAGTCTTTTGTCCTGAGTCCTGACTTGCATGTTTGAATGAATATTTAACCAGGTTACATGAATTGTTGTTACATGTGCGAAGGAAGTGTAAGACAAAGTGTTAGTTACTGAAGGAAGTCGTGATTTTGGCCTTATGTTTTTGACATCTGTTTACTGATTAAGCCTCCTCGCTTAGTTAATATTTAATTAAGCATAATTAATTTTCACTAATATCACACTCACATGTTATAAAATTAATTATATATATATATCTATATATTTGTTATTCTTTTTTTTTAATGACCAGAGATGAAGTTTAATTTATCAATTTATTTTGTTTTGTTAATTTATTCTTTTATACGATAAATTACTACTTCTTAGTTAGCAAAATGACACAATGCAATTGTTTCTTGTTCCTCCCCGAATCATCAAAATTAGTATTTTTAATATTAGACACAATAAATTTTATCTAATTTATATTTTTAATAATTTTAAAAAAAATTGTATGATAAAAATAATAATTATAATTTTTTATTTTATTAATAAAAATATATAAATATAAATTTAAAATATCATGATAATATAATTTTTTTACTTATATATTAATTCTCTCGTGAATTTCTTACATGGAGTGTTCACCTATTCTTTCTTATGTTTGCTCTCTTTATACACATTGATTGTCCTTTGCATTAATCAATGAACAAATACTTAAATTTTGTGCAATCAAATATCTCTTCTCCGGGAAATAGAGAACCAAGGCAGTGGAGTTGAAGGAAAAGACAAGCAGCAGCAAGAGCAAGGCAATGAGGAGAATCAGCAGCAAGGAGATGCGGAGGCAGCAAACAAGCAACCAGTCCAGCAGCAAGAAAATGCATAATGTGCGGAATAGATTTTTATTCCAGAGCTGAATAACGAGAACATACTGAGAAAATGCACCCTGAACTTGACATGTTCCTGTAATCATGTCCTATTAGCTTCTACTATTTGTATTCAAGTAACAAATAGCAGCACTTAATAATTGGGTATTAAGTAACAAATAACAGTATTTAATTAGTATCTAATTAAGTATTTGATAAAAAACTATTATTTTTCTTATATATATATATATATATATATATATATATAGCATTGTAATCGTATAAATTTCAATACAGTTTTCAACCAATTCAAGATTTAACTTGATCCTGAACAATTTCTGCACTAGTTTCTTTTAATAGTCACCTTCCTCTGTAAATTGAGCAAATGCGATGAAAATCATTTATTTTTAGCAGTAACGAGTTACATCCAAATATTTTCATGGCAAGTAGTACAATGCTTCAATGTTTTTCTCCAAATCCCCATTTATGGCAATGGCATCACCTTTTCATTGGCAAGAAATTTCTGTTGATCAATGCATTTTCATCGGATTGTGTGATAGAAAATCAAGAAATTAAATGTCGAATGTTCATTTTCATAACAAGTGATGAGAGACAAGTGAAAATTAACGACGATCCTTCTCAAATTTATTAATGATTAAACACACAAGAGAAAAAATTGGCATCACATCAAACAGTAACTTGGAAAATTTTAGCTCTCCATTGGACCATACTATGCAGAAACTCCTGTGCATTCACACAAAGTTTACTAATTAATTGTAAGACAAGACAAGCCGTGACATGACAAAAGCCAAAACGTTGCAATATCCTTTGGTCAAATTAATTTCTAAGTCTCTCTCTGCCCCATCGCCCCCTTCACTCAGAAGGGTAAACCATTAGTTAATTCCCAAGACAAGACACAACTTTGGCCTTACCTACCTGTATCTTGGATTTCCAGGATTGATCGGGGAAAACTAGTAAACAAAGTTTCAAATCCCATGTCTCTAGATTAATCCCCCACCTCCATCGATCAACTGCGTAAAATACTTCAAAAATGCAGTCAGAAATTTCATAAACCCTTAAAATTATTTACATGGTGTAAATTGCATCATCTGTATGAACAAACTTCATCGCCTAGTTAAAAATCTATTTTTCCTGGGATAATACTCTGCTTCAGGGATTGCATTTCGGCCCAAAAGGAGCTTAGTTACTGGATATATTCATATTTACAGGTGTTTGGAAGATGGGAAATCCCTGGAACTTTTGCACAAGACACAAGTATAGTGGAAGATCTTACTCTTGCTTTATGCCTATGGATCTAAACATAACAAATTCAATTATTCGGTTAATTAATTTTACTGATGTGATTAAACTTTAATTAATATAACAAGATGTTAGCTTGGGAATTAGGCATGGAAATGATCGACAAGATCTTATTTTAGTTAATTGGTTTAATATCTAGGAACATGTAATGTAACATTTTAATTTCGTACAAGCACTGCAACTATATATTAAACATGTACCACCCAACCTTGGTAATTAGGGATCATATTAAATTAGTTTAATTAATTATTAGCATATTCTGTTGTAATTTATATTAGTTAATTGCAAATTGTGGGTCATGATTTTGCATGTTTGGTCCAGTCTGTATGGAACCTTGTTCTCTTCCCCATGTGGCCAGCTTTCTATTTGCTGCAATTTTATTTGTTAGATTATTAATATTTTAATCAAGAATAAACAAATATGAATTCTAGACCATAAGTTTTCATACCGTTACAAATAAGGACATAATTTGTCCCAACTCCTTTCATTTTTCTTTTATGCCCACTTTTATGGTTTTCCCTAATTTTTTTTCCCCTTTTAGAGATTTGATTTGTACTCACTCTCTTACACAGTGAATTTGATTCCCTACCACTCGACCAAAAGTTGTGAAAATGAATTAGATTCCGATTCTTATTGAAATAATTAAAATAACCGTGCTCCAATTTGGAGTGACAAGGGAGAATTTGTTATTTCAATATAATTGTGGACTTACTTATTAGAAAATGAAAGTAATTTTTTTATTTGTAAAAATGTACAAGCTTAGGGAACCGGTTATTATTATCCCAATTTTCTTTTTCATCTAATTATGATCGGGGTTGGCTTCTAATATTTAATTAACAAGGCAGCGAGATTAATTAATAATTTAGTTGCTATTTCTTTTTTATTTTTTTCATCTTTTCAATCAAAGCAGTGATAAATGAATACATGCAGGCCGGCAGGCAAGTAGCCGACCACCAACGTGACCCCGTATGGGCCAAAGAAAATGTGCCTGCCATGTTCCTGGAGTGGAGATGCATGCCCTTTCGTAATCATCCTCTTAATTACAATTATGATTATAATGAGATGTAAACCGAGATTAGTTCGAAGATAATTCCAGATTGATTTACTCTCTTAACTATTTGCTCCTGTAAACATGCATTATATTAGCAAATTATAGTACAGAATTCCAACAATTTCAAATACAAGTAATTGAATAAGACATTTCAATCACACCATTACATTACATACATATCACAAAACATTCCAGACCCAAGTAGATCTCCCAACTGGGCGTGATCATCAAAATTATTCAAAATCACAAGAACTCTCAGGAGTGATCAAACCTTGAAAGAAATAGCACTGCTGCTGTCATCCTCTTCGCTGCGTGATCGAAGTTGAATGATATTCGGGGAAGAATTACTTGCCAAAGCCAAGCTGCCTTCGCTGAAAGATCTTCTTAAAGGGTATGAAATATTCTTTTTGCATTTGGGCAATCCGGAGGGATGATTTCCCCTTGACTTACTATGTAGAGCACAGCTGCAATTCCGATGGTACGGCCGGCGTTCGATCCCCTCGTCGTAGCCCGACATGCAACACTCGTACACGCACCGGAAGAGACCATCGGTAGCCGACATGTTTCTCGTCGTCGGTCACCACCGGAAACTTGTGATTGAGAGAGCTTGCAAATTCTTTGGCTTTTCATAGAAAGTAGTTGGAAGGAAGTTATAAGTTCTATATATAACTAGCAAAAGGAAAGTTAAATTAGCTGGCTTTTAGCGTTGTAAGAGCCGTGTGTTACGCTTTGTCGTATAGCTTTTTGTCACGTGATGGTTTTGTTGTTTTTATTATTATTTTGGGGGATCTTCATTTTTTGTTCAACCAATTATGCTTCTAAATTCAACATATTCGAATTTCAGATTGGTAATTAATTTAAAGTTATAATTAAACAACAAATCTATACACACACTAATAATCATGATTTGTAAGCTAAAATATATCACATGAATCCAATTAACATGTCTTAATTATAAATTGTTAAAATTAATCATTTTACACAATTAATAATTTGATTAAAGATATGGGATAGATCAGGTCAAAATCAAACAAAAATTAGCGAAGCGAATGAGGTGAAGGGAATTGTACTGTCATACAGTGATATAGTTAAAATAAGATATTTATAATTTTTTTTTAAAAAATAAATATAATTAAAAAAAAACACAAAACAAAATCTCTGAAAACTCTTAATTGCATGTGTCTTGGAAACAAAAGAAAAAATTAGGTGAAAAATTGGTAGTGAAAGTAACCAACAAGACACTTCATAGGTTATCTCAAAAGCTAGCAATTCTTGGTTTGACTACAATTTGGAGGATTATGTCTGGTACAATCCTTACATAATACTTGGTCAATTTGCCACAAATTATGTTGTTATCATCATTTTGCACTTAACTAGAGCTAAGAAAGATACATTCTTATGACAATATTTGAGGGATTAAGAGATACTATGAAGGGATTATGCCCTTTGGTATGATCCCAATTGTTAATTCATCCATTAAAATTGTTTTGTTCTTGGTAGTGCCTACAAAAAGGCAATATGGAATTCGTTAGCCTTGTAGAGAACTCCTATGCAATTATGTCTTGAGTTTTCCTTAATACATAGCCTCACTCCAATAACACCCTACCAAATTTTCAAAACCCAATATCCGATGAGAATACGAATTTTCATAGCTCAAATATGATAAATCAATAATTTAATTAATTAATTAATTAAAATTCTCTCCATTTGGTTTAATGTGGGCAAAATTAGAATCACAAATTTTTCTTGTCCCAAAACAAATATGTTTCATAAATTTCATTAAATTAAATTAAATAGACGCATAGAATATTTGCATAAGTAGAGCTGCCTAACTTGACTTCTTAGTAAAGAGAGATTTTAGAGCATTCACCGCTATGGCCATGGCCATTAATTTATTTTATATAAATTCAACACACAATTCAAAGTAACCACACTATATTATAAGTTTTGGTTTCACTGGCAAACTTGGAACAATTAACTTGTAATTATTAGATGAATTTTACATATTTATTAAATACTTTTTATTTTTAAAAAATATTAATTTTAATATGTTTATTATTTTAAAAAATTGTGAATTTTATTAAGCATTTAATTGAATTCTTTATTATTTTATCCAATGTGTAATTATTAAATAATGGATTGTATATATCTATTAAATATATTTGAAAATAATTTTATAAAAAAAAATATTTTTTTAAATACTATTAATGTAATATAAAATTCATCACCAATGTGAGTGTAGACAAGATTTGATTTTTGTATTATTTTAGAAAAATTTATTAATTTAATTAATCAACATTTGCATATAATTTTTTATTATATTTTTTAGAAAATACTGGAATTAAAAAAAATAAAAAGGGAATGGTTTACTTGTACGAGAGTAAAGGGAAGAGAGACATGAATCCACAAGAATGAGAATGAGATTACTTGTAAAATATCATCAAGTAATTAATGGTGGGACCTTGAGAAGGAAGAAACCTTAATTAATTACTAAATAAGAGAGTTTATTTATAGCCATTTAAGATGCCCAAAGATTTAGTCTTGTGACCATTCATGTTTACTTTCAACTTAACTTTCTTTGTTGGTTTTATTGCCAAATTCAATGCCTACTTCACCTAATATCGATGCCTTGTTCTTGTAAATTAAGAAATAAATCCAGTTTTTCCATGTGTTTCAGTCATCCAGTAATGAGGCCCATTATCACCTTACTGGGCTTTAAATACCAACTCTTGCGGCCTTTCTAAAAGGCTAAAAGCCCACATCAGCAGACAGAGCCTGGGTCCCACGCAGAAGTTACCAACCGGGCGAAGGGTCCCTTCAGTTTCTCTTCCTCCCTCGCGAGTTTCTTACTCCTGTGGAATTTCTCGTTATGGGTGGAGGTGGCAGGAGAAAGATGACGAACGGCAGCAGCAACAGCGGCATTAAAAGCGGAAAAAAGCAAACAGAGATGGAAACTGGACACATCATCGTCTACTGGTGGTCGAGTGAGGAATTCTTTGTTTGTGGAATGTAGGATTCTCTCTGATTGGCAGCGGCAGCTTCATTCATTTTCTAAAGGTTACCCACTTTTTATTGCTCTCTTTAGTTTTGTTTTTTCATTGATTTGTTGATCCCATTTGTTTGATTTCCGGAAATGTGAATGAAGATAAAATTTAAAAAAAAACTGAAAACTTTCCCCTTACGTTTCGTAGTTACATCAAAATTGTAGCTTAAGTAAGTTAGTTTGATATTAAACAACTCGTATGAGAATTAAATTCAACTATCTTTGAGGGACTTGTGGAGTGATGGTTTGTTTAGTTATTTGTTTTCGTTTTCCTGCATTTCTCTGGGATACCAACATGTATATTAAGGTGGTGAGTTAGGATCATTTCAGATACATTCCGAGTTGCTCTGTGCTTTGTTTTTAGACTTTTATTTTATCTTGAATCGCAGGGAGGTAACCCAACTTGAATTCCAATTCTGGGTCGAAATCTGGGAGTTCAAATCTATCAAAAGCTTCTGGTTCTGAAAGTGAATCAAAGAAATCTAATGGAAATGCATTCGCATACCAGTCCTTCCCCTGATCTTAAGGTATATATTTGGATTAGAAAGGGTCTTTTTTAAAAAAGGAAAAAAAAATTAGTGAGCAGCAACAGAATTTTGATTGGCAGTGATGACCTTTTTGAATGGTTGTAGATGTGCTGAAGTTTAAGTTTATCATCTTTTTTAATGTTTGAATATGGTTTGGTTTTCTCACACAATGGTATCTGTTAGGATCTGTCTGTTGGGACCAATGTCAAAGATGTTAATTTGGATGAGTCACAGCCAATTGTTTTGGTCGATTCTCGGAATAACAATGTTGTTGGTTATGTAGATCAAACACCAAACTTGAAGCCCCAGAATGTGAGCTATAGTTATGATTATGACTCAAGCTTTGTGCTAGGTGATAGTTCACATATAGGATTGGGATTTGTTGATGAATCTGAGGCAACACCTAGCAGGATGGATTCTTCTTATAGACAAATGAAAGAGCATGAAATCTCAGGTTATGATTCACCACCTTTTAATGAAGGAGTGGATACTGACAAGAATATTATTAACTGTGAAGAAGATGTTGAAGAATTGGGAGATAAGAGTTCATCTACAAAGGAAAATTTAGGGTTCCTCTCAATTGGAGGCATGAAAGTATACACACAAGATATGTCGGACGAGCAAAGTGATGATGAAAACAATGGACAATCATTCTCAGAGTCATACTCTGAAAGTGATAGCTCAGAAGACTTATCTCATAGTGATTTAGATATTGATAATGAGGTTGCAGAAGATTACTCAGAGGGAATTGGTGTTGACAGGACATTAGTAAAGTTGGGTGGAATTTTCCTCCAGGGTGCATCTAAGGAATATGGTATGAAGAAGCCCTTGCCACTGTCAAGTAAAAAAAAACTCTGCAGCTCCTAAGGATGTTTGGTCATCTGCTTTAGATGACCTTATGCTTGTAAAGGATCCAAGAACTATTTCTGGAAGAGAGAAGCATGTTGCTCGCCTCTGTTAGTCTTGGCCTTGAGAGGCTTAGAAGAGCAAAAAGTCTGGAAATTTTCCTGGTAAAATTTGCTTGTGCAACTTTATATTGGTTTTTTCTTTGACAGGAATCTAATACTGCTCCCTTTAGTCCCTTAATTTGTAAATTTAACCTTGAGATGAGCTTTACAGATCTAATTCAACATTGTCATACTGGAAGGTCAAGTCATATGGTCAATTCTGTAGAGTTGATATTTTGAAATGACAATCTGTTTTTTTTTAATAAATTCTGAATTTGTGTAGTTATAGTATACTGCAACTAAAATCAGTGAGGTTATGCATTCTTGCTAGAGTTGAAACAAGAACATCTTTTCCCTTGCTGGTGGCTAACAGTTTGAGTTTCCAGTGCACATGTTGCGAGCTACAGTGATTCAATTATGTTATTAGAGTCTTTTTGGTGAATCAGCTTACCTGCCTTTGAATTTCATTGTATATTTTTCTAATGAACTTCGTATTCAGGTCAAAAAAGAAACACCAACAAGAAATGATTGCTGTGAAACGTCATGAGAGAATGCTGTTTTGCAGTGTTGATCTTGAGGAAATAAATTCGGTAAAATGGAGAATATTGAGGAGATTCAGTGGCATCCCCTTGGTTTGGGTTTCTTTCATTGATAATAGAAATGTGTATGCTAATTAATGACATTGTTTAGTGGTATATACTGTTTTCATCTATTTTTCCTACTGCAACATGGACTCCTCTCAATTGGGTGGTTTCATGCAATGTACACGTGTTATCTTCTTTTTGACAATCTCGAACAAAAACTTTTCATATCTGGACTTCTTTATTACTTTTGGCTGGGTGCATATATGGTTTGCAAAAGGAACTAATAGTTTGATGGTTTTGAAACATAGATACTCAAGCAGATTGTTCTGGAAGGACTAGATGTTTTTTCTTTTCAACCAATGCACCGCTGAGATTGTTCCTAGGTATCAAATTTGGATCATCTGATGTTTTGCAACTTAGCTTTCTTCATATAACTGTCTATTTTATAGTGGATCTCTTTCTCATTTTTTTGCTTTTAATTTAAGGATTCCTCTTATTTTGGCTCATACAGAAGCTGTTACTGTCCATTTGCATTATCTTGTTGAGTCGGTTGTAAACTTTGAAATTACTACGTGAGTTGCAATGAAAAACCTTTCAGTAGTGCTCTTGATTTGACCAAAATACATCATCATGTGCATACATGCAAGAGATTTTGCAGATTATCATGAGAGGCTTTGATTTGAACCCCTAACCAAGCTAATGATATTTTACACTGCTGTGGAGTAAGCTTGATGTGCTTTAGGTTTAATTTGGGTTCCTTGTAATTTAGCTACTTATGTCATATTTCTGTGTTGCCATCAATCTACTTCACAGTTAATTTCCTTTTGTGCAACCGACTCTGTTGCTTTCTTGGTCTTTTCTTTCTCACTTCCCTTGCCTTCTGCATTGAAAAATAATGTGTTATTGCGATGTGCTTGATGTGAGATTGTAATGCATTCCCATTAGTCGTGCTCTTTTGTGGCCCCCTTTAGTCAAACAAATTTTGATGTAAACTAGGGTTACCAGTGTGGACGTCCGCACATTATACAATCCAATTTTGATACTAAACAGTGCTGTCTAAACAACGGTGTACAGCTTCTAACCAGCGGTTTATAGAGTCAACTCCAAATTTCACAACATCCAGACATGCACCCGATAATTTCTTATAAACGAAGTCTTTCACCAACTTTGACTCGGTGGGATTCAAGCTCTATATCCCTTGTTTCAATACTCATTTGAGCCTTGGTCTTGACGCGTCTTTGAAAAAGTCAATGGTGCATAGATGATCCTGGAGAATGATATGATATTTTGTCCAGGCTGCACAAAAATTGGGCAATTTTGCATGCTGTGAGGCTAAATGGAAACATGTTTCATTTCCTTTTTTTGGTTGCTTCTGACTTGAGGAAACTGCAAATGAAACTCTTGTTTTGAGTGCTTACTTATGTGACAGAAGGGCCAGAAAATGTGATAAACACTACTGATTTAGTGAATATCCAGTGACAATTCTCACAACACTTGCCATTGAAATCTGTCTTTTTCTTCTTTATTGCTTTTGGTGATCTCTCTTTATCATTGCAGTACAATGCACTTTTCGTTCTTTCAAGCTTCAATCACAAAATTTGTAAGTAGAACTAAGGAATTTTGGCGTGAATGGAGGATCACATCTCAAATTGTATTTAAGAAAGCAAAAGAAACGTGTGAAGTGGGATCAAATTAAAGATCTTGATATAACTTGAGATTCAAATTGGTTGAAAATGGAAAGTAGAGTCAGATCTAAGGTAAAGCCATTGCCAGCATGAGTTTGCAAAGAAAATAATGAAAAAGAAATTTTGGCATTTGGTATTATTAGATGAGAGAAACAATAGAGAGAGATGTTGTAACACAATTGGTCAATAAAATTAAAGAAATTTATGATCCATTGAACCAAGATCTACAATCATTATACAACATTTTCAGTTCTCTTCATGTTCTCCACTTCTTTTTCCCTAACTTGAACCCAACTTTGACAAAATTATTAAAAATTATCATAAAAAAAATTTATTTTTTCAAAAAAGCAAAATATCAAGATTGATTTAAAATAGTTTCTAATAAGTATTATTTTTTTTTCCCAAATTAAGGTCAATTTTTTACAAAAATAAATGAGACATTAAAGAAATTAATTAAAAAAAAATTTAATGTCGAGGGAAAAGTTAAAGCGGTAATACCCTCGCGCAGAGCGAGCAAAACCCGACCTTTTGTATAAAACTCTCCGTTTTCTCCCAAACTAATACCATACATCTTCTTCTTCGCAGAGATTCTCATTTCTCTCTTGCATGCGTTTACGCTCTGTTTCGAAGGTCAGTTAGATCCATTCCAAATTCATTTGTCTTTTTGGCATACTTTATTGCCGGACTTTTTACTTGTATATTGCTGGTGTTTTGATACTTTGCTTCGTCTGGTTTCGTGTCATATTTGAATCTTGATTAAATCTCAATACCCAGATAAAAAAATTGTTTAATCTTTGCTTGTAGACTGATTTCACGATCTGGGTCACCCAGATCTGGCGCAAATTCATCAAAAAAATGGGCTTAGCTTGCAACTTTAGGATCTGGGTTTTGCTCGTTTTTATGATATTTCAATCTTGTTGCTATGGTTTTTACTTGCCTGGTAGCTACCCTCACAAATATGCTGTCGGTGATGGCTTGTCGGTGAAAGTGAATTCTCTCACTTCCATTGACACCGAAATGCCTTTCAGTTATTATAGCTTGCCGTTTTGTAAACCTAAAGAGGGTGTGAAAGATAGTGCCGAGAATCTTGGTGAGCTTTTGATGGGTGATAGAATTGAGAATTCTCCATATAGATTTAAGATGTACATGAATGAAAGTGATATCTTTTTGTGTAAATCGGATCCGTTGTTGAAAGATAACTTTGATCTGTTGAAGAAGAGAATTGATGAGATGTATCAGGTTAACTTGATTCTTGATAATTTGCCTGCAATAAGGTATACCAAGAAGGATGGTTATATTTTGAGGTGGACTGGTTATCCGGTTGGGGTTAAGTATCAGGGTGCATATTACGTTTTTAACCACTTGAAATTTAAGGTTCTTGTTCATAAGTACGAGGATGCAAATGTCGCTCGTGTGATGGGTACCGGGGATGCTGCAGAAGTTATCCCTGCCAGAGCAGAAGATGATGTTCCTGGATACATGGTTGTTGGCTTTGAGGTTGTGCCTTGTAGTGTTATGCATAATGCTGATGCAGTGAAGAATGCAAAAATGTATGATAAATACCCAAATTCTATTACATGTGATTCAAACTCTGTATCAATGCCTATTAAGGAGGGACAACCAATTGTGTTTACTTATGAGGTAAACTTTGACTTGAGTGATATCAAGTGGCCGTCACGTTGGGATGCATATTTGAAGATGGAGGGATCAAAGGTCCATTGGTTTTCAATCTTGAATTCTCTGATGGTCATTACTTTCCTTGCTGGTATTGTCCTTGTTATCTTTTTGAGGACTGTTAGGCGAGATCTGACCCCCTATGAGGAACTTGACAAGGAGGCTCAAGTACAAATGAACGAGGAGTTGTCTGGGTGGAAGCTTGTTGTTGGTGACATTTTCCGTGCCCCAAACAATGCTGGACTTTTGTGTATTATGGTTGGAGATGGAGTTCAGATTCTTGGGATGGCTGTTGTGACTATTCTGTTTGCTGCCCTTGGATTCATGTCACCAGCTTCCCGAGGAACTCTTATCACAGGTATGCTGTTTTTCTACATGATTCTTGGTATTGCGGCCGGCTATGTTGCAGTTCGACTTTGGAGGACAATTGGCTGTGGTGATCTAAAAGGGTGGATTTCTATAGCATGGAAGGCTGCTTGTTTCTTCCCTGGTATTGCCTTTTTGATTCTAACTACTTTGAATTTCCTATTGTGGGGTAGCCACAGCACTGGAGCCATTCCATTTTCTTTATTCGTTATCCTGATTCTACTATGGTTCTGCATCTCTGTTCCCCTCACCCTATTTGGTGGATACCTCGGGGCAAAGGCACCTCATATTGAGTACCCTGTCAGAACCAACCAGATACCCCGTGAGATCCCAGCACAAAAATACCCTTCTTGGCTGTTGGTTCTTGGTGCTGGTACTCTTCCATTTGGTACCCTCTTCATTGAGCTCTTCTTCATCATGTCTAGCATCTGGATGGGTCGTGCATACTATGTTTTCGGTTTCCTCTTGATCGTTTTGATACTTCTCGTGGTAGTTTGTGCTGAAGTATCTCTTGTTCTCACCTACATGCATCTTTGTGTGGAAGACTGGAAATGGTGGTGGAAATCCTTCTTTGCTTCCGGATCGGTTGCAATCTACATTTTCTTGTACTCCGTAAACTATCTTGTTTTTGATCTTAGGAACTTGAGTGGACCTGTTTCTGCTACGCTGTACCTGGGGTACTCTCTTTTCATGGTTCTTGCAATTATGCTTGCAACGGGAACAGTTGGGTTTCTTTCTTCATTCTGGTTCGTGCATTACTTGTTCTCTTCGGTGAAGCTGGACTGAAGAACTCTTGGGGTGGTGTTATCTGATCTTTGGGAGGAGATAGGAATGTAGCAAAACATCGCCAAAAATGTCATGTTTTACCGATACTTTCGAATTTTACATTGCCAGATGATTTAGTAATTGTAATATCAATAATTTCATCCAGTTTTGCTTATGTTTTGGTTAAATGAGGACATCATTCATGGCGTTGTAGTTTTATATCCAATCTGTATTTTGCAACCTGGAGGATTAGAGATTTATCTAGTTGGGTATTACTTTGTAATCTGGATGGATTTTTCTAGTATGTGCTTGAAATGGTGGATTATTCATATCTTTTATCGGATTAAAATGCAAGAAAACACAACTTTTGATCTTTTTTTTCTTTTTCTTTCTGTGTACGCCTTTTATATTGTTCTTCTTCAGGTCAACAAACATGTTCATGATATTGGCTGCTTGGTAAATATATGTATGTATTTGGTAATTAATGGAATATTATGGCATGGATTAGCACTTTGAAGATTATCGTGGCAAGGTTGAGTGGCATAAATTAACGCTAGAATTATTACTGCTACTGGAACATTTTGCTTGTTTGGAATTAATTTGTCATAATTTCTTTCTGTTTCGGACAAAGTTGTCGATTGTTGTTCCAATCAACTAATCCGTTTAAAAGATTCTTAAAATCGTAAAAACTGTATAGAAGTTATTGGAAATTAGTGATGCTGTCACAATACATTAATAATTCTTTTAATAAAATGATATTAATTGTTAAAAATTTTGGAAAAGAAAAATACTAAAAAAAATTAGTGGTGTCCGTTAATCCGTTACCATCAACTATTTTACAAAATATATCTTCTTCTCTTTCTAAAAGCCGTTCATTCTCTTCCTGCCCAGCTCTTTCTCCAGCCATGGAGCCCGCTTCTCTCTCATCTTTTCACTCCACCAACTTCCACACAACTCCCTCTCTTTCCCCTCTTTCCATTTCAGCAACTTATTCTTCTCCTTCCTTCCTTTCTTTTGATTCATCTTCTTTACTTCGTTCCCACCACCGTCGTCTCGTTTCCTTGAGTCCTGTCCATGGCAACAATCTTTTGACAATAAAAACAAAGCGTAAGGTATGTTCTCTATCCATAAATGTACGCGAATTGCAGTTCTGGGTTTTTTGTGCATGGTCTTGAAATGTAATTATCTAAATAACTTTGTATTGTTGCGTGTTCTGCTTTGTTTTTTGTGCAGGGTTTGACAGTCAGTTGTGCTTCAAAAAGTGAGCCGTTGAAGGTGATGATTTTGGGTGCGCCGGCTGCCGGCAAAGGCACTCAGTGTGATTTGATTGTTCAAAAGGTAATAATAGTATCTAATTACTTATGAGTAACTGTGACATATCATGCAACAGTCTTCATACAAGAATTGGAATTTGCGTAAATTGTAGTAATGTTCTTATGATATTAATTCTGAAGATGGGTTTAGTTTGCTCTGTGCTGCCGTCTTACTAATTCGAGCAATAAGGGCTCTCTCTCTCTCTCTTTTTAATTCTTTTACCTTTTCTGTGATATCTTTTATGGTTTTTGCTTCTTCTTCTACAGTTTGGATTGGTTCACATATCAACCGGGGATCTCTTGAGAGCTGAAGTATCAGCGGGGACAGAAATTGGGAACAAAGCAAAACAGTTCATGAATGCTGGTCAGCTCGTTCCAGATGAAATCGTGACAGCCGTATTATATGAATTCACTTACTTGCATGGTCTTTTAGATTCCCTTAGTTTTTCTTGGGTAATTTTAGAAATAAGTGTTTTAATTTGCAGATGGTAACAGGTCGGTTATCGCAAGAGGATGCTAAAGAAAAAGGATGGCTTCTAGATGGGTATCCACGGAGTTTTTACCAAGCACAGAGTCTGGAAAAATTGAAGATTAGACCAGATATTTATGTGGTATTAGATGTATGTGACTTGCTTATACATGCCATCATTTCATATGAATTTGGCTATTCTTAATGGGTTATATGAGAAGATATAAAATCTTATAAAGTTGGTAATTTTGCACAAGAAAACAACTCTCCCTGAAATGAAAATCTGTCTTTTACATGATATTATTTCTTAATACTCAGGTTCCTGATGAAATTCTAATCGACAGATGTGTTGGGAGAAGGTTAGATCCAGTAACAGGAAAAATTTACCATCTGAAAAATTTCCCTCCAGAGACCCAGGAAATCAAAGCAAGACTTGTAACCCGTCCAGATGACACCGAGGAAAAAGTATGATCAAACATCATTTATAATCTACATATAGGTTTTTAGTTGTAAAATGTTGCTTCAGTCGTAAATGTCTCTTTAAAATTTTCCCATAGGTGAAATCCCGACTTGAAATATACAAAAAAAATGCAAATGCAGTCTCATCAACTTACTCGAACATAATGAGAAAGGTGATTGAGTCTTTGAATAATTTGTCATTTCTTTTACTCAACTCCATCGAGCAAATAATCTCTATCAACTTTTGCACTAATACTTCAGAGTACAGATTGATGGAAACCGAGCAAAAGAAATGGTTTTTGCTGATATCGAATCTTTGCTGTCTCAAGCACAGAGAGGAAAAACAACAGCTGGTAAAATTTTCTAGAATTTGAGTTTCATTACGAGGGTTCTGGGTACATTGGTTTCCTTAATGAAAATTTCTTTATCTTGTTTTCCTCATCGGTTCCAGAGAAAGCAGTGCGTGAACAAGAGAGCTCATCAAGTCAGGCATCTTCAAGCAAGGTAAACTCCAGTTATGCTGGTTTTAATATCTATTCCGTATCTTTTATCATTTTCCATTAATTATTTTCAGGATAATTGGATAGGAATTCCTACTAGGTTGAATAATATTCCTCATTCTAGGGAAATCAGGAATTATTTCTACAATGATGTGCTACAAGCTACACAGAGAGCCGTAAACCACGGAAGAACTCGATTAAAGGTCAGATTTTTAGTACATACATCTTGTCTGTGGTTTTGCTGTTTTTGTGGGTATACATGTTTTCGATTAATAAGAATTCTTAAACTGGCCAAGAGGCATACTTAATCTTGGTTTTCCAAAATTTTCATTCTAAATTTACAGGTAGAGATTAATATTCCAGAACTGAACCCAGAAATGGACGTTTATCGAATAGGGACCTTGATGGAACTTGTTAGAGTTATTGCTCTTACATTTGCTGATGATGGAAAACGTGTCAAGGTAACTGCGGCATTACTGGTGTAGCATTGTGAACATTGCGCGTACAAATGTTGTTTGGACTCTTTCTTTCAGGTCATTAATGGTGTAGCATTGTAAACATTGCACGTACCAATGTTGTTTGGACTCTTTCTTTCAGGTCTGTGTTCAAGGATCCATGGGGGAAGGAGCACTGGCCGGAATGCCGCTGCAACTAGCTGGTACTCGAAAGATTTTGGAGTTCATGGATTGGGGTGAATACGGCGCTAAGGGAACCTTTATCAACATTGGCTCCATAGGTAAAAATGTGCATTTCAAACAGCTTAGTTTCCTCGTCACCTTTCTGCATCTTCTTCTTCTTCTTCCTCTTCTTATTCTTGTTATTATTATTTTTCTTATAGCTTGGTTAAGTTATGATTTGATTGATCTTATATTTCATAATTCCTCCCATGTGCAATTTCAGGTGCCCAAGAAGTTGATGAACAAGATGACATGTTCATCTTAATAGCTCCTCAAAATGCTGTCGGGAATTGTATTATAGATGTAAGAAGCTTGAAAGCAAATGCTCAATTTTGCATTGCTCTTAGCTTTTCAATTCTAAACTTGGGGTTTATGCAGGATCTAAAAGCTATGACTGATGCTGCTGGGAATCGGCCAGTTATTCTTATCAATCCCAGACTGAAGGTTAGAACTTAGAACTTAGGATGATTCAGTATTGCTATGATCGTTTGCTGATGCATAAATCGCTTGTATTTGCAGCTAATACATTTTGTGAAATTGTTAAAACAGGATTTACCTGGATCCAGTGGCATTATGCAAGTAAGTACATGGGCAAGTTAAGATTGTATTTCAACCTCTATATGAACCAGCTAATCCCTTACTTAGCCATTTTCTTCTAGACAATGGGTCGAGATAAGAGATTGGAGTATGCTGCTTCTTTCGAGAGTTGCTATTTCTTTCGGCTACTTTATTATGCAGGAACTCAGTATCCAATTATGGGTGCTCTCAGGTAAAACTAACTGATAAATTTCTTTCTTTTCTATAAACAATGTTTATAACATCATCAATTCATAATTCTCAGGATGTCTTACCCTTATGGTTACGAGTTATATAAGAGAGTTGATGAATCGCCAGGCAGAGAGAAGTACATTATCTTGTCAACCTTCACCGAGAAGCCGAATACTGATGACATTAACGATGCATTCCTAGGAAAACCAAGGTAAAAATCACCTTGCATTCAATCATTTCTAAAATAAGTTCATATTATTTTCCTTTTCTCCCTGAATAACTCGTGCATTTAACTCCATACTTGCAGAAACAAAGAGAAGAAAGCTTCAGGATTCTGGTAAGAAACAACTATGATTATCATCAAGCTTTCCATTATGGTCTCTTATTGTTTACCAACACATCTGTTACTCTCCTAGGGGCTTCTTGAGTAGCGTGTTTTGAGTGGAAAGCAGGACTTGCATAATAATATTTGTGGCAAATACACTAAAGTGAAAGCAGAATGATCTTCAACGACCAAGAAATGCTGGAACTTTGAATTAGAATAGCTTGAGAGCCAAGAACAGGGTAAACTTCAAATCACATTCATTATTTTTTTGGTAAAATGCAAGCAGAACTAGTGGGAATTCTTTCAAATTTCTGCTTCCTTGCTTGGTACTCGTCTTATAACATGAAACTTGCATATAAAAGAGTAGTTTTCTATTGGTGTAGTGGGAGTTGGGTAATAGTGTTTGTATTATAAAAACTTTTTCTTCTAGTCAACCCTACAATATCATCAATTGTTTCCAAATTTCATACTTCTTTATGGGTCATATTGCAGCACTATGATGGGCCATGTGAACAAAGAAATATTTCTCTTGTAAGGCTAAGATGGATAAGAAAAGGTGATGCAATATGTCAATTTCTCATCATCTAATTAGAGAGGAATATTTAATTGCCGTGTTAGATCTTTAACCATTATTATAATCATTCTATTGTATCGAGTATATAAATATTCTACTTAATGAATATTTAATGAGAGTCGAGACAAAATTTAATATTAATTAGAACATGGCAACAAGACATGTACAATTAAGCATCAGCTGATCCACATCTCTCGTGAGAGTTCTAAGTCAAGAAGGTGGGAGTCATTTGATGTAACATGCAATAATATTTTAGCTCATAATAAAGACCCATCACAACTTAGATTGAGATTGAAACTGAAATGATGTGTAAAGATGATAACATGGAATGTCTTTATTAGTAATGGGATACTTAAATTTAAATTAGTAATATAGACACCCACAATCGAGACAAATTTGAATATGTATCAAGGAAAATAATAAAGATTTTGTTTTATGTCATTATCTATGGAATTATAGAAGGCAAAAAGTTAAACCCACGACCACAAAAAATGGCAGAAGTGATTTTCAGAAGCAGACAATGACAATTCTAAGAATAAGAATCAGATAGGAAACAAGCACTTGTGTACAATACAACCAAAATTGCATTACAAATCAGCACCGCCCTTGTGAAGGAAACACCCCAAAATTAGCAATGAAATTTCTTGAGAAATCAATGTAAAAATTGCAATCCCATTTGGGTGGATATATATAAAATTAAAAGTAAGAAGGATATACCATAACATGAAAGTTAGAACTTAATATTTAATCCTTTGTTTATTTGTTTCCAATCCAAGTGGTGTAATTTAATTTGCGAGTTGCACGTCAATCAGCAGATAATTAGACAAAGTCAATGGATGCTAACTATAATCTAAAAGAAAAACTCAAAGGAAATGACTACAGAATCCCTGCAAACTGGCAACAGATTCTGGTTCTGTGCAACAAAAAATAGACACGGATGTCATTGGACATCAAAAGATGGCAACAGTTCGTCTTCAAGACGATTAATTTTTGCCTATTGTGTACTTTAAAAAGACTTGCAGAGTTTGCAATTTGCAGTTGCTTATATTCCACTAGGGTAAAAAAACTTCCGGAAAGAAAATCAAAACTTTTTCTTTTCTCTGTTATTTTCTCTGTGGTCTTTTTGAGTTCTGAGAGGAGAGAAGAGAAACAAGAGAAGTTTTGAAAATGGCAGGTGGTTCTTTTGGGCCAGTTGGTGTGGCAAAGGAGAGAGCAGAGCAATATCAAGGGAAGGTAACATTTTCTGTGATTGTGGCATGCATTATTGCTGCTGTTGGTGGGTCAATTTTTGGCTATGATATTGGAATTTCAGGTAATTTTTTTTCTTTTCTCTTCTGCCAAAATTTTATGCATGCATGAATGAAAAGTTTAGATTCTTGGTTTTGATGGTTTTGGATTAGAGAGTGAATCTACCAAGAATCAGAAACTCTTTTTGTTCAAAGAGAATAACGAGAATTTGATCTGTCACATAGAATATGTTACTGTTGAATTACAGAAAGTACAGAATCAGAATCATACTTTCTACGTTTAAAAGGAGAAAACAAAATTGGTACCTTGGAAGGAAAACTGAAAATTGAAAGCAAATTTTTGGATGCAATTTCTGGGTTTAGTCTTTCTTTTCGTAACTCTGATGTGTTGATGTTAAGAAACAGAAATGAACTTTTACGGCATACCTCGTTGAAACTTAGAAAGTAAAAACTACATAATTTTTCCACTGAGTCTGGGAGAAAAGAAAAGAAAGAAAGAACATTTGATATTTTACTTATCCTGGATTCTATATGAAAACAGTGTAGAATATAATTACAAAAGAGGAAAAAATGAAAAACGCTGACCCCAAAAATAATTCATAAAAGATTAAATGGTATTTATCTCAACATATTTCTCCTTTATAAACTCACTTTCCTCCACTTCCACTAATTTTTTTTACATTTTGTACCATTTTAGTTTAAATATTAAATAAATGTAATAATAGTTTGTTTTTTTACCGTACTAGAATTGCAACTTTTTTGTTTCCTGATTATTTCTCTGCAATTTTATCTCATTTTCCAGTGCCAATAATTCTGCGTGGGTTCTGGAATGCAGCTTCATACTGAAAAGTACTTTCTAATTGATAGTTCAATGATTTCCAGGAGGAGTTACATCCATGGATGCATTTCTTGAGAAATTTTTCCATGATGTATATGAAAAAAAGAAGCAAGCACATGAAAATAACTACTGCAAGTATGACAACCAGGGGCTCGCAGCATTTACATCTTCTCTATATCTTGCCGGTTTGGTTGCATCCCTGGTAGCATCTCCAATTACAAGAGATTATGGACGTCGCGCAAGTATTATCTGTGGTGGGATCAGTTTTCTTGTTGGAGCAGCATTGAATGCCTCGGCTATGAACATGGCTATGCTCCTTTTAGGTCGGATCATGCTTGGTGTTGGCATTGGGTTTGGAAATCAGGTATTCTGCCTACCTTTTGCGATGATATGTTTGGCAAAGAAACAGCTTGCTTATTTCCCTCACTAAGAATGTGATGCTTGTTTGTTGAGTCTAACTTTGGCCTTATGTTTTGGAAAGTAATTTACTCAGTTACTGTTGCTCTTTTTTTTTCTTTGAAGGCTGTTCCGCTCTACCTATCTGAAATGGCTCCAACCCATCTTCGAGGAGGCCTCAACATGATGTTTCAATTGGCAACTACCTTGGGGATATTTACAGCAAACATGATCAATTACGGAACGCAGAAGCTCGATTCGTGGGGATGGAGGCTCTCACTCGGTTTAGCAGCAGTACCGGCTTTATTGATGACTGTGGGAGGAATGCTTCTTCCAGAAACACCTAACAGCCTAATTGAACGAGGACAAACGGAGAAAGGGAGAAAAGTCCTGGAGAAAATAAGGGGAACAAAAAATGTCGATGCAGAGTATCAAGACATGATGGATGCAAGTGAATTGGCAAACTCTATAAAGCACCCATTCAGAAACATTCTTGAGAGGAGGAACAGGCCACAATTGGTCATGGCAATATGCATGCCAATGTTTCAAATCCTCACCGGAATTAATTCTATCCTATTCTATGCGCCAGTTTTGTTTCAGTCTATGGGATTTAAGGGAGACGCTTCACTCTATTCTTCAGCTTTGACCGGAGCAGTACTTGCATCTTCAACACTCATTTCTATCATAGCAGTAGATAGACTGGGTCGAAGAGCGTTACTTATGAGCGGTGGAATACAAATGATCACCTGCCAGGTAAAAGTTGTACACATAGCAATGTTTGGAAAGAAATCATTAGATGTCACTTTAGCTGTTGATTTTTCAAAACACTGCAATCCCAAACTAAGCTTACGAATGATGCTTCTGGGAGGAGTAAAAGCATGAGAGGGTGCCAAAAATTATCAAAAGACTTACTGCACTTTTATTTGTGTTGGAAACAGGTCATCGTTGCCATACTCTTGGGGCTGAAATTTGGGAACAATCAAGAACTCTCAAAAGGCTTCTCAATATTAGTGGTACTAGTGGTTTGTTTATTTGTCTTAGCTTTTGGATGGTCATGGGGACCTCTTGGCTGGACAGTACCAAGCGAAATATTCCCATTAGAGACAAGATCAGCCGGACAGAGCATTACAGTTGCCGTAAACCTTCTCTTCACATTCGCAATAGCTCAGAGCTTCCTTTCGCTCCTCTGTGCATTCAAATTCGGGATCTTCCTCTTCTTTGCCGGATGGATCACCATCATGACCACGTTCGTATACTTCTTCCTGCCGGAAACCAAGGGAGTCCCACTCGAAGAGATGATACTCTTGTGGAGAAAGCACTGGTTCTGGAAACGGATAATGCCAGAGAACCCGGATGCAACAGAGAGTAACACAATAGACCAAGCTTAGACTACAGGGCAGGCAATGAATGAGCAGTGTTTACATAGACCAAGCTGGGATTGTGATTCCAATAGTGTTTAGTATTTTGAGTGTAAATTAATAATGTTCTATAAATTCATCAGTCCATAAATTCCAATTAAATTTAAAATAATTTCCTGAAAGTATGAAAATGCAAAATCAAAACCATGAATACATGTGCAACTTCTAAATGAAAATTTTATATTTTCAATTGCGAAAACAACAAACGTGTAAGCATAAAGCTACACCGTACGTCGTCGTGTCAGTCCCTGAAACATAAAACAACACCCGCCACTGGACAACAATCTGTGAGTGTCCTAAATTTTTTTTCATGATGACAAAAGGTTAGTTCTCAAATTGATAAGTTTATGAATTATTTTTCAATTTTTCATTTGGTTAGAATCGAAATTCTGAAATCATCTGAGAGACTCCCCAGAGGGAAGGGTTTTAGGAGCACCAGCACAGCGCAAAACCCTTGTCTCCCCATTCCCATCTTGATTTGCCCTCGTCTGCTTCCCGGTAAAATCAAGTAATACAAAAACGAAAGAACATCTGGGTTTCTTTCGTCTTTTTCCCAAATTTCTTCAGAAGAGTCCAATAAAATCCAAGGTACTGAAACCGACAGTGTTTGCAATTTATAGATTTTGATCTCATTTTCAGTTCTTTAGATGATAACTTTTCTCAATTTCATAATTTTTGTTTTTTTTGCAGCATAAATAAAATTTCTGTTGTAATATAAAGATGCCGCTTTATGATTGTATTCTGCTGCTGAAACCCCACGTGAGGAAGGAAGCGTTGATGGAATTGGTCGCTCGAGTTGGGAAACATGTTTACAGTAGAAATGGGATTCTCACTGGAATCAAATCATTTGGGACTGTTCAGTTGGGTTATGGCATCAAGAAACTTGATGGAAGATACTTTCAGGTGAATCAATATCATCCTTTTTTTTCCCATTATTGTTGGTTTGCTGTGTACTTTTGGCATAGTGCAGGGCTATCTTCTGTTGTTTCAGGAATTGAGAAAATTTGTTACCTGTAGCTGTGAGTTTAGCGAAAAATAATTGATTAAGGTTCCTTTTTTTTTCTTTTTAATTTCCAGATGCATATAAAAACTGCCTGGCCTTTTGCAATGAAAATCACTGTTAGTTGGAAAGTTTTTATTAGGCATTAGAATGCTGATTTTATGTTAAAATCACCCTCATCAGTTTGGTGATAGGGACAAATTTTTTGGTTAGCTTGTGTGGAAATCACTTTGTTTCTACGGTTTTACTAGCTTTAGTATGAGAGTGAAACCTATCAAAGAGGACAAGCTTCTTCCTAGAAATGTATACAAGCATTTCTCTTTCGAGGTTGAAATGTGATTCGAGTTTACCTGTCTTGGTTACTGAGGTTAAGAAACAGTGATATAATTTCTATTGTTTTGTATAGGAAACATGGGTATGTTTTTACCGTACCTGATAGGTCACAGAACTTTTCAACAACTGCTAGTTCCTCTGCTAACCTAAATTTGATCCGTTAAGATATTTTTTCTAGTAGTCTTCCGTTGAGTTCCTTTTGAGTTCAAGTCTAATGGGACAAAGATGAATTTTGGGCATCTCTCTGGGCTTCAATTTCTTTCAAGTTCTGAGACATTATGTTGCGTCTTTATCCGTCATACTTGGGAGAGGCTTAAATATGACTTAGAGGGCTGTTTTTGCATTTTGTAGTATGTTCCCTTTCCTTGTTTCTTCTTTTCATTTTTTGTGTTTCAATCCTTTTTTTTTGGTCTGGTGGTGTGTGTGTGAAGAATTGTGGACAGATTGTGCACCTCTTTATAAAGTATCTTTTGAAACTCCCTTCGATGATTGGTAATAATAATGATTTTGTTTATTCTTCAAGTATATACATTGCCATCATTAATAGAATCTTCGAATTGATCCACAAATGCTGGGAGAATCCACATCCTTAATCTTCTGGTATCCTTCAAAGACAATCCACATCCTTAATCTTCTGGTATCCCTTCAAAGACCTATCTCTTTAGAGTAGTGCTTCTTAGCCTTTGTTTTGTTAAGGCTCTGCAAAGAAACTTGTCTAAACGATAATCTATTCTCTATCTTTATCAGCATTTGGTAATTCTATTCTGCATCTGGTTTGGATCAAGGCTTCGTTGAGACGAGTTGCATTTGTGGCCCTTTTATCCCTCTTTTGCTCAACTTGTTTTGGTCAACGAATCTTTTAAAGAGAATCCTGTGTATTCTGTTTTTAGGGCCAAATGATGCAAATGACAATGATGGCTACGCCCAACATCAACAAGGAGCTGCATTACCTGAACAAGGAAGATAGGCTTCTGCGATGGCTTCTAGTTAAACACCGAGACACAAAATTTGGTCTTGAGTTTCTCAGTGAAGAAAATGCGAAAGCTGAGATCAGCAAATTTCCCCGAAGCAGCATGTATGATGATGGGGACATTGACGAAGAAGAAGACGATGACGATGAAGAACCTGACGCAGAGCTTGAGGAGAGGAAAGAACACTAATGGGTGATGAAGTTTGTCTATCTGCTTTCTTGTTTGCAGCAGAATCAGTAAAAGTAGTTTGTGGTAATTCTACTTTTCTTGAACGTCTTTGCCATAGATGTATGATATCTCAATTCTTGATTTTGAGAGCTTGATTGAAATCAAGTGTTAGTTATGCTTATATATAAAATCCAGTTATCCCCAATAGTCCAAATTGATACTGTTTAATATATATGAGGTTCCAACTATAACTTGTTTATACAAGGCTCATTTCTATATTAAAAAAAAAAATAATAGAACTACTTGAGATGTCATTATATCAAATTGACACAATTAGCATTTGCTTTATCATCCTACTCAATATCATCCCATTACCTACTGCGTATCCGAAGCTTATAAAGTATAATTTGTCGCACATAGCATCATTATTATTGTGAGTGGTTTATGATCCCTGCTTTGATTCTATCTACATGCGTAGTTTCTTTGACCCCTCTCTTCATATTCCCATAATTTAATTATATTATCTTCATCGTTCCCTGTTACGCGTAAAGATTATAATGAAGCTAATTTTACATAACTCAATGTAAAGAACTAGCTAGTTCTATTTATTAGTTAGTAATTCCCTCGCCCTTAATAACCATTTATCGAGTAGCATATCGATAAATCCTTTGTAAAGATATATATTAAGAAGATATTAAGAAGCAATGGTAGGCTAAAGTAAAGTTGTCAAGTGTTGTGTGGCGAACTCTACTCAATGTTTTTTCCGACTTTAACTTTCTACCTTCTTACTTTAATTTTTTTGACGCGTACCTCTTCTTCCCTTTAGTTTTTTAGTATTTGTTCTCTGATCCGATTATGTGCCGTCGCACTTCCACTCCCCTTTTGCAACTACTAACCAAGTTGAATTTTGTTTTAGATTGCACATTTACATAAGAGTATCCGGGACCCATGTACGTATCCTTCCTCTTTTTCCATCAATGAATGTTGGAATCAATCTCTTCCTCTTTTTATTTTTTTTTTTTTTTTGCTATCTTTTTATTGTTTCAGTATTGTAAGATTCCTCTCTCCGTTGCTGAATACGCTACCCTGGCCAATTTTATACAGTTGCTTCGCTATATATCTTAATATCCAATTCCTTCTTTTAATAGCATTTAGTAACATTTTTAGATTTTTTGCTGAACCACGTTTGGTCGTATTTATTCTGCGTGTATGTGTGGCGCCGGTTGTCTCTACATAAATAATAAATACATAATTTATGATAATTATCTGACCTTTCTAATATTTATTCTTTCTCCCAGGTGATGTTGAATGTGTGTCGAGCTGAGACTCACTTATCTCGCATTTGTGTTCCTCTCCGTAAATTATTCACCTCACATTTTTAATATTCTTAATTATTTAATATATTTATTATATTATTAAAAATTTTAAAGGGTATTTTCAAATATCCCTCCTAAGATTTGGCAAAATTATACATAAAGGTCTGATTTATTGAATAATTTAACTCTAATTATGAAAGTCTATTTTACCGACCTAAATTTTATGCGGTTTTGATTAATTATTGATAAGAATAAATATATAAACAAATCATATATTTTTTGCCGCACACAAATATGATTTATCAAAAATTTATAAAATTATCTAAAAGTTAAAACACTTATTTGTTAGAGGCGGGCCCACGATTTTTTCAGTTGGTTTCGTCTGAAACTTATTATTCAACGCCAACCGCGGCCTCTTTTGTACATATCCTCGGCTTTAGTTTTTGTTCG
Organism: Xylocarpus granatum; assembly: GCA_019650275.1. NCBI lineage: Eukaryota > Viridiplantae > Streptophyta > Magnoliopsida > Sapindales > Meliaceae > Xylocarpus > Xylocarpus granatum. Next base: position 141,460 of record BNST01002871.1, read on the forward strand.
TTTACCCCGGCGGCTCTTTACTTAATCCGATCGCCGTTATTCCTCGTTTCCTTCTTTGGCTATCTTTTACAAACATATTAACATGTAATTGTTACGTATCTTGCCCGGCAAATAACAGTTCCATACTCGAACCTTTTTTGTATTCTGCCTTTTAATAAAGTAATATCTAAATGTTCGCCTATTTTATTATAATTAAATCACATATATCTACTTATAAACCTCCGTACTATACAGTAACCGGTGTTGTATCATACTTGTTTTATAAATGTGCTTCTTCAACCAAGATCATTTATGGCGTAATTTTGTCTCCCACCATTTCTGTAACCACGTTTTATAGCGGATTATATTATGACTACTGTAAACGATTATACCTAATATATTTTGATTCTTTTATTTTATGCCAATCTGATACCCACGACAGGGACGCCCCCAGATGTTACCTTATCTTCAAATTTACCAATTACAACCTGAGTGATGTATATGTACTATGGTCCATACCCCCCGACCGTAAGAGCGAATACGCTGCAGCCAAAAAAACATTCTTCGTTCTTCCGCTTTGTATTGCTAACTATCCCCCCACACTCTTAATATCTACATCCGCGAACAACAAAACACTAGTATCTGTCCCTACCTGATATGTGAGAAGAAAGTTAAAGAGTAATTGACACGCATAAAAAAACGCAGCCGGGGAAGAGATTGAGACGGAGACTCGAGGTTGCCCGCTCGCGGTATGATAAGACAGGCTGCCGTGTTTCACTAAGCGAGAGAAAATTACTTGGGTCTACTGACACTAGCCAGTCTATGACCTGCCGCCTATGTTAGCGGTGGTGTTGTGGACACGCGGAACTGGGTCAGCGTAAGAGAGAGCGGATAAAGAAAAAGGGTTTTAGTTTTGTAACACTACAATTTTTTTTTGTCCTGCGTGCCGCTGTCTATCTATGTTATGGCCCCGACAAATTCAATCGGGCATGAATACGTGCCATCTTCGGTTTTATGTTTATTAGAGGCAAATATGTCGAGACGTATAAACGTGATCCTCATGAATATCCCGGCATTGTACGTTTTTTCTCTTACGTTTCCACTCCAATTTGCATAAAGAACTTTGCTTTCTTTGTTTGAATTAAGATTTAGGATCATCAGGAAAATATAGTAGTATGATAATGAGAACAGCTGGGGAGTTTGTTCCTATGTAAGTTTTTTTCCTTTCACGTGTTCCATACGGAGACAGCACGTTTGAGCGTAAGGCAATAGAATCGTGGTTTCATTGAGAGAAACTTGATGAAGTTATATGATCTTGGAAGAAGGAAGCTACTAGTTGAGGATGGTACCGTAGTGCAGTGGGCTCAATAGTGTCGTTTTTGATGCTTTGCAGTTAAATTTTTGCCATCTGCTAATTGATTCCAGGGAGTATGCGCATGCCACTACACAGGAGTCTTAGTGGGGATTACCTTTGTTTCACGTTGCTTCATCATATGATTTTGTCAGGCTCTTTTGTGCCATAACTTTGTTTATTAACATCTTTGTTTAAATATGGCATTAATGTATAGAGATTGCTCTCTATGAGGGTTTTGTTGTATAGTATTGCATTGGCATTACATTATTTCAATAATTCTTTTAAGAAATTTCCTCGCTCTCTTATGTTATCTTATATATCATTCTCAAATGTTGTGATTGTGTTGGGCTCCAGGGAAACCTCTAATAAGGAGCGGGCGTCATGTCATTAGGACCACGACTCATGGTGGAGCGGATGCTAGCGCCCGCCCTTTCGTCAGCGAGTTAATCTATGGGCGGGTAAGCCGTCCTGGAGAAAAGTTTACTTTTAACGCTGAAGTCGCTCGGTGTATTGAAGGTCTTCGTGTTTCTCTAATTTGACGCTGTCTCATGCTCTACTTTTTCACATAATCTTGATCTAATCTTTCAACCGTTTTATAAATAGCTTGATGAAAAGTATATGGAAGCCTAATTATTTATAGTAGTCTGTATTTGTTTCCTGATCTTTTGTAGGACGTTTACGCTTTTTATAAGCGCTTTTATGGACTGTTAATCGATTGGATGAGGCTAATAAATACAGGGAGTAAAGATTAGTAACGTTGAAAATTTCAATGTCTTGGTTGTCCACTTATACACGTTATGATACTAACAGATACTTAATATATCTATTATGTCACATTGACTAAAGGATTATCATTTTTACTTCTATGCCAACAATTGGATCGTCCCATACTAACTGGATGTCTTTCCTTCAAGATTGCTTGTGTGCAAAACAGCTGGCAGAAGAAGCCTCGTGGGAAAACATGCGTGGGAGGCATTGATTTTCAAGGCGATATGCAATTCAGCCCTTTAGCATGGGATTAAGTAAATTCATGTGTGTCAGTATTGTTGATGACTAATTGCAGTTAATAGTCATATATGCAAATTTTGTCTCTTATTGGTTGTTTCGGCCTCTTATGTCTTTCCTTGTGATATATCTGCTTCTCAATTGCTATTTTTTGTAGCTATCCTTACCACTGCGACTCCACTCATTTGTTAATTTTTTTTTATTCTAGTCCCCATTGTAGAACTTTAACAGAATACTTCATTTGATAAAATTAAGGTAAACTATTGTTACTTATTATGTTATAGCCCGAGCTCCCTAAAATGCCCAATCATATTTTTGTTTTGTGATTTTGAATTAACATCACGTTTATATTGCATTACAGAACTCGCTCGAACATGAATTAATTAGGTCTCGAAGTATATATTTGATTTTACTTCTTCTCTACAGGTTGAAATTTTTGAGCTATATTCTAAGAGAGATGGAATTCTACTTCGTTTTTTTTTATTAGCTATTTAGCACCTAAGAATTACAAGTTTATTGGAACATGGACATGTTTTTTTTCTTTGTTATTTTTTAAACTTGTTAGTAATATGCTTCTATTTTATATTGTTGGGTTTTATCCTAGCTACACTTAATAGTAGCCTTATTGGTTTGTGTTTTAACCCATTGAATTGCAGGCGGGATCAATTTTTGAAGGCATATTCTTCAATACCATTGTTTTGGTTTAAGATTTTTAATATGTGCACTAACTTCTAGTACCAACCTATTAAATATTGTTTATGTGTTGTTGGTAGTAATTGCCTATACACTAATTGTTAATCAGATGAGCTGTTAAATCACTCTGTCACATCAAATGTGAAACTGTGGATCCAAAATGCCTTTCTCATTGCTTAATACGATTAGTGCGGCTGGTTTATTTTCCGGCGATGGCGATTCGATTAGCTCAATTATCAAATTGCGTGGCCCTCAAGGGTTCAATGAGTATCTTTTAATTTAGTTAAACTCGAAAAAATAAGCATAATCTTATGCATATAGTAGTACTGTATAGTTAAACATTACTGCTTCGCACTTTATCATATTTAAAACGTGTAAAGATTGTTGCCCTTTTTATTTTGTCGATGCTCCTCTTATCTTTTCCTGCCACCTCCCTTTCATCCGTCCCTATTCCACCCTCCACTCCCTTCTTTCCCCACACCACGCATCTTATCCCGTCCTACTCTACACCCTTACAACCTCTGCCCTACATCTTAACCTTATCCACCTCCCCTCTTCTACTCGCATCCTTCCCCATCTTCCCCACTCACTTCCAAACTTCCTATCCCCGGCTCAATTACCAGTCCAAATGTTACAACCCCAATCCCCTGCCTACACAACCTTTAATACCCCCACCCCACCCTACTCCCCCACTCCCACACACGATTCTCTATCTCCTTACCCCTTTTCCCCTCTGCTGCCTCTCGGCCCCTTTTCTTTCCTGATCCCTCCAGCGAGATACTTAATCGAATTTTTCATATTTGCTAACCCGGACCAACATACTATTGCACACCTCAATGTAGCGCTTTTTCCGCCTCATTCCCCATGGCTTCCTAGCTTATGCTTGTGTCTGTATCCTTTCGCCACCAGTACTCTCCGCACATTCTTGCCATACCAGATTGCCTCACCTTATCACTCATTGTATAACATCCAATGTAGGTCTCTCCCCATTGACCTAGCCCACTAATCCTGAATTATGCTGCCTCTTCTAATGTCATTACATTGATATTCTCAACTTACATTGTTGTATTATGGTATTTTAGTGTAGCTATGATAATTCAACTCTTGTTTTACTTGCTGCGAATGTGATCATATTCTGGAAGGTCCTAATAAGACCTACTTAAGAGTGACTAGGCATCGCGTTCTATCGCGACCACACCTATTTACATGCGAGCCGTTCATGGAGACACCATAATCATCCACTAATTGACATTCCGGGCTATCCAATGTCAGACCCGGACATTCGGTCGACTACATGCTAGTTCAGGTCTTTTCTTTGTTATACTTTCTGTCTCCAGAGATATATGGCCTATCTCTTCTTACCATGGCACTAGATGTATTCACATCATGTTAGGTCACCAACCTGACCCTTGATCATTCAGAGCTTCTGCAGCCATTCGTTACTGCTATCATTATGCACTTCTGTTGAGGTACACCTTCCGGCTCCTCTTTTCTATACAACTGAGCGATGGTCATAACCCATACTTCTGCTAGCTTTCCTCTTTCCACTCTACACTTCAGGCCACAACCCATTCTTCATCCAACTCCGTCTCACACTTCCATGGGCGACCCTTTTACTGCACCATTTTCGACTAAACCGTTCGTCAAGACAACTATCATAAAGTCTATAGACATGGGTCGCTCCGTGCCTATAGTTGCATACCGATTATACCTTCTCACTTAACTGACATTAATTACCTTTCTAATTCAATCAGTCTCACCGACCCTAACCTCCATGGCCCTTTCCCTCCCAACTTCATTCTCATGGACTCCCTTCCTTACCTCCGAATTCCACTTGGATTCCTACGTCCCACATTGGCTCATTCTCCACTATCATTAACATTTTAAGAGAGCACTCTTATTACTTGTTGCTACAACTTCTTCGCTTACGGGCCCCCTATTTTCTTCTCATTATCTTGCGGCCCTCAGCCCCACGTCTCCACTCTCTCAGGTGAGAACCCCTGCAACTCCATTCCTCGAGTAACCGTCTACTTGTCTCACTTCTCTAAAAAATGGTCACATGCATATATACCTAATACCCCTGTGGTGATTCCCCACTCCCCCTTATTTCGTCTCTCCCCAAAAAGATTGTACTATTTTTCCATTACCGGAGAATGTTTTTCTATGAAATTGCTCCACGACAGCCCGCTTACCGATCTCCTATACTTTTAAAAGCACCCTAACAACAAACAACAAAAACACAATACATGTTGTATCGCTGCTTTTCGCCTGAACCCACTACATCGCCTTGCATGCTGTGTTTTACACAATGTGCCTTCACTTACTATTGCTACGTAATTCTCCCCAATTTTCAGTATGCATTATCATTGAGGGCCATCATTTCACCCAAACTGGAATATCATATAGCTCTGCTCCCCCCCCTCCCAACGTACTGTCTATGTTCCTCGAAACGGGGTCCCCATCATTCTCAACTCTCTAGAAGTTTCTTAGCCTTTAACATTTTTTTTCTTCGTTGTTATATAGTTCCACCCTTGTACTCCCATCCCTCGTCACATACTCCCCCACATCATCAACTGCATTAAGACTCCATTTTACCCCCCTATCATCCTCTAATGAAACACACTCTCTCCATGTTGTAATGGTATCTCACCCACTAACCACTTCAAATCAACTCTCAGAAGCACCCCCCAGTTGTAAATTACTAGTTTGTACATCGCCATTCATTTATACCGCCTCTCCATTTGTACACGTAATATACTACTCTATCCCGTTTTCAATACACAGTCACCTACACCGTGACTACCTACGGCTTACTTCTCCTCTCCTTATCACCTCTCGCTGCCCCTATTCATCATGCTTCCTAACCCTTGCAGACCCGTGCAAACACCCGAGTTCTTAACCTCTCCATACAGTCTATAATATCGTTCCTTGGCCCCATCCCCCACACCACCCCTTTCTCCCCTTCCTTGCTTGTCTGTCCGCATTTCTCCTAAGCTTTTCCTGTCCTCGGCTTGTCCCCCTCAACAAATATGCTCTAACCGTTATCATTACACCTTTCTAAGTCGTATCCCACAGTTCAAATCCCTACCCCCATTCCATCGTCCACCCTCATCACTCTACCAGTCCTCTCTTAGTGCTGTTCTTCATTATTGACGCTTTTGAGTTTGTTCCCTTTGCTCCGCGCGGCATTTTTTGCTTCTAACAAAAAATCTAATACAATAACTTGGATTTCCGTTTGTTTTGATTCTTTTATGCTTAGGTCATAGGTCTTCGAGGAGAGGACACTTGCATTTTGTTGCCACCTATAGTCTTTAACTGCTTGCTCCCATCCATCAGGTATTTATTTTTCTTATCCGCCCGTGGATCCCCCCGCACCTAACTACTTCACCCTATCCATCCCCTCTACCTGCCTCCTCTGCGCTCCTACCCCCTCGCCCAACTACCCTCCCCTCGCCCTACCCCCCTCTCCTGACCTCCCCTTTACTGTGATCTTTCCGATGCAGGCAATATGCGCCTCCCCCCTGCTCTTTACTTCCCCTCCCCCCCCCCTGAGTATAATACTCTCTATACCGTTGCTGACACCGGGCTGTACCCGGCCCCTTACTATTCGTTTTTTTGGATCCCGATGAGCACTCTTCGTCTCTGCCCTCTGATTTTCCTTTTCTTCTATGAAGCCTTAGCTTCGTTCATACATGAATGGATTATTGTTGTGTTTTGACTATTATATCGACTACTGATGTATAGGTCGGACTGTTCGTTTTTATCCTACTCTATCACGGCTTGTTGTCTATTACAACTTCAATGACATTTTTATGATTTTACTTACAATGAGATTAGACTGAGAAGATGGAAGGAGAAATTATGCTATTGCAAGTCTAAAATAATCACTCGTCGATGCTGCATTCACCAAAAAATACCAAAAAGTTTTTTTATTATTTTCATATCTTGCCTTTCTGTTTTTTCCTTTTGTTTTTTTCATTTGTAACACAAAAAAAATATCTTTTATTTAATGGCTTCTATACCCTTTGTTTTTTTCCTTATACTCACACAAATGGTACCTTGGTCTTTTTCTGTCTCTTCTCTTTATGAATATCCCATCTTAGTGACATGCATGGAGCCGTGTCATGCAAAATGTATATTTATGTGCTTAGTGGACTAGTTTACTGTAAAAAGGGACCTTTAGAATAACACTGGATAAGAGCAAAAGTTTTAAGACTTCCTTATAGACTGGTGTCGCCGTATTACTTTGGCCTCTCATCAACTCCTTTTTTGATTTGTGCTGTTAAGAAATGATCGATGATTATTGTTAGAATCTTGTCTTGTTAGATTTTCTAGGATGTTCTCGCTGAATCCTAAGGGGATGGAGCGGTACTGTAGTGAATAATTTATTTATGTCATTATGGTATGCTATCTAATTCTAACTCTAACTGCTATACTCTCCCGCTCGGCTTATAGCTCACACGCTGGCGAGATCATCTTATCTACAGTCACTATTTTATTGTGTGTGAGTCCCTCAGATTGCTGGGGGGAGGGAGGCGGGGCGGGAGGCGGGTGATAATTAAGCATAATGCTACCTTAATTTGCAAAAATTTCCACACAGTAAATGTGCTTTGTGCTTTAAGAGATATCAGCATATAGCCAAATGACAATCACATTATGTGTATTTTATATTTAGCCATGATTGATATTTGGTTTTTGATTATTTATTTATTTTTTTTTTGTCTTGATTTTTTTTTTTCACCCGGTTTATTGGTATTTTTGCATGGCTTATTTATTTGTGCTATCCTACTTTTTTGCTTGTTTACTTTTTTATAAGCTGTCCACAGAAATTTTATAGTACTAAACACTTAGTGCTTGATCTGTGATAGTTCATTCTGGCCAAATCGCATTAATCGAAAATAACTCTTGGCTTTTTTCTCTATTTTTGCTTTACTGTTCTATCATTTTTCTGACAATTTTTGTTACCCTTTATTATGCATTTTATTGGCTTCTTTTTTTACTTAGCTTTGTATTCCTATCGCAACCCACAATAGTTTATTGTGGATTGCTCATTGGCGTCTCGGTTGTTTTATATTTTGCGCTCCCCTTGGTTACTTAGTGTATTTCTTATCATGAACTTGTGTGTTTGCTGCTTGGGCCTTAATTTCGTTTCCATAATGTCCCTTTTGTTTCCTCCAGAGCAAGTATGTT